>JAOTAY010000001.1:20246262-20267648 GCA_025629805.1 Erythroxylum baracoense
ATCGGAGAAGCATTTATACTGTACGGTATGTGCAAGGGAGTGTGAGTGTGATGAATGAGAAGTTACAGAGACGGGCAGTTAACGGTTTCAGTTCAGGAGGATTGTCATATTCTGCGTTTGTTCAAGCATTTGGTGGTAATTCAGGTTATAAATCCATGGAGCTCTCGAAAGCAACAACAGCAGCTTATCCTCGGAGAAGAAGATGCAGTTACTTTGTTTCTTCAGATCTCACCAGAAAAGGGCAATTCTGTAATTTAGATTGTGCGAAGTTGAAGCGAGGTCGTGTGTACTACAAGTCGGAGGAATATGAGATAACTGACGGCGGTGTGGAGTCGGTGAAGTCGGTGGATGGATCAAGTGAGGTGGTTTTTGTCGAGGGAAATGCCCAGGAAGCGTCTGCTTGGTTGGAACAGATTCCAAAGCGATGGGTCATTGTGCTGCTCTGTTTTATTGCGTTTTTGTTGTGCAACATGGACCGTGTGAGTTATTTTTGAAGTTCTCTTTTTTCCTTTTCTTCACTCAAGTGTTGTGGTTTGGATGTTCAATTGAAATGTTGCTCATATGAGGTTGGATTTTGTTGCATACAAATTATAATAATTTGGTGAAATTTTTTACTTTGGATTTGCAATAATTATGTCTAATTTCCATGGAATTGTATGAACGCTGTCAATTCTGCTGTTTTTGTCACGTGAAATTGGGTGAGGATAAGCTAGTTACTTTGTGAAATTATTTTTTGAATTAATTTTGAATTTGTCGGAAGTCTTCGCGGTCAGTCCATCGCTGTCCAATCAGCTCCGGCTCCAGGATATTTCTGGCTCTGCCACTGGCTCTTTGAAAAAAGCTCTTTCTTAAATGACAGCTAAACAGATAGCTAGATTATTAAAAAAGTTCTACTGATAAAAACTTTACTGATAAAAACTCTATTAATAAAAGCTTTATTGATATAAACTCGTTCAAACAGACACTTGGTTAAACAGTTACGGGGGGAGGTGTTTGTAATATACGGAATAAGGTGTAGGCAATTAGCTGGGGCGAGACCCTCGTCCAGCATGAGAATCATGATATACTGACGACTAATACGGATCTCCTGGATGGAGACATACGTATCAAACTCAAACGCGTAACTTTTTAGCACTAGGAGAGACTGGAGTCTGCATTGTCTGTCTTTTTAGTCTATAGTGTATTGCAAGCAACTATTCCATTTTCTTCCATCAAAGAAAGAAAATCAGAGCTTTCTATTACTACTGCTGCTAATACTGTGCCATGTTCATGGTCATGGTCATGGTCACCGTCATAGTCATCGATTCAAGCTTTCTGTCTCTGTCTGAAAAAACATCTGATGAGTAATAACTGAAAATTTTTTTATATTGTAATATAATACATATATAGCACAAAAGAGAATACCATATCCCACTCGCTACCTCAGGCGAGTGCAAGTTACACCCGGCGGGAAACTGGCAATTTCGGGAAAATCCCTCTTCGTCCCTCCCCCTCCCTCCAAAACACCCTAATCCAAATGGTCCTCATCTCCCTTTAAACCCTAACCCTAAACCTAATGCCCAATCCCTTTTGGTGCTTTCAAGTTTCTCAAATTCATCAATAATTCTCACATCACATTGTGAAGGTGGAGAGTGAGAGAGCAAAAGGAAGCAACAGTCTTTTGTTCTCTCCTCTGCCAATAATTAATAATTTCCCTTTTTTCCATGGCATTTATTCACCTCCACAACAACAAAACCCTAGAAGCACGAGAAGTGAAAGTGGACGGAGACGGTGACATTAACATTGACGGCAATCGGGCGGGGACTCCGGTTAAGTACGTGTCTTTGGACCGAGTCTACTCGGTGGCGTCTCGCTGCGTGAGCGCCGTTGGATCCTCAAACGTCATGTCGAAGAAGGTTAAAGCTAGGAAGCTTGGCGTTCACGACGATCCGTGCTCGATTAAACCGCCTGTTCTTCACGTCTACTCTCGCCGGAGCAAAAGACGCCGAGATTGCAATCGAAGTTTGTCCTTCTTTGAGTCTTTGGTTGCGCGCTCTGTGAAGATTGAAAGTATTGACTTTGAGGAATCGATTGAGCGTGAGATGAAGAAGAAGAAGGAGAAGAGGACGAGGATTGGGTGTACTGAGTTGAAAAAATTGGAGGTCGATTCCACCGTTTTGATGGATTCCGATAGGCGGCGTTTGAGGGATTGTAGAATTCACAGTGTGAATATTAATTCTAGTGATAATAATAAAAATAACAAGCGTGGGAATTTTTCGAGGAAGAAAGTTTTGCCTACTACTAAAAGATGGGTCAGGTGGGGTTCCTGTTGTCATTTTCCTTCTAATTGTGTACTCTTTGCTTGTATTTGGCTGGATTAAGGAGTACTGAAATTGAAGTTGAAACTGCATTTTGTATGTAAGGTGGGAAATTATCAATTGAGAAGTAAGTATATTGGGTTGAATGGGCGATATTGCTTGGAAACCTGAATCACAGTCGATATAGAATTGAAATGAAAGTAGCTAGCATTCAAGCAAGTTCAGTACAACTGCTCATTACTTTGCAAGAGCAGCAAACAGTTTTCGCTTGTATATTGTTTTATTTCATTGGCTTTATCAGCCACCAAAAGAGGGCTTTTGATATCTCTGTATGTCTACAGCTTTCACCTTTTGTTTATTCACGGATTTGAACTTTGACTTTCATAGGTTGAACTTTGATGGCGTTGATCCTGAAACATTTGTTGGGTTACTGTGCATGGTAAGAACTTGCATCATATGCTCATATTTTCATATTAATCATTTTGCAAGGATACTTCTGATTACGGTGCAAGGTAAAAACTGATGGCAACATTTGTTGGTCTAGACTTTTCTTTTGCTCCATAATTAAGCTGCATATGCCCAGGTTTATTGGCCATTGGACGCTGCTTGGTATTCTGGAAGAGTTGCTCATTACTGTTCGGAGACCAAACGACACCATGTATGAGTTCACATGCCAACTTATTTCTCTCTGATAATTTTGGATTGCTAAAATCGTTGAAATATTAGTAGCATATGCCTGACCTTAAGTGAAACATAATTCAGGTCAAATATGAAGATGGTGATGAGGAGGATCTTGGTCTTTTAGATGAAAAAATAAAATTTTTCCTCTCTCATGAGGAGGTGGTGAGTCTGAACCTGAAATTCAACATGACATGTACTGATGCTGATAGCTACAATTATGATGAGATGGTTGCATTAGCTGCTAGCTTGGATGACTGCCAAGATCTGGAGCCTGGCGATATCATATGGGCAAAACTTACTGGTTTTGATCAAAATCTTTCTTGCCTATTTAAAACTTTTGAATCTTTCTTCTCTTTGCTGGTGCATGTACTTGAGTGATTTTACCTTTCTCTTTTAATATTTTTTTAATTTAAAAGTCAGAGCCAATGTTTAAGAGGAAAGAAATAAGAAATAGAAGTGAAAATAATAAGTCTGGGATGGTAAGCATTTGCAGAAGTTCATGGTTTTATCAATGCCTTTATTGTGCATCAGTTAGTGAAGTAATTGGTGTAGAAAAATAACTCTGTCCTATACTTGATCTTGTTTTTGGAGATTTCTGTTGTATGTGGAATAACATATGTTCTAGTGCCATGAACAGTAGTTAGCTAAGTATTAATTCCAGTGCCAACATGGAGCTTCACAACTCAACACACAATATCTAGCATGTGACTGGAAATTTACTGTTTGGATATAAAAGAATGTGAACCAGTTATTGGATCTTGATTGAGCTGATCTGAGAATCTGGTTAATGATTATATTTACTGGTTCCTTTTCCAGGTTATATTAGTTTTTCAAACTTGGTGAGATCATTTCTGTGACATTCTCTATTTGCCACTCTCTTAGTTGCCTTTTCAAAGAACTAAGATTGCAATAGTGACTATATTCCTTTTTTATTTCATAGAATCTATATCTTCTTATATTATGGTGCAGGTCATGCAATGTGGCCAGCTATTATTGTAGATGAAGCCCTTATTTCTGATCGGAAGGGTTTAAACAGATTTAGTGGAGGAAGATCAGTACTTGTACAATTTTTCGGTACCCATGATTTTGCAAGGTCTGTGATACACTTGGGTTTTGGGGATTTATCGTGTGGGGTTGATCATTGCCTTATCTAGCAGATGGTTAAGACACATGCCTTTGTTGGAGTCTGAAATACTTGTAATCTTTTCAGAGTAAAACCAAAGCAGATAATTTCTTTTCTCAAAGGGCTTCTTTCTTGTTTCCACCATAAGTGCAAGAAGCCTCAATTTGCTCAAAGCTTGGAAGAAGCAAAAGTGTAATGTTTTTTACAATAGCCTGCTGCTTCCTTTGTACTTTATCTTTATTTTAATTTAGATGCTAATTTTTTCCAATAGCCTGTTACTTCCTTTTTACTTTATCTTTATTTTAATTTAGATGCTAATCTGGCATTTCACAGTAAATCTTTGATTATATCTTGTGAAATTTATCCAACTTTTCTTTTTCTCTTCTTCACAACTTATGTCTCAATAAATCTGGCTAATCATATAGGGTTTGTCCTGGTACAAATATCAGACTTTGATTGATAAATAAAGGGAAATTATGTTTGCCACACATCATAGTGCATGCAGCCTATAAGCTAGGTTTATCAAGTTAAACTTGTGTGAAATGCCATATTAAAGATTGGTAATTTTAGATCCAGTGTATTGTGTTATCCATAATTTTAAGTGCAAAGCACCCAGTATCTGTTACATCTCAAGAGGTTAATGGTTCTTCATCAATGCTGATGGTTTGTAATAAGTCTGCATATTCCATCTTTTAGCTTGTCTCCTTTAACGTAAGTTATAAACACTATTACCAGTGAAAATAAGCAGTAGAACAAAGAGGCAGGGAGAGAAAATTAAATGGACACTTGTTCAAATGTTGAAAATGTAGGTGGCCGCTGTAAGAGGTATGAAGAACAATGCCAAACACCACGGTGAAGGCCAGCTTTGACTATGAACTATCATCTGTTCCCATGTTATTGTCATGCAGATATAAAAATCCTAACAGTTTTACTGCTGCATGCCATTTTTGTTTTTCTAACTCTGCCTCTCTATTTCCTCTATTTCCCTCTTAAAAGCACTAGAAGAATTCCGTTCAGTCGGACAACTCGTACTTGTAAAATTGAATATGAAATGCTATGCTAACTGGGCATATTGGACGCAGTCGATAGCTCAAAGGATCACAGTACGAATGATTTGTTTGATGAAATGGATGCCCTTTATGTGTTTACATCTTTATAGAATAGCATCTATTAATTTTGTTTATCTGGATATGGCTTTCGTGCTATAATAAGTGCTTTTAATCCATTGAGCTAATATATCAAGAAGTTTGCGTTTGGTTGTGGCTAGGGATTGCTAGATTCTATGATTACTTTTAATTTTCTAAAGCTTTGAGATTTGATGGTTTTTAAAAGTAGGAAAAAGCTTTCTTCAAGTTGATGGACTTCAAACTAAGTATGACACAAGTGTTTTATTTGTGTTTATTTAGTCTCGTCTAAACCTGAAAGTTTCACTGGTTACATATTGATATGTAAAATTGCTTTTCTTTTTTGTTTTTATTGAAGATGCCTTGCTGAATATGTTTCAGTCTCCTTTTAAGCTTTCCAAATGAACAAATTTTGGGTTTTTAGCAGGTATTTGAGTGAACAAAAACTTCCAAAAAGAATGCTACAATTGCAAAATGGCAAGAATGCTGATAGTTCTGAGACTCTGGGTAGTGAGGACGAAGGGAGTGCAGATTCTGGTGGAGATTGTTATAAAGATGAAGGAATTCAAAAGATATTGGGAGGCCTTAGTACCTCTCCATATGTTATTGGGGATCTGCAAATATTTAGCCTTGGTAATTTTGAGCATTTATTCTGAAACGCTGTTCAAAGTTCCCCATGCATTTTATCTCAACTTAACTGTCATCCTGAAGATATTCATAATCAACCAATGCTTCAATGTCATCCTTAAGATATTCATAATCAACCAATGCTTCAAGGTTCTACTATTTCAAGACATCCAAGTACTTGTTACTGTATTTTCTCCTGCTGGTTATTATTATTCAGATTAATTGACTTATAAATTAAAATAGTACCCTTTAACTTTTACTTTTATTCGCTCTTTTTTGTTTGAAATGTCTATAAGTCATGACTCTTACTTCATAATGAGCTTTGGAAGCTTGTCATTTACTATAAACTAGCAAACAACTCTTTATTGGAAATTTTAATAAAGTGGTATTTATAATAATCACCGAACCTTTTTTAACAGGAAGGATTGTCAAGGACTCGGAATATTTTCAGGATGATAGATTTATCTGGCCTGAAGGATATACTGCATTGAGGAAATTCAAGTCAATAGCAGGTGAATACTGTGGGAATTTTTCTGTAGTAACTTCAAATTCTTTTCTCAACTTGCTCTTTGTTTTGAGGTGTTATACTTTTCCCTTTTAAATTAATTTTATTTTTAATTGATATTACATGACATTTTCTCACAAATTTGAGTATTTCAGATCCAAATATTTGTACAGTATATAAGATGGAAGTGTTGAGAGATGCAGAGTCAAAGATTCGGCCTTTATTTAGAGTGACATTGGATAATGGAGAACAGGTAAGGTTGATAAAATAAATCCTAATTCTATAAACATGCTGATGGCCCTTTTGCAATTTATTTGTTGTAAATTTCTTGCCATTTTAGCTAGGATTTTCTTTTGCAGTAATCTGATTACGCACTCCATGCATTAAAAGACCATCATATGCACTCTCTTTTTTCTCCTTTTTGTCTGTCACTCTCACTCACTCTCTGTCTCTGTGTGTCTCTGCTTGGGTTTGGGACTCCATATCTCTTTGATGTCAGTAGAACTGACAGTAAAGCATGTTGTGGTAGAACCCTTTGAAATTCAGTTTTTAATTATTTGCTATGGACACAAAATTTTGTTTGCTCAGATCAATGACAGGGGGAAACTTTACATTTTCACGTACTATATGCATATCTTAGTGTTGAGTTGCATTTTTTACTTTTTATATTTGGTCACAAGGTCTATATGTATCTAAGATAACCATGGTTTACGGTGTACGCTTTTCTATCCAATGATCAACAGTGATTTTGCAGTTAAGTGCTTTCTTTTTGTAACTAACAAGAGTTCTATTGATCAAGTCTACCGAGCTAAGCAGTGAGCATTTAGGGGTTCAGGATTTACTTATGCTTGTTTGTTTTCTTTTGATGGATTTTCTGTGACCTTTTAATTTCTCTTGAATTACATGCCTCTTAGCACTCAAAGCTAAGGTCTGATGGCATCACACATCTTACTATTGCATGCATCATTTCTTCGCTTATGATTTGCTAAACCTTTATAGTTACCTCCTTTTTCTTCAGATTAAAGGATCTACTCCATCTGCTTGCTGGAACAAAATATACAAAAGAATGAAAAAACTGCAAAATGGTTCTTCCAACAGCATCAATGCTGAAAATGGGGTGGAAACCGTATACGAATCGGGTTCTGACATGTTTGGTTTCTCCAATCCTCAAGTAATAAAACTAATAAAGGTACAAGGATTTTCTTTTCCCTGAAACTCCTTGCCAAAAATCATAGGTTAAATAAATGACTCTTGGTATTAAAGTATACTCATGAACTTATATGCTGAATATATAGTTGGTAAATGAGCATTTGACATGCATATTAAGAAGACAAACACTTTTTGATTGGCAGCGACATGGAACTTTTGAAACTTAATGACTTTGCTCGCCATTTTACTCTATAGGGTTAACTTTCTTCTGCTTCCAGTCGAAATATCCTGTCATTTCTAATTGTTCTTTTCTCTCTGATTGTGTTATTAACTCTGATAGTAAAGGAAAAGATTTAAAATTTAAATGCAAATAACTATTGTTTCTTCTTTTGACGTTCTCAGGGTGACTTTTATTTTCTGCTTGTAGTAGTTTCACAATCATTTTTATTTGTTATGGAGATGTGTACTTTGATGGTGCCTGCTTAGATTGTATATTGATTCCCTATGATGTTAACAGGGGTTGTTGAAATCCAGACTATCGTCCAAGTTATCTATGTGCAATTCTACCTCTGATAGATATCAGAACTTGCCAGTTGGCTACCGACCTGTTCGTGTAAATTGGAAAGATCTTGATAAGTGCAATGTCTGCCACATGGATGAGGTGCAAGAGAATCTTCCATCTTTAATTGCTGTAGCTCTAACTCCTTTAATTTTTATTTGGCCTATCTTTCTCTTTGCATCTCCTTGTCTTCAATTTATTGTTTGAGGGCTGATGTTTTGTGTCTAACCTAATGGTGCTTTCAATTTTTTTGTGTGGAGGCTCTAATTGTTGTTCTTTGTTTCCAGGAATATGAAAACAATTTGTTTCTGCAATGTGAGAAATGCAGAATGATGGTAAAACCTTGTATACTGGTTCTGCTGGTTTCTGCACTATAACTTTTCCATCTGATAAACAGTTTGGGATATGATAAATAGATCCTATTATTTGTTTACTCTTTGTCAATTTAATTCCTTTAATGGTTTTTCTTGAAAAGTTCCTTTTTTCATGTGCCTGTGAAAAGTTTTATTACTTTTCATTTTAATCTTCTAGTTAATTCATATATTTCATAGGAGTAATGTTTACTCAGGTCCATGCCAGATGCTATGGGGAATTAGAACCTGTTGATGGTGTCCTGTGGCTATGCAATTTATGCCGACCAGGGGCCCCTGAGTCTCCTCCGCCCTGCTGCCTTTGTCCTGTAACCGGTAATGTATTGTTATGCATCTTTGTCCCCTGCAAGGCTATGGATCATATGTAGCTCAAAATTTAGATTTACTTTTTCCAGGTGGTGCTATGAAGCCAACTACTGATGGTCGCTGGGCTCATCTGGCTTGTGCAATATGGATACCTGGTTTGTGTCTGTAATCTGCATGCATTCATTTATTTGTCTGTTGTATTAGATTATGTGGTCTCACTTTATGCATTTCAGAAACCTGTTTATTTGATGTCAAGAGAATGGAGCCCATTGATGGCCTAAATAGGATCAATAAGGTACGAAGGATGGTTAACTTGAACTTTTTTGCCTTATAATCCTATCACCTCTGCGGATAAGCAATTTATTTAATTATTATAATCATTTGCTTATTTTGTGGGTGATATTGAAGACATTTCATTCGTTGAACTTGGTAGCTGTAATCTTGTACTGATGCAGAAATTTGATCTTTAAATTCCTACAATTAAATTCCTTTTAGTTGGACAATCATGATTGTTTACAGTCTGCAACCAAATTTTTTGGTTCAAAAACAGGATCGTTGGAAGCTCTTATGCAGCATCTGTGGTGTAGCTTATGGAGCTTGCATCCAAGTAAGATTGTTATCTTAAGATACCAAATAACTGCTATGCTTGATATTTCAGACTGTCAGTTGAGTGTAATGTTCTCATGCAACTGGACCTGTTAAACACAAGTTTTAAGTCCTCCAATGTCATTGCATGACTGGTCTTGTTAGCTTAATGCAAAAATTCAAATTCAAATTCCTGACAAAGATTTTGTATTCAACTGGGGCAAAGTTTAAATTGCTTTTGAACTTCTTTTGTTTCGTTGCGATGCTTTCTAAAAGTCCAATTTGCAAGAATTGCATCTCATAAAAGATTAGAGATGAGAAGCAAACCAACAGCTTTGTTTGTTGTTTGCTACCTTTCTAGGCATTTATCAGGTCTTTGTGGGCAATAATTTGCATAACAGGGAAAAAAAGGGTTAAAAAAGTGTTGGTTGATATTTGATGAGGTTAATAAGTCACCTCATCTCTATATTTGAGGAGGGTACTAACTTTTTGAAGTTAGACTCTTTCTTTTTCCTTCTCTTTTCCAAATTTCGTTGTCTGACAACTTAAATAGTCTTGGCGACTTTTAGTGTACCAGCTTTTTGAAGTTCTTTTTCCTTCTCTTTTCTAAATTTCTTTATCTGATAAGTTCATTGTTATCTCGGCAACTTACGTTGCTCCCTCGTTAGTGGAGAATGACGTGCCATCACAAGGTAAATATGTGTTTACAAGTTTTACAGTGAGACAAAGTACGCAAAAGCAACAAAACAGTCCATATTGCTTGGGTGGCATATCCAATCGTTCTTCTACTATCTTGTTCTCTCTGTAATCTACACATGCATTCAGTAATTTCTGAAATTTAACTCTGTTGAAATCTTACCTGTAGTGCTCAAATAATAATTGCCGGGTAGCATATCATCCTCTCTGTGCACGTGCTGCTGGACTTTGCGTTGAGGTATTCTTTTCCTTTGTTACAATTATTAAGGATGCTTGATTGGTTTTTTCATTCATTTAAACTGCAAAAGAATGCTGCAGTTGGTAACAAAATATGCTTATATTTACTCAAACTGCATCATTCTGTATGGTCAACAGCTTGAGGATGAGGACAGACTACATCTCCTTTCTCTTGATGATGATGAAGATCACCACTGTATTCGGTTACTTTCCTTCTGTAAGAGGCACAAACAGCCGTCTAGTGAGAGGCCAGTCATTGATGAAAGGATTAGTAGAATTGCTCGTTGCTGTTCTGATCATATACCTCCATCTAATCCATCTGGCTGTGCTCGTACTGGTATGCCTTTTAAGCTTCTTCTTTGGTTTCAAGTATATTAGATGCTTGCTTGCAATGATGCAGTATGGTATCTCATGTGTATGTATTCTTTCACTCTGTAAGAGTTGATTCAAGGTTTTGTATTATGGTAGTTTTGTTTTCAAGAACCACCAAGTAATATTTTCCATGTAGCACTCCATCCTTCCAAGTCCTGGGATTTCTTTTCGTATATTTAGCTACTTAATTCCACAAAATCTGGCTAAGGAAAAGGTTCTTTCATAAATTCTTTTGATCTTCTTGAATTCTGATAGAGCCTTACAATCATTTTGGAAGAAGAGGAAGGAAGGAACCTGAAGTCCTTGCTGCTGCATCTTTGAAGCGCTTGTTTGTAGAGAATCAACCTTATTTAGTTGGTGGTTTCTGTACGCATGATTCATCGATTGGTAAATTGCTGCCAAATGGAGTTGTTGCCTCTAGATCTTCTTTTAACTTACAAAGGTTTAAGGCCTCTCAGCTAGATTCTCATGGCAACATTCTCTCTATGGCTGAGAAGTATAAATACATGCGGGAGACATTCAGGAAGAGATTGACATTTGGTAAGTATCTTAGGATTTCACACAAGTGTCAATGTCAGCAATACATAAGGATCATTTTGGAGCTTTATATGGTGACTTGTTTTGTTATATTTGGTTCTAGGGAAATCAGGAATACATGGATTTGGCATCTTTGCGAAGCAGCCATTTAGGGCTGGAGACATGGTAAAATTAAATTGCACATCAAGTATGATAAAATTAATTTGCATATTAATATATTCTAAGTTCACACAGTATAATGGTGCTATAATTTCAGGTGATTGAATATATAGGTGAACTTGTTAGACCACCTATTGCTGATAGGAGAGAACGATTCATATACAATTCATTGGTGGTATGTTTCTTTGCATTATGTTTTCGTTTCTGTTTCTTTGTATATGCTTATATTTCTGGTTTTGGTAATGCGTGGCTATCATCATAAGACTGATCACTATTTGAAAGTTATTTCTGTTGTTTTTATAGTCAAAATCTTGATTACATTTTTAAATTCAGGGTGCTGGGACTTATATGTTTCGAATTGATGATGAACGCGTAATTGATGCTACGAGAGCAGGAAGTATTGCTCATTTGATCAATCACTCGTGTGAGGTGTGCATTTTCTCTTGATGATTTTTTTTTTGTCTAACTTGTGACTTGTTTTTTCGAAAGGAAAAAAAAAGGTAGTTCTGTGGTAAACTTCCAATGAGCAATTAGTTTGACTACTGTAAATGATAAATGTTCTGGTCTCAACTGTTCTGTCTTTAAACTTGTGAGAGTATTACTGGAAGTTGAAAGCTCAGTGGTAGTTACAATTTCAGTTCAATTAATTTGTTTGCTAGATGCTTAATTATAGGAGCACTAATTTATACTTCTGCTTCCTTTTGTTTATTGTTGCACAGCCCAATTGCTACTCGAGAGTGATAAGTGTTAATGGTGATGAGCACATTATTATATTTGCAAAAAGAGATATTAGAAGATGGGAAGAACTCACATATGACTATAGGTTTTGCTCAATTTCTCAACATCCCGTGTTCATCCGTATGTTTGAGATGTATGCTGACTTTTTCCCTTGCAGATTTTTCTCAATTGATGAACAATTGGCGTGCTACTGTGGATTCCCAAGATGCCGTGGTGTGGTTAATGACACTGAAGCAGAGGAGCAGGTGGCAAAGCTATACGCACCTCGCAGTGAATTAATAGACTGGAAAGGAGAGTGAAAAATGGTTGGTATGGTTATGACTTGTTTTTCTATTTGTGCAGTCTCTCTCTCTCTCTGCTTTCTTGTTTGTAGCGAACAGACTTCTAATTCATGGTCAGATGAATATTAGGAGCAGATGCTTTTGTTGTTGCAATGGCTTCTATTATTGGTCCGTGGATTCTCAACATTTTACTTGTATAATAGGGCAGCATGAGTTTAGGCGTTGATACTTATCACTATGATCTTCCTGTCAATTACAATCTCTAAGGTCAATATTGTGTTGAAATGTCTACTCAAAGTTGCATGTTTGAAAATCGTTCTTCAATAGTGGATTTCTTTTGTTAGTGGAGACAATTTAGTTTTTATTACTTTGGTGATGAGTTCTTTTAAAGTTCATGATCATCCTAAGGTCTAGATAATCTTCGTCAGATATGTGGAACTATAACAACAGTTGAGTTATGAGTTCCAAAACCTAGGACGACGTAATATAGAAATAAAAATCATATTTCCATGATAAAATGACTATCTTTTTTGACCAACACCAATTATAAGTTCTCAAAGGAGCAGGATCATAGTTTTCGTCTTCTTGGGCAATCGTCATACCTATTTTCACTAAAATTATCATTTTTCCCTGGTTAAAGGAGTTTCTTTTCATTATCAGGTTTCCTATATTCCTGTGCTCTAATTTCCTGCTACAGTTTGTACCAACAGTCGTTTACCTTTGTGTTTCTTTCGCAGAGATTTGTCATTGTTGAGTATGCTGGGTTGGATCTTATGAATGTTGGATTGTTTCCCCTACACCAACTACTGTCTGCAGGCCATTTTATGGGGAAAAAAGTGGGTTCTGATTTTAACCTTGCCTTCCCGTTCTCTTCTTGTTGTCTTTGAGAAAATGCAAACCAAGTGATTCGGCTTCTTTTGGTCTACCTCTTTGCTTGGCCTCGAAGAACAAATTTGTAAAAAGTGCTGAATTTTGTAACTTCCTTTCAACTCACTAATTATGGACCGATTTTTAAAAATTATATCCTAATTTATTTCTCAAATTTTAACCCTAGATAGGTATGAATTCAATTGTGTACATCTTTGTAAAAAGAACATTCATCTTGCAAATGAAAAGTCAATGCTCTGCTCATGGCATCTTTATACTTTGCCATATTGTACACGTAATTGAAATGTGGTACTGTTACATATCTTCTCCTTTTCTATATTGGAATTTTCGTTTGGTGACATGGAAGCAGGCTACTTAAATGCTTGTTCTCAATTTGCACAACCCTTTTGTGGAACCCAAAGCAAGAGTCTGTAAGTTGTGGATGGAAACAAAGAATTATTTGTTGCCGCTTGGTTCTGTATTGTTTCTATTTGCAATGCAATTCTATTAGAGTTGGATCTTCAAAGGGATTGCCACTATCAGAGAGAAAATGAATCAAAGTTGAGTTCATTTTTAAGCAAGCATACCTAGAACTTGAATAGGTTGATGTTCTTTTTTTGTCATTTTGTCACTTTTTAATATAAAGTTTTTCCCGCAATGCTTAATCGTTAATTTTTAGTTCATGTTACCTTTTCAGTACTTCAGTTGGCAACTGGGGCGCAAGTTACATAAGAATGAGTTCCAAAAATTCCTAGGAGTTGATTACTTGTACAATTATCATAAGATCTACCATAATGGTCCATAGATGTTTACACTTAAAATCTATTGGAACGGAACTTCATAAACACTCACCTCATCGTCGTTTATATTTGATAAGTGAGTGTTGTTAGATTCATTTATGTCGTTTCCATCAATTATTTTTATTGATCTATTTATCTATTTATCATTGGAAGTACCATAAGCATAAAGTTTTTTCTTTTTAAATTACCATAAGTATTTCAATCTATTGCAAAGGACATATCCAGTTGAAGGACGATAACGATACGACAAAAGCTCATTCGTAGATAATTTCGAAGACATAGCTGCATCAAGAATTAAACACAACAAAAGTCTAGTCCTGTCACTTTAATTTATTCGTCACATTGGACGTCCCTGCTCCATAGTCAATCTTCATTGTTCATTGAATCCTGAAAGTGCAAAAATATTAAAAATTAGTTGTTTATATATATATATATATATACTAACATACTTCGTTAACAAAAGTAGAGAAAGGAGTCGTCACTTACTTGCTGCAGTCTACGTTAGGGTCGATGGGAACAGGAACTTGGACATGGCATAAGTCAGGAAGATTTCTAGCCTTTTCAGGATTAACGTGAAAGGATTTAGCCGCATTCTGAAAGCAATAACACAAATCTCTACGTATAGGTGTGGTGTTGGCCTGGTCGTTCAAAGATTTTACTGCTACACAGCAAGTGGGGGTTGGATCATTGTTAGTACCGATCAAGTATGGTAGGCATGGCAAAAGTGAAGTTATTGCTTCCTGGCATGTAATGGCTGCATTTGCACTAACAAGCAGAAGCAGGAACATGAACCCAGATCCCATCAACCTCTTCATTTTCAACTCCTTTGCTTATTAGCTTCTCACTTTTGGTTGTTTCGTGCATAGACTTGGGGCTCTCTTTGGCTTTTATAGTGTAAAGTCCTTCTTGGGCACTAATTATTATTAAATGTGACATTCCCTATTTATTTCTAATAAATGTGGCATTCATAGTAGATCCAAACTTATCAGTAACACATATTTGAGACATTTCAAATAAAAATAACATTTTACTTAATTTTTAATATTTTTTTAGGCTTATTTGTTCTTCCTAATTAATGTCTACCTTCAGTAGCTAATCATTAGAGGTGTAAGCTTTTAGACTTTCCATGAAATTTAGATTAATCAAATTCGTTACCTTTTACACAAATTTAAATAACAAATGTAAAATAGGGCACTCACATCTTATATGAAAATAACTTTTTCTTTTAAGATTTAGAGCAATACAACTTATTATATATAATAATATATTGCTTTGTTCCGTTCACGATATCTTGAATATTATCTTCCACATATGAAAGTAACGGTATGTTTTACAAAGAGGAAAGAAAGATATTGTGTATTTTTGCAATTATATGATACTTAGAAAATTTAGTTCATTCATAAATAACAACAACAATTCCAATGTACAATGCGCCCACTCTGTGAGGATTGGGAGAGGAATATTAATTATACACAACATTTTTTTTGTATTTTACGAAGAGACTATTTATGTGATTCAAAGTCGTGACTTTATGATTATAAAAGAGTAATCTTACTAGATGCTTCAAAGGCTCACCCTTAATCTTATGATTCTATGAAAATAGTTATTTATTAATTTTCATATATATATATATATATGATCACATTAAATCTTAATATTAATTTTTTATTACTCGAATTTTGATTAGAATTTGAAATATGGATTCACTTTAGATTCTTATTGAAGAACTAAATTCTATGTTTAATGTGGTGCATCTATTTCTTGAATAAAGGCATAATTGAAATTGTTTTATAGCATTTAAGGTAAGAAGGATTACCGTTGAAGAAAATAAATAGCACTTAATATATTACGATGATGTCGAGAAATCTAGGCCCGAATTACCTGCCTTTTTCTTGCGTAGTGTTGTAACGTATCCTTTCTGTGTTTTAATCAATATTTTGAATGTATTTCTACTAATTTTATATTTGATTTAATTTTCTTTTTTACTATTGATTAAAAAATTAATTGAGATTTTATTAGGTAAAAAAAGCTTATATGATCTTCTTGATTGTCATAATTTTCTTTCAATTTTTAACAAAATTAATATATTTGATATAATGTAACTAAAATTAAAAATATAAATAAACTATAAGATAGTTGACAGCTAATTATTGTTTCTTAAGTTAATTCTAATACCGTGGATTGAGATAAAAAGACTATAATATAAAATTAGTAAAGTAAAATGTATCAAAAAATAATTATTCTAAGGATACCTATAAATTTTCTCACCCATATATAAGTTTTGGTGTCATGTCATCTATATATATATATTCCTCATATAAATATATATAATTGTAGATATAATTATGTTATTAGACTTTTATTAAATATGAAATTTTATTATTTTATATTATTTTTATCAAGAAATCTTAAGTATAAAGAAATTTTATATTGACAGTATCAATTTTTTTAATTCTTTTTTTAGTATTCCTAAAATGATTTAAACATAAATGTTATATTTGAAGAGGAATTCATAAAAATCATATTATTCCAAGCATAAGCAAACCAATAATATTTTTCTTTTCCTTTATTGCTATAAAAAATTGCATTCTAAAAATTATTTTTGTAAAGATAAATTGCTATTAATAATTTACATGATTCTTAATTGAATGGTTGACATATTATCGCATTATGCAATGCCTATCTCCCATGCTATGTATAAAGATTTATGTAAGTTTGATACCAAAAAAAAAAAAAGGTGTCGGTGAGCGTTGTCAGTCTCAATATGTAATATGTTCCTCCATCAAATCCAGCCTGTTTATGCATAAACCTTGAGCATCTGTTCCTTATTAGTCCAATCTCTACCGTCGATTCTTGCACGAACCTAATGGTGATTTAAGCACACTTCCAACCACTGCTTCATGCATTATGGAAAAGGACATCTGAACCAACTGAAAAGTCCCTAAAACTAGTTCCTTTCTTCGGAGACAACCACCCAAGTAGATCCAGAAGTATTTGGCTATTTGCTCTTCTCTGGTAAGTTAAGGTCATGACTTTCAGTCAAAGTTTTAATCTTTCCGAGATTTTAAGCAATGTGTAATGATTTCTCATCTGGATTGTGGAAATTATGGTCTACAGGAGATCAGAGATGGAGAAAATGAAAAATGGCATCTGGGTATTTCTGATAATTTGCGCATTAGCTGTAACAGTCGTTAATAGTGATGATTCGGAGAAGACGGTGGTGAAAACGGTGAAGGGGAAGAAGGTTTGCACAAGAGGGTGGGAATGCAAAGAGTGGTCTGTGTACTGTTGTAATCAGACAATTTCAGACTTCTTCCAGACTTATCAGTTTGAGAATCTATTCTCCAAGAGGAATTCTCCAGTTGCTCATGCTGTTGGTTTCTGGGATTATCAGTCTTTCATTACTGCCTCTGCTATTTATCAACCACTTGGCTTTGGTACCACCGGTGGCAAGCTTATGCAGATGAAGGAGGTCGCAGCTTTTCTTGGTCACGTCGGGTGCAAAACCTCTTGTAAGTAACTTTCTGTTCTTGTCTTTGGATTCGTCTTCTTGTTATTTCTATGAATTTTTATGTTTCTCTCTTACTTGTGTGGATATATGGCAAAAACGAATGACTCATGGATGTAATGTTTGTGGTGACTCTGAGTCTGGTGTTTTTGTTAAGTTCTTTGATTACTTCTACTGCATTGAGCAGGCTGTGAATGAACGAATTAATTCTGTGGATGTTTTGGTGATTGATGTGGTTGGGTTGAGTCGTTAAGCGGGTCTTCTCCTTCTATTTCCTCCTTTTTAGTGGAATGGCAAACCGCCGCTTTCACGAAACAAAAGTAGTTAGCTTTGACTCTGTTGTGTTTGTTGTTTGTGTTCGAAGTTTGTTATTTTCGTTGATTTCTTTCACATGCATATTGTTACTCGTGATAATTTTACAGGTGGCTATGGAGTTGCTACCGGAGGACCGTTGGCTTGGGGTCTTTGCTACAACAGGGAAATGAGTCCTAGCCAGTCTTACTGTGATAACTTCTACAAATACACCTATCCTTGCAGCCCTGGAGCTGAATACTATGGCCGTGGTGGTATTCCAATATACTGGTAGGAGACGTTTTTATTCTCTATTTGGATGTATGTCTATCCAAATGTCTTTATTTTGATGTTCTGCGCATAAATATGGAGTTATAGGAGACAAGATAGCTGCGTAACATAATAGGGCATAAAGCTTGTCACTTGATAACTGAGTTTTCTTTTCGTAATGATCTACTGTTTCCTGTCTTTAGATGTTGTCTTATTGTGCATACTCCTGTTTTTCTGCCAAGTACCTATGAGATGATAACACTCGGGAACTTGAAAGCTGCTTCTGTCATTGTAGGAACTATAATTATGGAGCTGCTGGAGAAGCATTGAAGGTGGATTTGTTGAACCATCCAGAATACATTGAGCAAAACGCCACTCTTGCTTTCCAAACTGCGATTTGGAGGTGGATGACCCCAATCAAGAAATCACAACCTTCAGCTCATGATGTGTTTGTAGGGAATTGGAAGCCCACCAAGAATGACACATTGGCCAAAAGGGTTCCTGGATTCGGAACTACAATGAATGTTCTCTACGGTGATATGGTTTGTGGGCAAGGTGATATTGATGCCATGAACAACATCATCTCTCATTATCAGTATTACCTTGACTTGATGGGCGTTGGCAGAGAACAGGCAGGTCCCCATGATGTTCTCACCTGTGCTGAGCAACTCGCATTCAACCCGACCTCTTCAAGTCCTGCTTCGTCTTCCTGAGCATGGCCTGCTGGTTTTATACACTCCGATCAATGCCAGGAAAGTTTATACGGATGTCGAAATCTATAAGCTTGTGTTAAGATATTCATGTGTGTGTATGTAAGTGACCGACTGCATGTAGCGTTCCTGGCATGAATTGTTATCATTTTACGTGTGCCCAAAGTCACTGCTTCCTCTGCCCGTTTCTGTTTCTTACCGCACTCCATAAATTAAGTTTGAAATTACATGACTATGAAGTCACATAAAATGAGAAAATGCTCGACCCATTATCAAAATATATGATAATGTTTTAGCTGATGATCCTTATGATCAGTTTAAATAAAGATAAAAATGTTTAATTTTGTAGCTGACATTACACGGATTACTCCTTATTAGAGGCAGGTGGGGTAATATAACTAAGGAACATGACGTGGTTTACCTAAGTGAATCGAGAAAGAGCATTTTCGCTTTTACTTATTTTTAGGTTTGTGGAATATTTTATTGATAAGTCTTAAAGGAGCTGCGTCACGAATTTTTAGTATATATACCACTCAAGTGATTTATAGCACAGATCATCCATAAGAGATATAAACAAAGATCGATCGATTTTACTTATATTGTGAAAATTACAATTGAAAATGAATTTATATCAAGTTTGATTTGATTAAATTTGGAATTAATTTTTTTAATTTAAAATTGATTTGACAAGTTTTTTAATAACAATTATGAAAAATTTAGCTGAACATGAAATTAATAAATTGGATTAAGTTTGATTACATTTATGTTGAAATATTTTAATTTGATGGGATAAACATTTAAAGTTTTTTTCCAAGTCCATCTTAAATTTGAAAGTTATCTTTAAAATCAAACTCCAACTTGAGCCTACTCGTTATCAACTTTACTTACGAAATGAAGTCGAACTTTCGAAGGAGCCATGATTGTTGGAAATTTGTGAGTTAAAATGATTCTAACTTCTAAGCATTAAAGTCAGCACTTATATTTACGAGATCTCTTAACTGTTGCTTCTTTTATGGAAAGTTACTTATTATTTGAATTTAATATTACATGACTATTTAATTCATAACTAATCTTATTATTATAAATTGTAATAATTTATATATAAAAAGGATTATATATATATATATATATATATATATATATATATATGAGAAAAGATTTATTATAATTACAAATGGTAATAAACTCAAATTATAGGAGTTTTTTTTGGTTCTAACCTAACCCGAAATCTGATTAGACCTGAATTATTTGGCTGAAGTGCAAGATCAAAAATCAAGAAATCAATAAAATAAAATAGGGGGGGTAGAAAAACTTATTAGATATCATTGATTCTGATATCTAATAAGTTCTACCTACTATTGGATTTGAACCAATGACTCTCGCCGTATGAAAGCAATACTCTAACCACTGAGTTAAGTAGGTCATTTATCAAGCATGATTGAGCTCTTCATTTTTCATTACAACTAACGAATAATTCATTTTTTTTACTCATGTAGTCTAATTTAACGAAAATAATAATTAAATATATGAATATACTTAAAATATGAAAATATTTTAAATTATACTAAATCTTAGGAGGTGTGAGAGTAAAGGATGGCAGAGTAATGATTCTTTTTGCAAGATGATTAATTGCATGTAAGATTTTTAAAAAATACTTTGAAATTGTCTAAATCAAAAATTAAAAGTACCCTGCATTAACTTTAGTTGTCTTATCATGCCTTATAGTTATTAAAAAAAATTGTCACTTGTTCTTCCACAATCAAATGATTTGTTAGCTTTAAGCCTCTTAAACTCTTTAACCCATCACATAAGCTCAAGAAGATTTTTTAACTCATTCTTAAGTTCTCATAAATTCTTTTACAATTCTCATTTAAAAGTTTCAATATCCAACCATAACTTGATAGACAAAAGTTTTATATGATTGCTTGTGTAAATGAAATATTAGTTCTCATCCTTAATCACAGAAATAATAATTGCCCTCTTCAATTTATCATTTGAATCTAATTCAAAATTCAATAAGAAGGTTATGTATCTACAATAACAACATTAAATAATTATAACAAAATTTAAATATCAATACTAAAATGATTAATAAACACCATGATATTTAACATAAATTTAAGAAGTTTATATCAAATATTCATACAAAAATACACTTAAAATGTTCAATCTATGGAATAATTCTTAATACAAAAATTTCTAAACCAATAAGACTTCAATATGCAATAACATGAAAATATAACTAAAGAGATACAATATAATCCATCTTCCTTACATGTGGCATCTTTATAAAAATCTCCCTATAAAGTGGAGAATTATATAGATATTTCACTACTTTTTTATATTGCACACTCTCGACACCCACATCATGTAAGGGATTTAAATATTTCATCGTTATATTAGTCTCTTAATTAATTGGTGAAGTTTCAAATTTATTCTCTTTAGTGGATGATGTTGTGACCACTGTAATGTATACCGTACCGTACCGGCCGGTACCGGCCGAAAAACGGTACGAGAAATGAAGCATCGGTACCGGCCAAAAATACCGGCCGGTACCGGTGTTTTCCGTTAGGTACCGGACGGTACCTAACAT
>JAOTAY010000001.1:20273730-20287309 GCA_025629805.1 Erythroxylum baracoense
GTAAAGGATGATAGATGTGTAAACTTTTGATTTTGATGGAATGAAATGAGGAAGAAGTTGATTTTAAAAATATTGTGATTTTCTATTAATGCTTTATTGGTAAAATTGATATGATGCCATGTGGAATGAATGTAGTGATCGCACGTAGTTCACCCTTATTATAGGATATGTACCGGAATAACCTGCGGGCGTCCCAGTGCGTACCCAACGGTAAGGGGGTGCTACAGTCCACATCAATAGGATCAAAGAGATCCTTGCAATATAGAAGGTCCTCCATAATGGGCCTCTAAATCGAGTAATTTGATGACGTCAAATTGATCATAGAGCTATTTCCACCTTTCATTAACGTGACTTTGATACTGCTTATTAGGAGATAATAACACAATTATCTTAAAGATTAACTAAATATCAACGATAAGAAAGAACTCTTCAACTTGCATCAACAAAACAATATGAGAATAAGAAACCTAACGATTAGACAAACACCAAGATTGACATGGAAAACCCCCCAGTGTAGAGGGAAAAAACTATGAGACAAACCGACAAGCAAATCCACTAAACTCAATAAAGATTTACAAAAAGTTAATCTCTCACTCCTATAATAATAGGTTATCTCACAAGGTTTCAGGATTGAAGCCAAAGTTAATATCATAATCAACAATCAACAAACGCTCAAACTAATCCCAAAAACAATCAAACAAGCATGATAATACAACACTATTTGACCTATCTTTATTTTTCCTCACTTTTGGACGTTATGGTTGCAAGCTCTACAAAAACCTGTATTTTTCTCTTGTATATCATGAAATAAGTTCTTTTACAATCGTGCAAATGACCGTGTATCTTTAGCAATGTCTCACTCGCAGTTGTACAAGGTTAAGAAGAGTTACACTGTCTCCACACAGGCATCTATGTGATTGTGTATGTCTTCACTCTTCACAAGTTCCTTCACACACAAAGATTTACACGGTTGATTCACATAGCCACATAAGTCAAGAAACAAGCTTGTAGCACTCTACACAGCCATGTATCTCCTCAAAATAGTTTCATTCATCTTGTCTTTACTTATTCTTCATTTTTATGAATCATAAAGTTATCTACGATCATCGAAAGTTTAAAAAATAGGCCTGGATACTCAATAAATCATTCTTATTGTTCAAAACTTCCATCATTAAAAATAATTACAAAGAAGTGACAAAAGAGTTAATATTACAAAATTGATTGAAGTTTCATAGTTAAAATGTAATTACCCAAAAAAAAACCTTATTTCACCATTTTATTTGTCTTTCTTTCTTAACGAAAGCAAACATAAAGTTTGAATCCTTAACCAATATTATGAATATTATAGCGAAGCGCGTACTGATTTTGGTATTAGTATAATATAGTATTGATATCAGTTAATACTAGATATTATTTTCATCTTTTTTTGAAATTATAAAAGTAGTTTTTCAAATTTCTATGATTAAAATTTAGGCTTCTATCATAAAACTTTTCTTTTAGAAGGTATAATTTATGAGAAATTCTTTTAAGGACCTTAAGATTAACAACTTGAATAGGAATATGTTACAAAAATTGGAAAATGTTAACTAGTAAAATTTTATTAAAAATTAAAATCAAAAACTACAAAATTAACAATAGGATTGGGCCCTTACTAATTACACTCACATTTTATACTATTTATTTATTAAATGCATCTCCATAGCATTATTATATACTTTGTCCTTTCTATTTTTTTCTATGCAATTAGTGGGATCATTCATTTTTATTAAATACATCTCCATAGCATTATTATATACTTTGTCCTTTCTATTTACTTCTATACAATTAGTGGGATCGTTCATTTTTAAAGGTTTCATCATTAAAAATAATTACATATAAGTGACAACATAATTAAAATATAATTACGCTAAAAAAAACTCATTTCACCATTTTCCTTGTCTTTCCCTCTTAAGCAAACTAAACTTATCGACTAGTGGAGCATGTACTAATTTTGATGTTAGTATGATACAATATTGAAAACAGTTAATACCTTACACTATTTTGGATTTTTTAAATTATAAAATAGTTTCTCAAATTTATATAATTAAAATTTAATCACCTATTATAAATTTATATTTTAGATTGTACAATTTATGTTAAATTCTTAAGAATAACAACTTAAATAATTAAATTATATTAATTCTAATTTTTTTAGTAGTTAATATTAAATTATTAAATAGCCTTTATTTATTTGATGATAAAATTAGACTTAAAGCAATGTTATGAATACCCTACCAGTATTGGTATCAGATTTGGTTATGATATGATACTGTAACGATACTGATTAATATTGAGTACCGTTTTAGATAATTTTTAAAATTTATAATATAGTCTCTAATTTTTTTTTAAAATTACAATATAGTCCAAATTTATGGTCTTCTGACAAAAGGTTCACTATCTTGGAAAATCTTAATTCTTTAAATTCTGTACAATTACATCCATCAGCAAGTATATTGTAGCTTCTCTTGTTTTTTTTTAAATTACGGTATATTAATAAAATTGGAGAAGTATACATGCTTTAAAAAATAACCAATTCAAATATCACAAATCAACACATATAATCTCTAAATAAAACCACGTGTTACATGCTCTTTTAAAAAGAAAAGTCACCTACGTATCATGAAAAGCATTTCTCCAAGTTCAGAACTTTCTTTAATTTTCTTCTCTCTCATCTCTCGTGTATGTCCAGCATCTCTCAAGCAATGAGAACCTTCAAATGGATCTGCTACCAAGGTGCCATCTCTTTCTTCCTCGTCTCTCTTTCTCTCACTGCCTACTTTCTCCTGCATCATGTGCGTTCCCATATGTGTTGATGCGTGGGGAAGATGTGATCAGGTGGAGATGCGTGGGGCGATGGCGGATAGTGCCCGCGAGGACAATCATCGGAGAGGTAGAGGAGAGTAATGGTCTCCAAACTTTTCAAAATTTATAGTAACGGTCAATATTTGATTGGTATTTTAAATACTAGCTTATACTATGCAAAATCGCCGGTATCAATAGTCAGTATTTTAAAACTAAGTTTTGTACTGTTTTTTGTTGGTACCAACTAGTACAGTACAAAACTCATAATATTGACTAAAAGACTAAAATTACTTCATATGTTATAAAAATAGGAATAAATTAAATATTTTAATTTTGATTCTTTAATTTCACTTATTAAAAGATTATCTTTTAGACATTATAACTATTTTTAAATTTAGCCCTCCAACATTTTCTTAATTTACAAATTTCATTCAATTATTTTATTATATTAGTGTGCTGTCCTATATCGATTGATATATCGTAAATTTTTTTTTATACAACTCAATACAACTATTTGGTATGTTATAAAGTAATTTTGCACTATTTTTCGATCACTATGATATGATACAATATTCATAACATTATATTGCGTAAGACTCCAATGACAAATTCTTTGACACAAAAATTCTTCAACATCTTCTACGAGCATACAATGATAGAGAGAAACGGAAAGAGATGAAACTCGCCACTTTTTCTAACGTGAAAGATATAGAGATTTCTCCATCTTCTTCAATTTGCTTCATTGAAGATTTACACAACAAATTAAATTGAATCAAAAGAACCCAATGCATCGAAGTAGAAGATAGAATTAGAAGATAAAGAAGTACATGAGAGCGAGATCAGAAGCGAGAAGAAATTGTTGAATTTCTGAACATGAACGTCATTTTTGCTTTTGTTCTTCTCCCATGTGTAAATGCTTAACACGAGCCTTATTGACACCCCTAGGATCAAACATGAAAGTGAATAAACCGAGAAAACAAAAAAAATGCCTTACTTGCTTTCCATCTCTTTTTTTTTTTTTGGGTAAATGCTTTCCATCTCTTTAAATGAGCTTTTTAACGCGGAAACTTTCAAACTTTCTCAACGATCTTTATGAAACCTATTGAACTGAATGTCGTTCACATCTTTCTGTGTCTTTCTTAACGTGTGAGTGTGAACCTCTTAACGGATTAGAAAATCCAAATATTTACAAACTTATTTAAGCAAACAATAAGAGACCCTAGCAATTATATATAATTACTGTATTGAGACTCTCTATCACAAGTCCAATGCATGTCCAACCCATACTGATTGAGGTTCTTTTTTTTTTGCTGGATTTTATCCCATTAAATCATATCCTTTATTAGGCTTCTTTATTATCGTTAATCAAATCAAATTTGATTTGCTAAATTGTAAGATCGTTAAAATCGTAATTAATTATTAGGTTAATTATAAAACAAATTCAAACTTTATCCGAACTTTAAAAAATAACAATGAAATGCTTAAATTTTCAAAATTTTCAATTCCAACCCGATGTTAGTATGTCTGTTAATGTTATTGATGAGATTCATTAAAGTTTTTCAATTCCAAAATAACGTAGTTTAGTTAAATAACTTAATAAAACTTAATTAATTATTTTAGTTAAGTCTGACATCTGTAAGTATTAAGGGTATCTATTTTACGTGGCAAGTCATGTCAGTAATATTAACGAAAATATTAAAGCCGAGACAGAATTGAAAAAATTAGAAATTTGAACATTTAATTATCACTTTTTTAAATTCAAACTATAATTATAAAATTAAGTAAAATTTGAGTTTTTTTTTTGGTATAATTTTAATTGTTGTGCAAGTTTGTCCCAAAAACTCAATTGCGTATTACAATGTTTACGTGGAGTTTCAAAGAGCATACTTGTGCACTCATGTATATATTTTCTTACGTGGAGACAACAATGAAACTTATGAAATAAGGGATACATTTATCGAGGAGAAGCATTAAAAAGCTTGATTGTTGTCATAGGCTATTTCTTTTGTTAAATCCACGTGTCTCAGAAATTACATTAACAGTCCACATGTATAGTTATATCAACTTAATAAAGTGAGGGTTTGAGTTAGTTTAACAATTTACATAAAATTGTAGATTAAAACATTAAATTTTCTGTTGTTTAGTTATAAAATCAAAATTAATTTGCACATGTCAAAATAATTATTAGAAATTTTTAATTATTTTAAAATATGTGTACATCGAGTATCTATAATATTGAAATTATATGTTTGGTTTACGTATATGAAAATATTCTTAATTTGTAGTATATCATTTTGAAATATGAATTTTTGGTATATTGACTATTAGATAATAAATTGCTGTCAGAAAAATAAAATCAATTCATAAATATAAAATTTTAATTACTAATAAATTTTAAAATATATGTACATTAAGTATTATGTATTAGATGTGAAAGTAAATTCATATATGTATATATATTCTTAATTCTTAATGTACTACTGTTTGAAACATGCATGTTTGATACATTGTGGTGAAAGAAATCATTGTTTATTATCAGTTAGTTGGTGAGTTATGGTTTGCACCTCAAATTAAATTTTTGCAATAAAACAAATGTAATATAGAAAAGTAGGAGTTAATTTCACAAGGAATTTTAGTTTATCAATCGTTACAAAAAAGTAATAAAATAGATGTTATGATACTATGAAATTTTTTGATAAAAATGAAGGACATAGTAAAATAAGAGTTATCGATAAAATGAACCTTAGTTTTTCCACCCTTGAAATTACAATTGATCATCGGTAAAGAATAATTATTTTATTAATCTTATATTCGACATGGTCTTAAATATTTGTCTTTTCTTAATATTAGTTAATTGAAGATACATAACTTAATTAATCCTTATTGTTTTACAACTTAGATAAGGTCTAAAATTTATTTAAACAATAACTTTAAGAAAAGAAAAACTATCGAAGCAGAATAACATAATATCTGTGGTTGCATTATCTTGATGAATACTTCTTCTAAAAGTAATAATTTTTGACATAGTAAATTAAAATTTATAGTTGCTACAAATGATTAAAAGAAGTTAACTTTTATTGTTGGCACCAGGTTTCGGTCCTTATTTCGTGGCGACAAGACGCCAATATTTTGGGAGACTTTCAAAATAAGATATATAACTAAAATAAAATAAAGATAAAAAGAATTCATGGTGGAACTTAAACAATAAACAAATAAAAATAAAAATAAAATAACATAAGGAGAAGTCGAGGTTGGGAAGTCAAACACTAAGTAAATACATTAAGAAACAATGAAAAATGCACAGGCGTGCATATAAAAAATGTCGCGGCCGTGCATTCAAAATGTCACAACTGTGACAGATAAAAACAAGAGGGAGTTGCGATCATGCTTGTGCACGATCGCGAGCTTCTTAGAAAAAAAAGTCCCAATCGTGCATGTGCACCATCGCGACATATGATGAACAATGGCAGTATTGAAGGCACGATCGTGACATCCCTACTGCACATACCCACTTCAAATCTTCATAACTTTCAATCCTAAAATTCAAAAATTATAAACTTTATGTCGTTAGAAAGTTAAGAGAAAGATCTACAACTTTCATGAAGACAATTTTGTCAAATTCTGCCTAGATTAATACAGTTTATTAATTGAAGTTTCAGAATACATTTTATTCCCTTTTTCCTCTTTTCTCTCTAGTGTCAATATATATAACTTCTATGCATTTCAAAAGACCCAATTCCAACAATCAAAATCATACATACAAAACTCCCAACTTAACCCATATCTTTAGAAAAAATTTATCCAAGGCCTTCAAACATCTAACAATTTTATTCCCAACACATTGACAACTTAACAGAGAAGAAATTCTGAACATATACAAAGGAGAATTTCTGCAGTTCTCACTGTCATTTCTCTAACAAAAGCAGAGATGTACATAACTTCAAATTACATATTAAAAACCATTTTAGTAGCATAATACAAAACAATTAAAAATTCTCATGCTTGATATGCTTCTAGGGAACTAAAAGTTTCCGAACTAACTTAATTACAAAAGACAGAAATCTTGGAATTGCCAAAGCTTTGCAAGGATTCAGTAATGATATGCTTTTTTTTCACCTAACGAGTGGAAAAATAATGGGGTGAGCTGCAACGCTTAGTGGCTAATACGTTTATGGCCAGTGCTAACGAAATACACACATAATAAAGTACATATATACATATTGCATTTTAGACTTAGCAGATCATACTATCCACATTCCAAATTTTGAGAATTCACATAGACAAGAACGCATTATCACACAAATCAGATCATATGTTTCATTTAATCATCACAAAATACCACTCAATTATGCTCTATATCCAACAAATCAAGATGCAATGAACAAATATAATGTCTCGAGAGAATCCTATAAAACAAAATGATGAAACTGAAGTTTACACCATGAACAGAATGAATCTATTTTTTGGAGCTCATGTGCCACAAGCGGACAACCGGGAGAAGGCTTTAGGTCAACGTGCACGTGAGGAACAGAATAGTATCTCTCTTACCGACACAAGCAAATTTTCCAAAGCTTACATATTCCATATCATACTCATACTTTCATGCTTTTTATTCTTTTCTTCTGTTCATTAATACCAAATACAGTAAAATCTTTCAAAGTAAACAGATAACAAATTATAGTGTATTTTTCTCACATTCACAATGTTTCAAAAACAAGCATTTAAGCACACATAAACATATAATAGATTAGCCCACCGTCACAATAACCATAAATATATTACCCACCTATTTACTTGTAATTCCAATATCAAGTTTGTTCTTCTTCTTGCTCTTGATTTTGAAGTTCTTGATTCCCTTTAAACAAACATATTTTCATCTAATCAGCATACACGAAAAAAACTTCCATAAGTTTTAAATATCCAAAAAAATGAACTTAGACTTAATCTACTCTTGGTTTATCTAACTAGAAAAACTAAGATCTAATTAAGGTTCATAAAAATCTAAGAACACAAATCTCTTTTTCCTCTTCTTTCTCTCTTCATTTTTTTAGCACATAACCTATTTTCTCTACTTCCTTCTTCTATCAAAACAAGAAGAATAAATAAAGGTTACCTATAAACTCAGTTGAATATTCTTCTTCCTCTTCTTATCTCCTTTATCTTTCTTTCCTTCTTCTTTTCTGATTCGGTTTCTGCTTCTCTTCTTCTACTTCTTCCTACATTTTTCTTCTCTCTTTCTTTCTTATTTTAACCGACTCTCTCTTTTTCCCTAACCTCTTGAACACGTCTCTCCCTTACATGAATCTCTTCCTCTTTCTCTTGTTTCTTTTAGGTTCTTCTTTTCTTTCTTTCTTAACCTCACGAACATATCTCTTTCTTTCTTATTATTATTATTTTTCTAGTACTTCACTCATGCACCCTTCATTTGTTCTTCTCTTATTAATCTAAAACAAACTCTAATCTTCTAAACTTACCCTTCCATATTTACTCTAACACCTTCTAACTCCTTAACCTAATTCTAACACTTCCATTTAATCCATGCAACCATATGAAATAAAAAATATTCATTAATAAACTCCATAAATTTCTAATTCAAGAATTCTGATTTTTACTCATGCCTAAACGCCAACGATTTCTCATTTAATAATTCTAACTTCCAAGAAAAGTTCGGGGTCCAACATCATAAGTCTTAGAACATGAAATGAAATGAATAGAAAACCTATCCACCACCATGAAAGTATAATCATGACCTCTTCTAACTTTTGGTATAAAATTCATACTTATGTCCTGCTATGGTTCATCAGGCACGAGCAATTATATGTATAATCTATACTTTTATTTCTTTCCTTTAGCTAATTAATTTGTTCAACATTGTCATATGAACTTAGACATGTCCCATTTTAAAGAGGGTCAATAAAAGCGATCTTCAACCATTGCGATAATTTTTTCTCTTCTAAAGTGTTCTGTTGCTCCTCTTCCGTGTAATTCCTAAATCATATATTCCTTTATAGAAGTATTAGGTAGGTAAAGTCAATTTCCTTTGAAAAGATAGTCATCATAGATCATAAAAGGAAAGTGTTGGTCTCTTTATCTACCAGTGGTTTCTGAATAGATTATTCCAAAATCTCGATCTGAAATATATTCTCTTTTATTTTATCAAACCCCACAACATTTTTTTGGTAAAGTGTTAAGCAAATGTCTCTTCCTACTTAATGCATCTACTGCGTTATTCTCAACTCTTATCTGATCTTTAATAACAAAGTTAAATTGCTCCAAAAAATCCCTTTATAAAGCATGACTTTTGTTCAAGTTGTTCTAGAACTTTGATTGTTTAAGAGATTCATGATCTGAATATAGAATTAACTCCTTTTATCAGAGATAATGGTGCCAATTATAAAGAGCATATACTACTACATAAAATTCCTTGTCATAGGTTAAGTATCTTTATTTATCTTCCCTTAAGTTCTCTCTTAAGTGAGCAATTGGGTGTATCTCTTAGCTGAGTATGCCTCCATATTGGTAGTGTTACAAGCCACTTGAAATACGTTAGAAAAATTTGGAGGTTATGAAATAGGAGATTCAGTCATCTTTTTTTTTTTAATTCTTCAAAAGCTTTAGTTGTTGTCTTTAACCAAGTAAATTGTCCTTTGTTTATAAAATCAGTAACGGGTGCCATTATGGTGCTAAAATTACAAATAAATTACCTATAGAATGTTGCTAAACCATGGAAACTTTATGTTAAAGCACATCTTTTGGAATAGGCCAATCAAGGATGGCCTTAATCTTCTTGAGATCCATCTCCATTCCACAGTAGGATACAATAGAACCTAAAAATACAACACTTCATTGTATGAAATAACACTTCTTTAAGTTCATATTGAGTTTTTCTTGCCTTAAAACTCTCAGTACTTAATGTATATGTAATAGGTTCTCTTCTTTAGTCTTGATAGATGTTAATATATCATCAAAAAATACCACCAAGAATTTGCCCATAAATGGTTGAAACACTTGATTCATCACTCTTATAAAGTGCTAGGTCCATTAGAGAGTCCAAATGACTTCCCGAATCATTCATAAAGTCCTTATTTAGTCTTAAAAGTCATTTTCCATTCATCTCTAGGTTTAATTCTAATTTTATAGTACTTACTTCATAAGTCTATCTTGGTAAAAATTGTAGAATCAGTCATCATATCTAACATGTCATCAAGCTGAGCTATTGGAAATCTGTACCGTATTGTGATCTTATTAATCGATTGACAATCAATAGTCATGCATTAACTTCCTCCGTTTTTAGGATTCAATAGTGCTATAATTGTTAGAGTAGTACCTTAAAGGCAATCATCTTTAGTGTGTTTTGTACAAAGTTGTGTACAGACTTTATTTTCAATAATAAAGAAAAGTGTATTTCATTAATTTGGTGTTCATTCTTTATGAATTGATATTGATCTATAAGCAAATTAATGAAGTCCATGATTTATATATAGCATGAAGGAAATTATGATGTGATCATACTACTGAGATTCCTATCATGTGCAATTATGTCAGTATCAAGTCATAAGATTAATGAGACTAGACATCGTTAATTCGGATAGTCTAACATATGTCAAACTCGTTAATTTGATCAAGCAGTTGATCTTAGAAACTGTAAACATAAGATGTTTAGAGTTGAGATGTGGATGCTTACTTAAGGTAGTAAGTACATTGGATGACCTACCATGAGATCATCTCATGGATGTCCTATTCTAATGTCAGTGATAATCTCGTCAGAGCAATGGTGCAAGTATCCTTAGACTTGAGGTACTCAAGGATATCTTGGATACTGATTCTGTGCTTTGACTTCATTCTTTGTTATCTTACAGAGGTCACTCATAGGGTGGTGATTGGGTACAACTTGAGGCATTTGAAGGTAATTAAGTAGTCAATAGAGGATTCACCACTTCTGTGATAGTAGAAGATGATATCTATGGCCTCTTGTCGGGGTCATTACTTGGAAACCTTTGACCGGAGTATATGTGTCATAAAGAATGTCTTCATTGACATATAGTGTAGTGAGTCCCAGGACGAGAACTAATATCAGTTAGGCTAGATTTGATGTAGTGAGTCTAGTGAGAGTTGACACTTTACCCATACTTATAACCAAGCGGGGTATAGTATGGTGAAAGGATGAATTGCACAGCAATTGTCTATGGGAGGTTCGTGAGATAGTTCGTGACGAGCATGGGTTCGTTTGTCAAACCACTTACTTTCTAGTCAATTGAGGGTTATGATGTGTTGCTAGATGCCACTCATGACTTACTTGGATTAAATGTTAATCCAAATGGGCAACACGCATAGGAGCGACTTGGAGGATTCGTAAAATGGTTTTAGATAAAGATCTATTATATGGAGAGCAAGAGAACTAAATGGAACTCGATGAAATCGAGATATGTCTCGATGAGATCGCGACATCGATATTGCTGAAATAGGTCTTCAGTGTTTTTTCCACACCTGGGACCCAGTAGGATTGATCCTAGTGTGACTAGACCACCTCAGCATATATTATATATATATAAGATATGGCAACGTGGAAGAAGAAGAGAGCTTTCTTTTAAATGATTCATTTATTGTCTTTAATTGATAAAAGACAAAACCATAAAAGACAAAAATGAAAAGTATTTAATGCGATATGAATCGTGAAAATGGATTAGTAAGTTATCTTTCACGATTCTCATCCATCTCTCTTCATCTTTCTCATCTTCTTCCTCTTCATTCTCTCTACACGATTTGCTCTCCATAAAACAAAGGAAAGAGCTAGCACTCTTGTCTTTGTTCTAGCCATTTTCGGATCAAAGAGTTTGATTCGGTTAGTTTCTCCAATTTGTGTGGATATCGTTGCAGACGATCTATTTTGGTCATTGTGGTTTATGACAACCTGACGAGTAGGAGATCGAAGAATGAAGGAGACTAATTACAAGGTATATGGTTATTATATGAATGATTGATTTGTATAAATGCCACGAATTCGTATATATATGTGTGTGTGTGTGTGTGTGTGTGTGTGTGTGTGTGTGTGTTATGAAAATGTATGTGAATTAGGAATTTTCAACTAGGTTTAATGGTATTTCCTTGTGTAGGCATATAGATCCTGGAATTCGGGAAAGTCCCGGAATAAATTTTTTTATTTTTTGCACATAGTGTATATGATGCATGTACTATAATTTTCCTACAGTGGTATCAGAGCCACTTAAGCCCTATATAAAGGAGAAACTATAACATGTGAGATGTTGCCGATTGGTTGTGACAGTTGTGCATTCTGATTGTGTTGAATTCGAAATCAGCATAGAGATATTGTTTTTTAAAATTTTCTTGCCTGGATTTGCTCATGAGATGTTGTTGAATATATATATGGAAGGAAAAAATTTATCAATGTATATGTTTTTGCTAATTAATTCCCTACTGGTCTGGTTGTTGTGTTTATGCATATTATATGAACAAGCATGCTTGCAAATTCGAGAATAAATTCTATAGTTTTTTTGGGATTTCCTTTCACCAACCTCTTTCTAAGATGTTTATAAATGTCTATAAAAATGGAAAACTGTTTTTGAGGTGATTGAATATTTATTTAAGAAATTCTTTTGTGCTGTCAGGAATGTCTGTGTTGAGGAACACAGATTCTGGATTGGCTTGGTTACTGAGGTTGTTTGAATTTTTATTGGAAATAAATTCTAAACAAATTCATGAAACATTTTGGGAACATTTTATAGCCGCTTTAATTTTCTCAGCATTTATTGAAATTTTTCAATGATTTTTTCAAGCAAAAGACAAAGCTGGACAGTTTTGAGAAAACTGTTGGACCTAGTTTGTTTGAAGTGGTGATTGTGTGTTTCTTGGTTTCAATGCCTTGAATCATTTTTTATGTGATCAGAAATATGTTACTTGGATGTTGTGTGCATGTCAAACTGATTTGTTTCAAATTGGGTTTCCAAAAAAATTTTCGGATGTCAAATATTTCATATTAGCTTCTTGTTGGTATATTCAGTTGTCTTGATTGTTTTGGCCATCACCAGTTTTGTGACAAGTGCCGAAGTAGTCTTGATGAAGTGGAGATTACCTAGGGATACTTAGGGTGATAGTTTGATGTTCTCAACTTATTTGGAAATCTAAGAGATTAATATTGTATTAATCTATTCGAGTATTTCATGTCTAGTATGACTAGATATGACAAGCATAATAAAACTAAAGTGTTTAATTGGTACATCAGTGTAGAGGGTATTACACTTGGTATATTGGTATTTTGAATTGGAATTGAAAAACATACAAATTGAGAAATTAGTCGATTCCAACATTAGAAAGTAGTTCGGTTCAAGAGTTGAATCGAACGTCAAATCTTTAGATGCATAACACGTCACAACCTATACAAGAAAACAATGTGAGATGGTTGCATTAAAGGATGCATGCTAGGGTTGGTTAGGTGGGATGATATATGGTTATGGATATAAATTCAACATGATTGATGAAACATCCTAAATCATACCATATAGTCATTGTGACTATAATTCTATGACTTAGATGAGACCAGAATATGGGATCCCTCATACAAAATATGAAAACTAACACCTTTCAATAATATGGGGAGAACCAGAATTCTTTTAGAGTTAAGGTTGTTGGGTAAACCAAAGTCTGCTCTATACGGATATGTTCAAACCATGAAAATAAGATTTTCGGATTAATGGGTTGGTTTTTACTAAAAGCATTGATT
>JAOTAY010000001.1:20291746-20310632 GCA_025629805.1 Erythroxylum baracoense
CTGTTTATTTACACTAATACCGGGAATTTGTCATGAATGCATGTACCAATATTTTCATGTGCAATAAGTCACATTTTTCACAAATGCATGAGCATGAGATATGTCTGTCCTAACTTCTCTAATTGGTCTTTTCGTAGACCCGTTTCTCGGATCCGACCCGTTATGTGGGACCGGGATGTTACAATTGATGCATTTGGTCTTATTACAAATGATAAGTTATTTGAGATATTTGATAAAATTGTGAATAAAGTAGGGCCAGAAAATATTGTTCAGTTCATTATTGACAATGATTCCGCTTATAAAGCAACAAGAAGCTTACAAAATAGGTATAATTCTTTTTTTTTGGACTCCTTGTGCTGCACATTGCATTGATCTAATATTAGAAAATATAGCAGATCCTAGGTATTTTCCTATTATTGATGTGACTATGTAGAAAGCTAAAAAGGTGACCAAATTCATCTATAATTGTCCAACGAATTTCTTATCACTTCAGTCTTTTGTTTTAATGAAGAAATAGTTAAGACAAATGTTTACAAGTGATAAGTGGGTTGTATCTTAGCATGCTAGGTCTAATGCTAGATTGGAGGTTTCTAGCATTATAATAGAAGATAGAGAATTTTCTTTTCAATGTCAATTTGTTATCTGAGTTTATAAACTTTTGGTTAGGGTGCTTGTGCTTCGCTTGAATGATAATGAAGAAAAGCCAACAATGGGTTTTTTTTATGTCATGAAAAGGGCAAAGGAAGCAATCAAGATCAATCTAAAACATATGTCTTCTTTTGTACACACCGTATCTTGTAATCATCAATGAGAGATGAGAAAGGTAAATTTCTTTTTCGTCACTTGCAGCTGAGGCATTTTTGAATTCTATTGTATATTTCAGACTGGATTTTGCAAAGAAAGTTGAAGTTAGTAGAGGAATGTTATTCACTATTACAACAATTGTTAGTCATGAAATGATGCAAGATCTCTTGAGCTCACAAATAGAGCTTTATAAGTTGTCTTCTAGGAATTTTGGATTGTCGATTGCTATTCGACAAAGAGCAAAACTTTCTCCAGATATTAGTTGTTTCTTTTTTTTATTTGTTGAAAATTAATTATCACTTTATTTTATTTATAACGATACTTTTGTTATCTTACAACTTATAGTTTTTTGGTGGGATCAATTCAGAAGTGGTGTTCCATAATTGCAAGGATTTGCAATTCTGATTTTAAGTCAATAGATGAGTGCAACAGACTGTGAATAGAACTGGAGAATATTTGAATTCATCTATTCCAAGAAAAGGAATAGATTAGAGCACAAGAGATTGAATGACTTGGTATTCGTTCGTTACAATTTAAAGCTTCAAGAAAGGTATGTTATTATTATTATTATTATTTTCGAAAATTTTTATTATAATTTTCTAATAATTAAATTTTATTGTTTACTAGGACTTTTAATAGCATAAGTAGTTCAACATATCCAATTTCTATTGATAATATCGATCTTTTGGCGTATTGGGTTTCTGAAGAACCAAGTTTGGTAGATGTGGATGACTGGGAAGGAAAAACATCGACATGTCATTTGGTACATTAAATTTTAATGATGATGATGATGAGGCTTCTCTCAATGATGAGGATTTTGTACCAAATAATAATTGAGGTTAGTGCAGTTATAGCGAATATCCTCTCGTAGACGATTAAATGATGTTCCAAGTTTTTGTTTTTCCTCTTCATTTAATTTTACTTATATTTGATGTATGTGTTAAATTTTATATATGTAATGTAATTGTAAATGTTTTTTTTCAAGGTTTTATATCTACTTGGTTGTTTCCTCATCACGAACTCTTGTCGTAAATTGTAATAGTATGAGAGTCAAGAATATCATTTGTTCTTTTTGATGGATGTTTTGATGTAATTAGTATTTATTATATGATGACATTGTAATCTTTTTAATACTTTGTATTGTTTTTAATTTTATATTCGTATGATGATTATTGTTTTTTCGTATTAATTGCAGTTATTATTTATATGTAAAATATCTGAAAATTATTATTATTTCATATTAATTGTGGTTATTATTTATTATTATAATTTTTGGAGACATGATTGATGTAAACTTATAAAATATACAAAACAACCGTACAATATGACAATGGACTATTTTACAACTTTTAAAAAATTCAAAGACTTTTTCATAAATTTAAAAAATTATCCGAAACGGTACCCGATATTGACACCGATACCAGGGCCGATACAATATTCAAAACATTGATTATTACATAGAAATTACTATATAAAATTATAAATATATAATAAATGTTTAATAAATTTAATTATTTTTATTTTTAATCAAATGAAATTTTATTAAATTTTAATATAATGAATAAATTAATCGATTTCGAGTCTTTTGATAAATATCATTTCTGTAAATTTTAAATCCGAAAGCATTTCATGCGACATGAACATTCACATGTCAATAATTACCAACTTTTCACAAAATACGAAAAATTTCCACATTTTTTAAAACACATGGCCATGGGACAGAGGAAGTTGGCGTCTTGCCCTCCTATAAATTATACCGTAAACATATTTGCGAGAGCCATCCTGTTACCTATTTTTCACCTGCGACAACGCAGCAAAGGGTCTACACTCTTGACTCTACCCAAAACAAGCAGCCAAGCCCGAGTAGGACTTGTAGGAAATGTAGTTCAATCGCTTCGAGAGAGCCTTGTTCAGAGTAAAACATAAAGATAGGGCAATACAAGAGAAGATAATAATCACTCAGGTAACATCGATTTATTTATATCATATTGGTCCGAACAACGCTCACATAAAAACCATTTATTCCCTTCTATTTATACCACAGTATACAAAGAATATCAAGTGTTTTACATTCGGTGACAATGGGCTATCAATAAAATCCCTCTACCAGAAAAACCCAAACTTTTTGAGCATCTGAATTCATACACTATATATATATATTCATTACAAATTCCCCCCTGTAAAAGGGGAAGGAAGAGAGCGAGGATAGAGAAGAATAAAGTAGGCTACCCTTAGCAAAATTTATAAATTACAGCCATCAATCATGGCGAAAATTTCCTAATTTGTAATGACTGTAGGCAGACACACGAGACCTTGCGCGTGAAGCCCCTATGCTTTCTAACCTTTAAAGCTAAGTGACATGGGATGAATCTTGTCTCAAAAGAGACAAACAACGTAGAAGTCGCAACTAAAAAGCACTCGAGAACCGAAAATGGAAAATGAAAAAAGAACCCCGCAAATTGCTTGATAGCAGCATTTTAACGTGTAATTGGCTAGAACAGACTCACCAAAAACGATTAATTCAAGCACATGGTGGAGAGCACTCAGACTTCCCGATCCACTATGGACAAAAGAAATGGGGGGCACGCAAAGCTCCATTTACTTTGAAGCTCAGCATTTCAATGCCCGTTGACCTGCATGACCGCCAAACCCACAAAAATCTTCAAAGAGAATGACCACCTCTGGTCACTTCGAACGACTACTCAATAGATGGAATAAGCAGCAAACAGAAAGCAATGCAAATTTGTGTCACATGGTGTCCAAATCGTGTCTCATGAAGCGGCGGCGGGGGCGGCAGATGCTTTCTCCATCTTATCCTTTTCAATCTCTGTTCTTCTGTTTTCAGCATGCTGAGCAACACCATTTGCCAATGCTTGGTGATGGAAATCTAGCGTCTGCATAAGTTTCTGGACCCTCAAAGGATCTGAAGCTTGAATAGCTGAAGCCAAACAAAAATGAGGTTGCAGCTACATGCTTGACGAAAGTATGATTCAAGTGCCAAATAATGTAGGAAGAAAACCCGTCTCACCTTTGACAGTATCCACAAAAAAAATGAAAGGGTCCACCTCATCAATTGGCGATTGCAACTCTTCATCGTCGCTGTAGTCATCATCTGAATCATCGTCGTCGTCGTCGTCATGTGGACGGAAAGCCTTTGCCTGTCAAATGAATATTTCAGTTAAAAATCAAGCAAAACACATCATAGCAATGTAACTATCAGACTTGAAGTAATTTCATGACACAAAATCTCCTCGGGATATAGTCTAGATCTACAATTTTGTTTCTGGCCCTAATCCAGATATCTAAGAAAAAAAGCAAATAAATAAGGATATGTTTCAATACAGCTCATAAGAATCAATGTGCTTGTATGAATTCATGTCATAAGTAAGCATATCCTCATTATTGTCAACAAGCATATCCTCATTATTGACAACACAGCTCATAATAACAACAAATTGTCTGGTATGACAATAATTCAGTCCAATTCCAGTAAGATTAAACTGCTCAACCAACCAATTTGGATAACCTAAATTTGGATGAATTCGATCAAAGATAAATTTGGATGATATAAGCGTCCAAAACAGCAAAGCCAAGGAAGCATCTTGCTTGCAAAGACTAAGATCTGAGCCTTCCATAAACAAAGTTAGCAGATGAAGAGCAGTGCTTCTGCATCTTCTTAAATCTGGATCAACAAGAATGAACAATCTGGGTTCCTATTCCCTTTTGCTTTTGATAAACAAAATCCAGGATTAGAAAGAAGGATGCTGATTTTAAACTTAAAATAATTAACTTTTACTCCATTGTGCTCCATGCTACAACCATAGCGTTTCATTTTATTGCCACAAATTGAGAATTACTGCAGTCATATTCTCAGGAGTTCTGTATTATTTTTTTAAAAGTGAATATTTGTCCCCTTTAATTTTACCTTAACCTTCAACCCACAAGATGTCCACAAAAAAGTACAAGGAATGCACAAATACAAGTCTGTGCTGAAACAGACTTTAGGATTGCACAAGTAAAAGCCTGTGCTGCCACAGACTTATTAGTTATGTTTCAAAATACTTGCGACAATACAATCAAGGTTGTGGGAAGGATTGAAAAAAATTTGAAGTGCTTTGGTGGATAGAATGAAGAAATACAGTATCCCTCGGACGACATTCGATATGTCAAAAATCTTCACATGCTATCGAGTGATATTTGGATGCTTGCTTGAAATTTTGATCCAATATTAGTGGAGATACCTATATAATCCTAGTAAATTGATATACGAAAACAAAATGGCATAGTTATGAGCAAATTAACACACCTGAGCAGCTAACTTTTGAAGTTTAATGCTGTCTGCTTCATCCCCATCCTCAGTATCATCTCCCATCTCCTTGTCAAACCCATCACCATCATCATCTTCATTATCAGACTGGAAACTGTCCATATCATCCTCATCTTCCGCCTCTTCTTCCTTTGCAGCTTCTGCAAAACATAATATCAAGAAGTGTTATGGCTGGAAGCATAAACATCATCCGCCTAAAAATGAATTAGGGAAAGGAGACTACGAGACGGACCAGCAACTTGATCCTTGTATGCAACTAGGAGATCAAGTGTAGCCCTGAAAACAGGCTCCAGTGCCTCGCTAGGCAATTGATCAGCTGGCAGCGAAAGCAATGATGTTAACCCCAAGCAACAAACTTTCTTATCATGTTCCCTGCACCAGAGAATCATTTAGATTAGTGATTCTACTACCCCAAAAGTAGAAATTAAGCATTGAATTTGTCCAAAAAAGAACAGGAGAAACTAAGTCCATACTCCAAATTTTCACTTGAACATTTCTGTAAAACGTTGGATGAAATCACAACACAGATATTACCTTTTAAAATTAGCTCGAGTACCATTCTTTTTACATTGCTGCAACATCTGGAACCAAAGACCAAAAATCTCTGTAGCAACACCAAGTTTATGCAGTGTGCTGAGTGTTAAAGCTGCATTGTAATAAAGAGCGTTTGCAATCTGCAAAAGTATTCAACACGCTTTATGTGCTAACTGTCAATCAAACAATTAGATAACAACCAGGGTTAGAAGATAAGGACACTATTCTGAGTAGCGTGGCTAGAAATAAATAGTTGTAGGCAGGAGAGCTTCACTTAATAAATACTACTAAAATGACTAACTAGCCTATCAGGCTTTTCCAACAATGAATTAAAAACAATGAGATTATTAACAACGGAACCCATAACTTCTTCAATGTTGGCACTAATCGGAGGGAAGTTATTAGGGAACCAAAATAAACATTAGTGCAACAACGAGGATTCTGAACTAAGGCTATTTGAAAAAGGGAATTCTTATAAGTGTAATGGAAAAAATGTAGCCTCTATACCACTTTCATAAGAAGGCATTTCAGGTATGATTTCTCAGTTCTTCGCAACCTCTCAACAGTAATTCTCAGATATGGTTCAACCCACTGGTCCACCTGCCCTTTACAGTTCTGAAAAACAACTTCGATAAGCTTTGGGGCTGGCTCCATATCACTATCCTCCAGGTTTTCATCTGCCATTGTCTGCCAAAAAAACCAACAAAACATGGAACACATCAGCAATAGCAAGTAAAAGTGAAACAAACAATAACAATGAAACGTAAACAATAACAGCATGTTCAACGGAATAATGGTTCTTTTTTACTCTGATTAAATTAAGCAGACAACAACATAATAAATCTTTTTATGATCATGAAGAAACTAACAGACGAAATCATGTTCCAAAGGCTTTTCTGATAATCAGGTTCCTTGCACGTCAGGAAATGAGTTGTTCCTCTAGAGATATAGTTGTCCAAAGGAACCAAAATGTCTGCATTAAAATAGACCAAAAGGATATTTAGAAAATAATAGAATATGGTCCTCATAAGAAAGCAAAACATAAGGCCCATCCAGTGCATCACAACATATACAGTTGTGAAAGTAGTAGAAATGAAAAGTGAAAATAAGTTCAGAAAAATTAGTTTCCAAGCACAGTTAACAATTAAACGGATAGAGAGGTAACAAATTGCCAGCATATCATCAACTGTAAAGTGCAGCTACGAATACATACTTGGAAAGAAATCAACAGCCCAATCTGCCAATGCTTCCATCATCAAGGGCCAAAGACTCCACATATCCAAAGATATTGTTGGCGAGAAAAAGGTCATATACGAAACAATTTCCAAGACTTCTTCAAATACATCTGAAGAGATGCAGAGAAAGAAAGAACTATATGAATTGAATATTTGAGTCATAAACAAAAGTTTTGACTAATGTCCAGCTGCTGAAATCTTAATACATGTTCAAGATTTAGGGTAACACGAAAATTAATATACGCATACCTTGACCGTCAGTTGTCAACATCCTACGCATTATAGGAAGCAACGTAGGCTCAACTTGGACAAAAAGATGAGGCAGCCTACTAACTGATTCAAGAATTGTGCCGATAGCACGCAAACAACCAACTGCTGCCAAAGCACCAGTATCATCAGCTTCATCATCAGCTTCTGCAGTGTTCATACACCTCCAAAATGCAGCTGCCTGAATTTAAAGATTCCCTAATCAGCAACATAAAGTACATAAATTAGCTCCAGTGAAAATAAACAATCATTACCAAATTCTGGCATAGCCCAAGAGCATAGGGTGCCATCTCCTCGCCAAATTTGTCTACTATAGTTTCCAGAGTAAAAACCAGGTCCTCATTCTCAACCTCATTCATTAGTTTAAAGAACTCTGGACAAATGGGGTGAAAAGAGAAAAAGAACAGGTATATCAGAAATCTTAATAATGCACCATAATCTCAAAAAGCCTTAATAAATACTAAACAAAAGGTGAAATGAATCATTAGGGTCCTAGAATCAAATTGCCCTCGGCATTTTTCAGCTCATGCTTTGCAGAATACACTTTCATTGTACTCTATGTAAAGTTTTAAAGCATAAATAAAAGCCAGATGCCATTGTTAGCATTTGGGCAAAAATTCAACTGAAATAGTTAAGGTATAAATTGACAGAACGTAACTTTCAGAAACAATCTATTATCAAACAGATTGCCAAGCCTCACAAAATTCCTTATTGATTTAACCCACTAAGTGTTTCAAGAAAACTCATAAATAGCAACGAATTTGACAACATAGCAATGTTCCATCATCATACCATCAAGCAGTTGAGGGAGGATTGGGCGGATCTCATTTAAATCTGCATAATTAGGAAAAAAACCCATTTGAGACAGAGAGTGGATAACATTGAAGACAGAGCGAACATGGGTAGGGGGAAGTGAAACAGAGAGAGGGACGGAGGAGAAGCCATTTGCCTTTACAAGCTTCAACAAAGCTTCTCAATGCAAAAACTGAGTCAACACGAACAGGAAGCTCTGAATCACATAAGCGAGCAACAACACTATGCAAGGCTTTGCGAAAATTGTTCTGGTCTGAGAAGTTAATGTGGGCATATTGTCCAGCAACCCATGCTGCCTGATGTATATGCACAGACGGAAAATAAATAAATACAACATAAAAAGAACATCAGTTGAAACACAGACCTTAAAAAATGAAAATATCATGACACATGATCAATGTAAAAATAGGATTCAAGTCAACTGAAATGCATGTATATGGTCAATAACATACAAAAATTCAAAGATCTTAAGGTCTAAAATACCTTCGCTCTGAGATGCCCAACTGGACTGCTAAACTCAGGGAAGACATGCTGTATTAGCATTCGCTCCAATTCAGATTTGTAAGGATCAGTTTGTTTCAACTTATCACATAGCGCACCAATTGCAAGCAAAGCACCATCTTTTTGTCGATATGGTTTATATTCAACAAGTGATTCATCATATCTGTACAGAAAAATACCAGAAAACCAAAATTAAACCTAGTAGCCATACCACAGTCTATCTCATATCTACACACTAAAAAGAAAAGAAATTACCTCTTAAAAATTTCCACAATGAATAGGACAAACTTTTGAAGATTCTCTTTCCCACGTTTTCTAACCAACTCACTTACGAAGTCCATTGCAGCAGTACGTGGGCTATATAAATCTTCAATAATATCTGTAGCAAGAAAGCTACATGTAAATGACAATTCCAATCTAATAAACTACTATTGATAAAGATTAGACACTTACCATAACCCTTCCTCACGTATTCATGAGGATCTTCATCCCAAAGCTTTTGATCGTTATCATTGAAGCACATAAGAGGGAACACTATCTCAAACAGAAGAACGTCAAGTCGTGGTTGCAGTAGATTGTACATACTATTCTTTGAAATACTACACAAGAAAAATTTGAATTAGGGAATGATAAAATATAACACAAAACGAGATGCATCAGAGTTTGGTTTGCACTTCATTTCATATTGAAATAGATTTCACAACGTGCTCCAAAAACTAGGTAACTTCACAGCATGAACTTAATGTGATATTACAATTCATGGATAAAATTTTGAATACTCTTTACATAAATAAGCACATAGTGCAGAAATTGGGACATTTACCAACAGTTGCAACATCAAATAAGAAATAGAATCAAATGAAATGTAAAGGAGAAAAAAAATTTTGCGAGGCAGCATATTTCACACACCTGTTGCTTAAGTACTGAAGAATCAAGTTTATAACTCGATCAGGTAAATAGCCACCAACACGGATTACATTCAACAAATTCAGGTGGCACTCCAAAATCTTCCCTGCATAGTTCTTCTGAAACATTTGGGCAAAAGCCTTATTTTCTGGGTTTTGTAGCTTCAAATCTCCAAACCTACAAGTCTTATATGGTCAAAAGTCGGAAATAAACCACCTACTCCTCCAAGTACTCATAACATATTTCTTAGATGAAGATATACCTAGTATACAGCCTGTTCAATATATGAACAGTCCATTTCTTCACCTTCCACCAACCCCATGATTTCCTAAGATCAGGATCCACAGGTTGACCCTCAAAAGGAACTGGCCTCTCCAAAACATTTAAGAAAAGAATCATCCATGCATTAAAGACATTGGGATCAAAGAGCTGTTTTGGAATCTCCAACTGAAGAAAGATGACAATTATGAACAATTAATTACGACATGAAACTTATAATCTCCAAAATAAGCTACACTTACTAACAAAAAATTTCATTAAAGTCAAACATAAAGAATTGCCTATTTATCAATAGTTCGCTACTCATCATTGAACTAGACTCATACTAGTATTTGGACAGAAGAATGTAACTATAACATCCTCAATGAAAGCAAGTGTTGTAAAATCCTTTTTTGTTATTTCCAATTTATTGCTAAAAACCAGAGCTTATGACATACATTAAGATGCAAATCAATTCTGAAACTTGAAATGCATCAAATACTAAGTGCAAGGATGGTTGAAACTATTTTGCATTGGCATGAACACTAAAAGTTTGAAAGTCAAAAGGGAAAAAATAAAGAATTAAGGTAGGAAAAATGTAGAACAGCACAATATGATCAAATCCAAAACTTAATTGCACATGAAACAGCAGAACCAGTTGAGATTGTCTTAGACATCACAAGTGCGGTGAACGTTAGTTTATCAAAATAGAAATTGACTCCGTGAAATCTGTGTTGGTAGAATAGTACGACAGATTCAGTGATTTACTACCATTTGACTTGTTCAATTTTCATTAAAAGAGCTTACATATATGGAAGACCAGAAAATTTTACAAATAAGCTTTATCAAATCCGCGACTTCAATAGATGGGCTTGGTATCTGAACAAGGTTGTTGAATATGTTGAGAAGATGTGAAAATGTCTCCTCAACAATGTGATATACTGGTGTCCTCTCTTCATCTGATTTAAACCTGAAAAAATAAATGAGTAACTCTGCCTGCTGAAAAGCAATAACTTTTATGGATGTATAGACATTCAGAGAATAGGTACATAAAAGAATTTCCAAGTATATGCTTACTCATATTTTCTAGCAAGAATACGCAACACATAAAGAGCTCCATAAATGTGTTGTTCTTGTAGCTGTAGGTTATGCTTAATCCAATCCAGAAGGCGAGGCCATTGCTCTGGATAATCAGCATGTATAATAGTCTTAAGACACTCACCCAACTGTACCCTGAAAATCAAAAAAAGTATTTGAGAAACTGATTCAGTTCGTATGATGAAACATGAATTTCATTTCACACAAAAAAAAAATTAAACAGAAAAAATTAATGAAGCAGAAGAATATCTGAAAGAAGTACCTCAGCAGAGAAGGGACTTGCACAACAAAACCAAGGATGTGATCCCTCACCAAGTCCTTATCACTTTGCAAGATCTTTGATTTCTCATCTACATAAAAGACGGTTTAGGGAAACATCTATCACCCACAATTCATAGTCTTTATACTCTAAATACAGACAAGTTGAACAAGTTAAAGTTTTCGATGAATTGTACTCATAGCATCACTAACACACAGAAGAAATGTTAACATACCAGGATCAAGCGGAGCCCAGTTCTTTGCAATGAAGTTCTTGAAATGAATACTCGCAACTTGTCGGACTCCCATGTCGCAACTATTGTCCACAATGATCTGCAACAATCTAACCAGATGCTGTGGAGCGTACTGGAACTGTACATATAACCAAACACATATGAGAATTTTGATCCTTTGGATATGCATATAACCCTTGATAAACATAACTACACCGAAAAAACGCATTTTTACTTTATCAGAAAACCAAAATAGATTTAATCATAATCGAGTAAGCTCTCAAGCATAATTTTTGAGTTAGCGAACGATCATGTCTAACTGAAACGGCAATCCAGTAAAACTATCGCAAAGAAACTAATAAATGAAACGACCTGATTAAGGCTTTGTTCGGCGGCTTTGCGTTCGTCGGGATTGGGGCTGAGAGCAGCCCGGAGGATAACGGCAAGGCTGGGAAGATCCATGACTTAGGATCCAGAAAACAGAAAACTGAAACTGAATGTTCTAAGGAAACTAAACCCTAGCTCAAACCAGAGTAGGGTTTAGATAAAGAGAGAAAATGTGAAGATAAACAGAGGAGAGAGGAGTTGCGGAGGGAGATACCTACAGTGTGGCAGTAGACTATTTAAATCACTAGGGTTTACGCTCGTTTAACTGTAAAACCAAACTAACCAATACATCTGGTTTGGGTTTACTGTTTTATTACCCAGTATTTTCTTAAATTAAATATAGTTTATTATTTTAAAATTTAAATTGCATAATAATATCAAAATTAGTTGAAAAAGAATAAAATTTAATTTAAAATTCAAAATAAAAACTAGATCTTCACTTGTAAATTTTAAAATTTCTTAACTAAAAATTTTAATATTAAAAATAACATTAATAAAAAATTTAATGCTAATCTTTTTGGTCTAATTAAAGTTTACTCTAGCACGGGTATTTTCTAAAATGTATTCTTATCTTAGCTTTTTATTGTTAATTTTTGAAATGTTCTAAAAGTATATTATTTTTAAATTGCCTTACCTATTTTTTATTATTAATATCATTATTGTTGCTATTTATTATTTATTTGTATTTATTTATTACATTTTTAATGCTTATTTAATTTTCTTAGTTCGTTATTTCAATTTTCTTATTTTTGTTTCACATATGTATGTAAATCGTTTTTAATTTTATAGCATTTTTATGATACATTGCATGTGGGTCTATCGAAAATAATCTTTTTATTTAATAAGGATAAGATTATCGAACCTTTTTAAACCTCACGCCTCAACGGAACTTCAATTAAGTGTTGATAATGATGATGGTAAAAAAAATTTGATGGATTTTCTTAATGTTACAATATTAAAATTTTCATGGCACATTACATTTGAGTTTATCGTAAAAAACTTCTTTCAAAATTCTACGAAGATGATGTTAAATTATGTTACAGTATTAAAAAATATAAAAAGTCACCGAACATGGTAAATAACACTGACTTGTGCAAGTGCAATAGAAATTATGTGTGCGGCGTCATCAGATGAAAAACAGACCTGACCTGTGTGTCTCTGTGATGTGTTGCTGTTATTATTATTATTAAATGGAAAGTGAAGCGGAAACGTGCGTGATTGATTGGCAGATGGGGAAAATAGTGGTAACTAGCATGTCTGATTTATGCTATTTATATAAATGTCCTGTCCTGTCAACACTCTTCCCTTACTTAAACAAGCCTTTTTTTTTTCAACCCAAAGAAGAGCTTATGTGTGACATGATTACGTAGTATCATAAGATCCTCGTTATACAAGAAATTTGAGATAATCTTGAATGTAAATGATATATTCTATTAAATTTGAAGTAATGTAAATGGTAATAGCGTTCATAACGACTTATATTTTTGAGTACCAACTAACCAAACACATCTGAACCGTACAGGTAACTAAAATGAGAGCTTCTAACTCCGTGTGATATAGGAAAACTAGAATCAAACTCTGTTTTTTCACTTTTTTATTTAAAGTTTTGTTAAATTAATATAATTAATTATTTTATATGTAATTAATGTTTTCACTAATATAATAATTACACTATAAGTGACTTTATTTATGTCTTATCTGTTGTAGTTTATTATCAATTATTTAAATTTATATCAAATTAGTTAGTAATATGTTTTGTAAACATAAATTTCAATTTTATATATCATTAAATAATTTCATTTGAATTAATCATAAAAATTGAAACAGTTTCATCTAATTAAGTTCAAAATAATTTTGCATGTGGTGAACAAAAATTATTTTGGTAATAAATTTTAATCTATTCCAAAACTTCTAATTAAATATTTAAAAACTGGTTATTTATATATTCGTATTTAAATTAAAATTTTATTTTCAGATAAAAGCAACAAAGTTACTAAAAGCTTTGTCCCCGTACATATTTAACAATATGCCTGTTCGACCAGTTAAAATTATCTTCAGACTTCATATGTGATTTATCCCATAATGTCACTTCTAAAAGACAACAAGGTCGCGTAAAACAATATATAAGATGATCGACATTAATTATTTTTATAATATTTAATTTATAAAATATAAGATTATTATAAGATGTTAATATATATATAAAATAAGAAAATTTTAAAATTGTTCACTATTTTACATTAAAATATAAAGAAAAAAGACACAGTCCTTCTATGTAGTTCAAAAAATTTTTAAATAATTCTTTGATATTTAAAATTTATGAAAATTTTCTTCTATTTTTTAGTTTTTTAAAAAATTCTCTTAAAATTCGGTTAAAAATAAAGATAAAAATACATAATATGAACATCAGATATAAACTAATTAAATACTGTTTACAGAATGATTCAACCTAACTTCTAAACTCAAGCCAAACTAATTAAATTCAACTTAAACTAATAATTTATTACAATTATCTTAAAATATTATTTTAAGTCAAATTTAATTAGTTGAATCGGATTAAAGAGCTAAATTGGGTTATTATATTAGTGACATTTGATGAATCTATATCTGATGTTCTTACTACATATATTTTGTCTTTATTTTTGACCAAAATCTTAAAAAAGAGGTTTTTATATAAAACTGAAAATTAAAAAACCTCGGAAAAAAAGGGGGTAAAATATTTTGATTATTTAAAATATCATGTGATTTTTTAAGGTCTCTTAAACTAAAGAGGAGGTCTATCTCTTTTACCTAAAATATAAAAATATCTTCATACTTTCTTCAATTATATATATAGTAACTACAGATATAAGTAAAAAATACAAGAACAGATATAATATTAATTTCAATTTACAATTTCAAGAAACATGTGAAAAGTGTAAAAGTATTATATTGTAGAATTAAAAAAATTATGTAAAAATTCAAATATACTTCTGATAGTACTTGCATATAACCAATGATTAATACAATTTTTAAAATATGTGAAGATAGTATTTTAAATCATTTTTACATCTTATAATTGGATGTTATTTTTTTACTTTGTTTTATGTTTACATTGTTATAATAGAAGTTAAACATTTTGCAAATTGAAAATCAATTTCTTTTTAATATACATATAGAAAATGCCAATAATAATTTTATTATAAGTACTCTTTTTTTATAAATGTGATAACTTTATTGTAACTATATATTTAAATTATTTTATTTAATAATTTAAAATTAGGTTAATTGTAAAAAATCAAAAATTTTAAATTTTGTAATACTAATATAAATTTTAAAAATAAAACTAAAATATTCTAACTTTTAATTTTTTTAAAAATAATGGATGTCACATCATATTAATGTTTTTACTATATGACTATGACTGTTATGCACGAACCCACTTGTTTTCAGTAATTTACATTATTTTATTTTATTAAATAACAAATTTAAAACATGACACTATTATCCTACGTGGTAGCTAAGTGACGAAAACATTAATATGATATGTCAAGCCACATCATTAATCTTAATGGAAAATTTAACATCTCAAAATAGAAAATTGAAGTGTTTTAGCTTTACTTTTTAAATTTTGGATTAATATTAAAAAATGGGTGACGTTTGAGTTTTTATTATTAACATCTAAAGTTTTATAATATATGTTAAATTTTAATAAAATAATAGTTGCTTCTAATAATGGACCATATAAGCATATTTTATAACAAGATTTACTTTTATATTCTTTTGAAGGGTTAATCATCAAAAATATTTTCAAATTTTGGTCAATCTTTTAATTATAGTCGAAAAATTAAAAAATAGCAATAAAATGTCTAAATTTTCAATTTTTTCAATTCTAGCCCAAACTTTTAAAAGTGGTAATAAAATGCTCAAGCTTTTAAATTTCTTTAATTCTAACTCAATGTTTTCAGTTTCTTCCACAATGCCCTCAGCCCTTTATTTTATGTTTGTTCTTCTAATGTCTTAAACTACTCTCACATTACAACGTACTATGCTAGTAAATTCTTCTTTTTAGTTTATTCTCTCAATGCCCTTAGTGTGAGGACGTTGAGATTGTGTAATATGAAAATTGAAAGGTGAGCCGTCAAGAGAATAAACTAAAATAAAAGGGAAAAACTAAAATCAAAGCGTAAGGTTGTCAGAGCTGTATAATCTGATTTAAATCATTTTTAAACAATGACATCATTTTAATTATTTGATTAAACGACATCATTTCATTAATCTTCATTTGTTGTGTTATTTTTGGCTAATGAGTATTAATAGTTACGGTTTCTGAAACAGGTGGCAAACTACGTTAGCAAACTTAACGGAAGTACTAACGTTATATTAGAACTGAAAAAATTTGACAATTTGAGCATTTTATAGCTATTTTTTAAAATTCGGGTTAGAATTGAAAAAATTGAAAGTTTGGGCATTTTGTTGATGCTTTTTAAAATTTGGGCTATAATTGAAATTTTGACAAAAGTTTAAACTTTTTTTGATAATTAACCCTCTTTTGAATATTGATACATTAGGATTAATAAAGATATCAATTATTTTTAGAATTTTATATACGCATGTTCAATACTTTATATATACATACTTTGTAGATATGCAGCATACAAATTTTTTTTCAACGCATTAGGATAAATCATAATATTGATTCCTTTTGATTTATGTATAGGTAGAAATAAATATATTTATTGAGATATTATCATATATCTGTTGATATAATAAATATATAATTCATGAGACAATGAAACTTGTGAAAGTACTTTTACATAACTCTAACATAAATTAAAATTAATATCTAAAAATACACTTGGGATTAAATTCACTTATTAAAATGAATGTTATTCTTTTTTATTTTGTATTATATGTGAATTATTATAAGAATTAGTATTTTACGAGTTTAATTTCTATAAGTATAATTTCTTTTAATTATAAATTTTTGTAAAGTTTACATATAATTGTATTAAATAGTTAAAATTATTATGATAATTACAAAAATTTTGAATTATCCATCAAATATATTCATTTAATGGTGAATAAAATTTAAATACCAAGATTTAAATAAAGAATCATGTCTCCCTCACCAGATACAATATTAAAAAATATAATGTAACTTTGGTCGTATGTCATCGTTAATAAATTATTTTTAAAAGTAATAGAGCTATTTTTGCCTTATATATCTATATAAACATTAATTCTTATTTAAGTATTCTTACTTTAATTTCACTATCGTAATTCTCCTCCATCATCGAAAAAGTTAAGGCAATTACTTTCATTGCATACGATATTGATATGTACCAAATATTCATTAACTTAACAGTAAGAGCCAATCAACTAACTTAACTAATTGAAGAGAGTCAGAAAGGCATAAGTATCAGAAAGTGACAAAAAATAAAATTTTAGAAAAAGATAAGAGAGAATATAATAAAAATTAATTTTTTATTAGTAAATACAAGAGCGATTAAAAGCAGTGAAGTTATTTAATTGGATCTTAACTTAAGGAAGATTTTGTATTATGAAGTAACATAAGTGTTGACTGTTATTTTTCCAAAGGTTCGAATTATCTCATAAATATTTTGAAGAAATTCAAATAAATTTTATTATAACTTAATATTAACAACATTTTACATCTTAACAAAATTAGATTTCTAGGAGTTTCTGATAATTGCTTCATCAACCCGGCTTGTATAACATGTCTTCTTCTTCTTAGGTCCGAAGGACAAAAAGAGCACTTACTCAAGATTTATTTTTATTATGTCTCTATTTTATCTTATTGAGAAAGACACCTACTTAAGGCCTATTTTTAACCTATCTCTATTTTATCTTATTTTGTTTTTTAAGAAAGAACCAACTCTTATAATATTTATGAAAAACGGAAAGAAGTAAAATAGAGAATTTTTTCTAACTTTATTCAAAGCTTATAACACATTAAAAACTGCCTGCCACTTCCACACGAACCTCACCTCTTTTCCAATCCCCAAGCTTGCAAAATCATCATAAAGTGAAAAAGCTAATCATGTCATTGTGAAGTCTACATATAGCCACTAATGGTTGAGGCTTTAGCATTGTAACGCCAATTCTTTGTGTCACGTCAATCGTCTCTTTACTAGTTTACTTAGCCTTTCTACTCAAGATTGAATCAATACGCTTAACTTGAGACCTGTCACTCGCTTGACCAGACTAACCTCATGATAAGGTAATTTCCACCTCCAACTTTCTTTGCACAAAGTTTTATGGTTTTATCCATTTCTTGGGATCTCTATTCTCTCTGTTCATGTCCAAACTATTGCACAAAAACATTGTGTTTTTATGTAAAAAAACACACCAATTATACAATCTTCAGAGTTAAGAGGATTCACCACGAGGCAGCAAGAGTGGCATAAATGAAAAGAGTCTAACGTAGCGTTTGGTTCCTGTCCCTGTTAGTGGGGACAGGTCACAAAACAAATAAATCATGTCATCCGAACCTGTTTGGTTGTTGTCCCCCACCATTTTGTCTTCAATCTCCGGTTGACAGAGACATTAATTTCTGTCTCACCGAATACCGTAGGACAAGGGACAGAAGACAGACGCATTAGGTATGCGTTATCCGAAATAACCCCCTGCTCTCTCCCACACCGTCTATTCTGCGGCAGTCCCCGTCTCCCTGAAGCGTCGCACCTCACTGTCTTCCGTTGTCGACCCACAACCCCATCACGCCTCTTGTGGTCGACCCACAATCGGCGCACGTACTTTTTTACTCTCACAAGCCCAAGACGAAGAAGCTTCAAGCGAGCAACCATGGCTGCTGCTACAAGTCCCCAATCTCTGATGCTAACGTACGCCGCCTCATCTGTACACCCACAAGACCTAACCCCTTCTATTCTCTCCTTCTCCTTCAATTTCAAGCCCAAGCCTTTCGCGCGCTGTCCACTTGTTGCTATAAGTTCTGGTGGTGGAGATAGAGTTTCCGGCAAATGGGTCGGCTTCTACGATCAAAAAGAGCCGAAATTTGGGAAAACTTACGCCGTCGTTGAGGCGGCTGCTGCGGCGGCGGAGGTTGCGGTGGTGGACGATATGGAGAAGAAGAAAGGAGATGGAGCGACGGCCACAGTTACCCAAACCAAGCCAAAGAAGGGGAAAGCTGCTTTGCCACTGAAAAGAGACAGAGTATGAGTATCAAATTCAGTTTCTTTTTAATTATACTTTTTATCTTTATAGCATTTTGGGGTGTGGATCAGTTTGATTTTTCATTTCGA
>JAOTAY010000001.1:20310732-20370372 GCA_025629805.1 Erythroxylum baracoense
ATGTACAGACATTTTTCATGTGCACATATCACTGTTCACAAATGCATGAGCATGAGATGTATTTTCCTAATCTCTCCGATTAATCTCTCGTGTACCTATTTTGTATAATTCAACCCTTTATCTGGAAACGGGATGTTACAAAATCTTCCTCATATGGCACTACCATCATGCACAGAATAAGAGTAGTAATCATAACAGGAACTGCTGGCTTTGTGTAACAAGTCAAGGATTTTAGCATCTCATGAAGAGATCTAGGTATGGATCTTTTAATAGTTAGACCAATAGATTTGCTAGAACCATTTGGATCGTAACCATCCTTATGTCGATGATATTGTTGTATACCTTCACAACGAGATTTAGATTTTTCTTTTTTCTTCTTCGTCGTCTGGCATACTATTCATCATCATCGCACTATCTAACTCAGGTTTGAGACATACTTCACAATCAAGTTTGCATATAGATGGGTCAACATCATATACAAAATGTCTATGATGATGGATAACATAAATTGGATCTCTGTTAGATTTGAAATAATGAATTGGAGGACTAGATTTACCTTTCGTATGTGAAAATATAGGTTAGATCAAAAAAATAGCCCCAGAAGTAAAGGGTCCAATTAGATCTCCATTGGGCTTTACATAGATGGACTTAACCGTTCCATCTTTTAATGTCTTCAAATCGAAGGAGTTGTTATATGAAAAGAATGTCGATGAGGCGCATGGAACACCTTTTAGTAATTGGTGATCCATTCAATAAGCATCAGCTTTTTAAGCTCCCCTACTCTTAGTTGCTTCGAGATTTAGAGGATAGTAGTTTGATCATTAGATCGATCAGAAACCATGTAAAGAGCATCCGAAGTAAAATTTGGGAATTTAAGGTCCAAAGTATGATTCTACAAACGATAAATCATTTGGTGATGTAGAGTATCCATGATGGCTATAGGATTTTGATCTGCTCGAGTGATCTGGATCTAAACTTGTAGTTGTTCATACAAAGTGGGATCATCCAACCTGATGTTGAAATCAGGTATTATCATTAATATGACACTTCCATTGTTAAGAGTAGTTAGTAAGATACTAATTAAGGCATTTTAGTATGTTGTGTAGGCAGTTTCTAGAAGAGATATCCTGGCTGTAGCGAGTATTCCCTTTCTTCCTTGAAGTGTGAGAGCAAGGCGTATAGCCCCTACATAAAGATGTGTATGATTTTGTTCTCTCCAAAGAGAGATTAACTCCTTTGGTATTTCAAGCTTCACATATTGTTTTGTTGTTGTAAATCTAAGACCATACTATTCTAATCTGGAACTCTGGATGATTTCCTTGACTTTAAGACGTGACGTAGACAAGATAGTATATATACTCCTTATCTAAGAATGATCACGAGAATATATACTGGACGGACTCAACAAAGGTAAAGAAGACTCAAAAACATGATTTTGTGCAGGAACATGAGTAATTGCTACTAGATTTTCTGTACGATTAGACAAAACATGCTTAACACTATAAGCCAAACTAGACATAGACAAACTTGATGATAAATGAGCATGGTCGTTAGATAGTGTTTCCATATCATATAGGCTATGTCCCTACTCACTTAGTCTATACTGAGTTATAATGTTACCGCTGACCAAGATACGAACGATGACTCTGATTCCACTGAACCGCCTAAAAGGTCTTGTGAAGGGTTGTAATACCAAATCCTAAATATACCACCTGCTCCATCCTATGTCAGTAGATGGGTCCTACTGTTCACTTCACTGTGGCTCCATTCTTACATTATTTGTCTGGGATTCGAAGTTATGATGTTAGGCAAACCCAGGCATTACCTGGTGGACTAATGCCACTGAGCCCCCCAAAAGGGCTAGTGAAGGGTTTTAATACCAAATCCTAAATATTCTATCAAGGTCATGTAATTGTCAATCTGTTCAAGAATATGGTCGATATCAGTTGTTGTCCATTGAGCAAATCCTGGGGTAAAAATGTTCTATTGAATAGGCTCTTGAATCGGACTAAATGGTTTGTTTAAAACTATAGAGTCACGATACGTAGGACAAGAAACTTCACTAGCTCGAATATTAATAATGTTGAAGGGATCTACTGATGTCCATTAGTCAACTGATAGGGGAATAATTAGTGCAAGCAGAGAAGTCTCTCCAAAGGATGGACTAAGAGATGTACAAATATTTGAAGGAGCACGGGAATTGGTTGAGTTGGTATAAGAAAGAATGTAATTCTTCTATTAGTTTTGTGGATTCTGTAGACCAATCAAGGGCGGCTCGCCAGTGTTGAAGGTGATTCAATGTGCAAAGATGTCCATAAATACTCATACAGTAGGGGCAATGTATGATGTAGATAGCATCAGCTTTGTGATTACTTAATGCAGTGTCCTATAGACACTGATGTGTCAAGATTTGAGACATATCCATATGCCATTTAGAGAGTGTTTGAAACCATTCTAAGAAACTCCACAAAAGAGAGTTAGCATTGGTAGGATCAGATAGATGACGATAGATATGAAGAGGTGATAAAGAAATATAACAAGCATATAAAGCAGATAAAGACTAGAAATGCCACGAGGTAACATCATAAAGAGTATCATAAATATGATACGTTAACTTATAAAGAGTAAGAACATCAAAATGAACAGGAGTAGGTAAAATATCAAACTGGAGAAGGATAAGATGAAGGTAATAAAACAAAATCTATTGGAGGAGAGGGAAAAGGTATGTAACACTAGTTAGAGTAATAGTGAACAGAGGAGGAAAATCTTGTTTGTATTTTCCAAACCTAGGAAACTCCATTAGCCAAGAAAGAGGAATAAAATGATGCAGAGAATTTGAAAGAAACGAAGTTTGTTTAGTAGCAAGTGGATTGTGATAACCTTGAATGGGAATTTTATAATAAGAAAAGTATCTAGAGATCATGGTGGATGCTGACGAAGCAAATTGCATATGGATAAAGAATATGCTGCCAATAGATTGTGTCTGAGAAAAGTGGATAAGTATGGTGCATAAGTAGCTTCTGGAGGCCAAGGTGGATTTTACCTTAGCAAAGTCGATATGTATGGAGAATTTTCTACCATGTGTAACCTCTTTTTACCGTACTTTTATTTGAGACTTTTATGAGCATTGAAGGCCTGACAAGCTTGATTTGACTATATGGGCTTAAACAATCTTTGCTTTAAAAAGATAGCACACTTCTAGATGTCAGCATATGGACTGAAAAATGATCAATACCTGAGGCCTGTGGGTAGGATCTGTAAAGGTAAGGCTTTATTGTATACATGCATACCAATGAGAATGTCTGGGCCAGGTATATTGCTTCCAAGTACTTTAGTCCAAATTGTACACTGTGGAAAGAATCCAATTCTTATCTTTCTTTTCGTAATAAGCCCGATCTTGAATGAATTACCACCTGCAGCTATAAAGTATTCATCATGTGAAGTCCATGACTCAGAGGATAATATGTTGGGCTTTATAATTGTATGGCTAGATCTAGTATCCATAAACCCAATAAATTTGATGGGTCTATCATATTTATCTTGTAAAAAGAGTTAGATTTGGACATGTGGTCTTTGAACTAGAGTACAATCTAATTTTATACAGGTCTGCTGCTGTAGTATGTAGAGAGAATCATCAGATGGTTCTTCTTCGGAGGTCATAACAAAGACAGAAAACTTTGTATCTTCATCTTCAGTTGATTGTTCCTCAATAAGATCTTCAAAGTTATTAGAAGTATGAATGCAAAATGGATTGCATTTGCTTCAATAACTTCATACCTGTTTTGCTTTTGTGAGGACAGCTTCATGTAAAATGACCTGGTTGTTCGCAGAGAAGTCATCGTTCAGCTTTCTGAGAAGGATGGGATCTTTTCTTAAAGAATCGAACAAACTTTGTTTTTGTTCCATCTTTTCTCACATATGTTTTCCTTAAATGCTTGTACCCTTCCATTTGTCTGTGGAACTTTCTTCTATGATAGGCTTGCCTGTAGTAAAAACTTATATCCCTCTTTCAACTCCTACAAGAAAAGATGCCAAAATAGGGCTACCACCTTTGTGTTGATTCCGAAAGCATGCATCATCTCAACACCCAATAGGTAAAGGTTTCATCACTTCACTTCTTGATCAACTAGGTCTAAGGCTTAATCTTCTTTATCTTTCAAAAATTCGCAAAGATTATAGGCTTTTGATGTTCAAATCTTCAAATACACACCCACACTAATAGAGAAGCAGAGAGTCAACCTCTCCATGTGTAAGCTAAGTTGTTCTTCAGGTAAGAGACTTTCTTCACTCATGTACCTACTTCTAGCATATAAGTACCTTGCTTAGATGTTTAAGGAATGTTGTATATAGGTTCTGCACTTCGATCCATGTTCTTGAGAATAATGATTTCTCTAGTCCCATTGATTACTTCTAGGATAAGTTCTACATTTGATTTATACCTAGCATGAAATCTTTTAGCATTCCTCTCTTTCCATATTATATGCACACAAATCCCCATCATTAGTGAGTATATTTGCTGCTCTATCTTAGGGATAGAGTTTTGTGTAGCTAACCAATAAATGATACTAGTTACGGAATTTTCTAAGAAATTCTATAGGTTTTTTTGTTTCACCTATTCCCAAATCACCTTAGCCACTGGACAAATGAAGAACAAGTGATCCCTGGATTTCTCATGTGTAGAACATAAAGGTTATTATCTATTTATTTGTAGATATGAGAGTTTATCAGTTGTATTAAGTCTATTACGAATGGTAAGCCAAAGAAGTTTTTCCCTATAGATCAATTTTCACAATGTACCTCTTATGTTAGTCTTCTTTCCCCTCTTCCTTCGATGTAGGACACTCATATTTGGGTATTCTCAAAAGATTTGGCTAGCTGTAGAACACATATATAGATTGATCCACTTAAAAATTGCTTGTGCCCTCCCCTAAAACATAAAAGTTCAGAACTTAAATATATTCAAGTAGGTTACTTATGTAGTCTTTCTTTCATAAGAGAGATAAATATTACCTAGTAAATTTCACAAGGTATAAATCTCCTCCCTAAATTCATCTTTGTCTAAGATGTTTCTATTACTTACATTCTTCCATAATTGCATATTATAGTTCCAACTACCTTTCTTCTTTTTCTTTCTCTATAGGTTTCGTTATGAAAACCATTAGTAATAAAGTGCCTAATAAAAACTAGATTAGTTAGGATTTTTATTCAAAATTCCAAACCTATTATTTAGATCTTTCAAATTTTTAAATTTTTAAACTTATCTAAATAGGCTGATAAAAATTGATGTATATACACATAATTTATTTTGAGTGTGTTACTTGAACTTTTGTTCAATAAAAATAAACATTAAAATGAAAGATTGTAATAGGAACCTTTTATATTAGAGAACTTAAATAAACAAGTATTAAAATTAAATATGTTTAGAAAATATGAGCAAAGAGAATATAGAAGAATAATTATTTGTAAAACTTTAACTTTCATCATTATCTCCAATAGATGTATATTATTAGTCATCTATATCCTAAAATTTGGCATTAGTTACTTGTGTAAAAACTAAAGAAATGAATTTTTTTTCTATATTCAACAAAGTGATATATATGATCAGCAATTGATATACTATATTATAGAAATATATAGAGTAATAACATAAGTGCATCTTAACACTACAAGGTAATAATTAACAAAAATAAATATGAAAACTAAAAGCTTGCATAAAAAGACCAATGTTACTTTGTCCATTTTCCTGATAGAACCTATGCATAACAGTAACCTACTTTATAATAGTATAAGCTTTGTTGCCCCAATTCAATTCGTTATTTAATGGTTTTGAAGGAAAGGGTCTAGACTCCAGAATGAAAACTAAAATTGAGCAAAGAGTGATAAAAGCTTCTTTGATAATTGCATTCACTATGGCATTGTCTTTTATATACATAATCGTGAAACAATCTTTGCTCTCCATTTCTAATTCATTAACATCAATGGACAATAGAAAGAATATGCTAGGAGCTCTTATGTGTACAAACTAGCCAAAAATGAATATTTTGTTAAAATAGAATTGTAAAAGATTTTAGAAACAACACCATGAGTTACTCCATATTGTTATGAAGAAGCTTGAACTTGGGATGATTGTGATTAGGTTTGCTTTGTATTTAATTCAAGGTTGGGCCAACTATGTTCTCTAACGCCCCCTGTAAACTAAACTTGGGATTTTGAACCATGTTTAGTTTTGAAGCAAGCTAGTGAAAGCAATCAAGAGCAAGAGGTTTAGTGAGGATGTTAGCTAGCTGATCACAGGTGCTAATATATAGAACTTCCAGTAAACCTGCTGCTATTTTGTCCCTAACAAAATATACGTCAATTATGATGTGTTTTGCACTAGCAGGGAAAACTGGATTGAGTGCCAACGATTGAGCTCCCATGTTTTCACACTATAAAACTGGACAGTGAGGAATAGAAAAATAAAGTTCAATGAGTAGAGATACAAGCCAAAGCATTTCTGTGGAGGCTTGAGATAGTGCCCTATACTCTGCCTCTATATTAGAACGAGCAACTATTGTTTGCTTCTTGTAACTCCAAGAAATTATATTTCTTCCTAGAAAGATGCAGTTGCCACTAGTGAACTTCCTGTCATCTAGTGAGCTTGCCCAATCAACATTGCTGAAACCTTGCAGAACAAGAGGTATTGAGGAAGCTTAGAAGTGAAGTCCCTATTGTGACGTGCCCTTACAATACCGTAACACTCTTTTACAGGCAGTCTAGTGTATGGTTGAAGAAGCAATTAGGAATTGACTTAGCTTGTTGACAATAAAGTTAATATCTGGGTAATTGTGGGTAAGATATTATAGGGCACCAATGACACTTCGATATAGGGAGGAATTTTCGAAAGGTTCACCTTTATACTGTGATAGTGTTATACTTATGTTAACTGGTGAAGAACAAGGCTTACAAAGCTCCATATTGTTCTTCCTCAACAAGTCATTTTTGTACTTTGTTTCAGTGAGGTAGAGACCTATTGAGTCTCAAAAGGTCTCAAATCTTAAAAGTAGCCAACATTTCCTATAGTTTTCAATACAAAATGGGAGTTTAATTTTACAATAACACTTTCAACAGCCTTAACATTGTTTCCTGTAATCAAGATGTCATCAATATAAACTAACAAAATGATTAGATGAGTGTCAGCCTTGTTATAGAAAAATATATATCGAACTTTGAGTTTTCAAATCCCCACTGCATCAATGCTAATTTTAGCTTGTTAAACCAAGCTCTTAAGGCTTGTTTAAGGCCATAAAGTACCTTAGATAGCTTACAAACAAGAGATGGATATGTAGGATTGACAAAGCCTTTAGGTTGTTATATGTAAATAGTTTCTTCAAGCTCTCCATTAAGGAAAGAATTATTGATATCAACCTATTGGATATTCTTGTGAGATAGCAAGAGAAAAGACAAATCTAATTATGGAGGCTTTTATGACTGGGCTATAAGTATTAAAGTAATCAATTCCTGGAGTTTGATGAAATCCTTTTGCTACTAACCTACCTTTGTACTTAAATACGAAAAAGCTTCCAAGGCTTTAAATTCTTCACGTATGGCTTTATACCATCTAGGATCGGTCAAGGCTTCTTTGACTGTTTTTCGTTTAGAATCTAAAAGTGAAATACGTGTGGAGCTGAGGGCTTTTGGTTTGTAATTCCCACTTTTTGATCTGGTTTGCATAGGATGGAAAGAGGTTGCTGGTTTGTAAAATTGGGATGGTGATGTGTCACTGTAAAGTCAATAATAGAAGGTGTAGCAGATGGGGAGGTTGCCTGAGATTGTGATGTAGGAATTGGAATTGATCCTTGAGAAGGAGAGGTGATTGTAGCTAAAGAACCCTCTATATTTGTGGAAGTGGAAGGAGACCTGTATAACTCTAGAGAAGCTAAGTTTAGAACAAATAAAGGAAGACTTTGATTGGGAAGGTTATATGGGATTTTCTGTGGAGTAAATAATTACTGAAAAGGCAAATCTAGCTCATTAAACTCCACATGTCTAGACACAAAAATTTTCCCGTCAGCATTTAAGCATTTGTAGCCTTTATGTATAGTACTGTAACCTAGAAAAATGCATTTTGAAGTGTGAAAATTAAGCTATGCTGTGAATAATACCTTAGATATGGAAAACAAACACAGCCAAATGTTTTCAAATAAATATTGTTTGGTCTTTGTTGTAGAGTTTTTCAAAAGGTGAAATGTTTTTCAAAAGAGGAGTTGGGAGATTATTTATGAGAAATACAAATATAAAGAAGGCTTTATACCATTAGCTTAGAGGCATTTTTGTATGTGCAAGTAGAGTAAGGCCTATCTCTATTATATGTCTATGTTTTCTCTCAGAGACACCATTTTACTGGTATGTATAGGGGCAACTAAATCTAGCTTGAATACCTCGTTGATTTAAGTAAAGTATGAAGGCTTGAAATTCACCTCCCATGTTATTTTGAAAGGCCTTTATTTTTCAGTCAAGATTGAGTTCAACATTAGTTTTGAAGGTGTAAGTATTTATGAAAACAATATAGTACATGTGACCACTAGTGGAGATATAAGGGGATGACCCTCAAAGATCTAAATATATCAATTCTAAAAGGAGTTTGGCAGTGATATCATGTGTGGTGAAAGGAAGTTTGTGAAGTTTTCCCAGCTTGCAAGACTCACAAAAATCAATTGGGCACAAACTAACATTGAATTTCATTGAACCAAGGATTTGTTTAAGCATATTTTGACAGGGATGTCCAAGCTTGGCATGCCATAGATTGACATTAGTTTTTATGGCTAAACTAGCATCAAATTTGCTACAATTTTTAGATAAACCTCTTATGTCTTTAAAGGAATTGAAAAACAAACTATTAGCATTTTGATCTTATATGGTATGGACTAATAGGCTACTTATTGGGGCTGAAACAGTTGATGAAAAAATTTTAAGAAGTGGCTTGGTTAATGGGGTGATGTCTAAACTATACAGGCCATTCTTAAAGGTTCCCTTGAGCAGCACCTCCTTTGTAACTTTGTCCATGAAAATACAAAATCATCAGAAAATACCACCACAATATTATCATCTTTAGTTATTTTTTAGATGCTTAACATGTTTTTAGTAATATATGGGATATGTAATATTTGTTTCAAGGAAATTGGTGTGTGAGAGGTTGTCTTTGTATGTAATAAAGTAGAGCTAATATGACTAATAAGAAGTAGATTACCATTACCAACTGCAAGCTAATCTCTCATATTGTATTCTGTGCTAATAGCAAGATTGTTAAGATCTGCTGTGTTATGATTTGTTACCCTGCTATCTACATACAAAGATATGTCTTTGACTGTTTCTAGGGTGGCAATCATTTGAGAGTGTTATGCTATATGTGTTTGTAAACCACCACCATTGTTGCTTGTGATGAAACCAGATTGTTGTTGTTGTTGTTATGGCTGGATTATGCTTCGATTGCCCAGCCAATTGTGATCAAAACGTTTGTAACATTTTAGTGCATCATGGTCTTGCCTTTGACACAACTGATAGTAGATCTTTTGTCCATTCCATCTGCTACTTCTACCTCTAGATCCACTTCTTCCATTTTGACCACCTCCTCTATTTTGAAAGTTACCATTGCTTTGAGCCATAAAGTTAGCTGATGATTTTGATAAATGGACTTGAGAAGTTATGTTTAATTGTTTAATCCTTTGCTCAAGCATCATCGGTGTATATTGCATATCTTGAAGTAAGGTAGATTTAATATTATGTGATATAAATACGACCATAGGATCATACTCATAACCCAAAGCATTCAAGGCACTCAAAACTAATTCATGTTCTGGAACTTCACAACTGGAAATAAGTAGAGAAACACCAAAATTTTTAATCTTTTGTATATGATCATAGATGGACAAAGATCCCTTCTACATACTAGCCAACTAATGTTGTAATTGTAAGACTCTAACCATTGAAGTTTGAGCATATAATTTTTCTAATGTTTTCTATGCTTCTAAAGAGGTTTTGGACTGATTTACCTTACTAACCACACTTTCACCATTCATTGACATCAGCCAGTATAGCAACAACTTATATGATATTTTCTAGGATCTATAGTCAGGGTTAATATGAATGTCAATATTTTGACCATCTTCATTTGAATCTTCAAGGATCTTTGGTGGTGGTGATTTAAAATCAAAGATGAAGTCAAGTTTAAGAGCTCGTATCGTAGCAAGAACTTAAGCCTTCCAATTTACATAGTTGGTACAATCAAGCTTAATGGGAAGATTGGAGTTTAGAGTTTTTACTAGTGATTGAAAATCAAAGGGTAAAGCTTAGGTTGATGGATTTGAAGCTAGAGAAGTTTTTGTGAGTGATAAAGGACTGGGTTGATTAGAAAAAGTAGAGGGTAAATCTAGGAATGTAAAGAATGGCCTGACCCGAACCTTGGTTAACGGGTTTGACCTGGTCAAACCAACCCATGGGCAGAGCCACAGGTCAAATGAATATGACCCATAGAATGACGGGCCAAGCCACGGCCCATGAATCACAAACTATAGGCTTGGGGGTGACAGGTCGCGGGCCATGATCAAAATGACGTCATTTTGTTCGTTATAAAACCACGTCATTTTAATCATGTTTAAGTTAATTTGTTTCGTCGATAAATCAATGTTATTTTGTTTTCAGAGTAAAACGATGTTGTTTCCTGGCTATACAGGAATTAAAAAATAAGAGACAAAACGATGTCATTTTGTCTCATATGAAACGAACAAATGCCTGATTCACCTTGCTTGTGCCAGTCGCCACTCCTACTCGTCTCTCCCACTCACCTAGCCACCTGCTCTACTTCTCCCTCCATCGCACCGTCGGCCGTCGCAACTCACTCACTTCGTTGTTCTTCTTCTTCCCTGAGTACTCACTCTATCACTCACTTCTATCAACTGTCGTGGCAACATCGCAGACTCACAGGTAAGGTCTCATTCTCTCTTTCTCATTTCCCTTTTTTGTTTGTTTTGAGATGTGATGTGTTTGATGACATGCCAATAGAATAAAAGATGTTTATGGAATATCTGTGGATGAATTTCTGATTGAGATGTGATGTGTTTGATGAAATTCCATGTTTTTTATCTAAACATGAGGATGCTTTTTGACAGTGGAATGGATACTATGAGTCTCCTTCTGTTTAGATTAATTGTTGATTCCTAATTGAGAAGAGGTTTCAAAGAACATGTTACTGCTGGAATGGATACTATTAGTTCTATTTTTGTCAAATACTAAAAATGATTGTTTGTTTTTGTCATCAACTCTAAGAGCCTCCTTCTGTTTAAATTAATTACTAATTCCTAATTGAGAAGAGATTTCAATGATTGATTACACTAGAGAAGATTCTGGAATCAATTATGTTAATTGAGATGGATTTTCTAAACAGCAATATATAAAAGAAAATTTTTTAAAGCATTGGCAAATGTAGATCCTTTTGATAATTAAGTAATTTATTCATAACTTAAAAGGTAAAATTTGAAGTAAGTTCTTATTTGATATCTATTAATGCTTCTAACTTAATACTATTGAAGAAACCCTGATTTGTCTTTTCATTTTCAAGAAATTTGAAAACCATATATTTATTTCCAAAGTGACTTTTCTTCACCATAAAATGGTTTCACTAATCTGTTCATCTTACATTTGTTTTCCTATTCTTTATTATGGTTTCAACTGTTTTCAAAACAAAATATCAGCTGATGGATCCTAGCATAGCTGAAAAATTTATATTAACCTTTTAACTTCACTTTATCTTTGTCATCATTTGGAAAAAGTAGATAATACGTTTCAACGTATAAAGTTCTTCCCCTTGGATTGAGAAAAGAGTATTAACAAGAGATATGCAAGCATTAACAAAGTAATTTCTAAAGCGAAATTTTGTACCAACCAAATGACTTCAGCTACAATATGAGTACTCTTCAATTGTCTCACAATTCTAGAAATTCTGTCAAAGTGTCAAAACAAGGCCATTGTTTTTTCCTTCTCATCACAACATATATTGTTGTTTAGAAAACAAACTAAACTGATATATACTGATCTAGAATACCAATCAATTAGGTGTCTCACAAACATTGACTAAGCTTCTCCCCACAAACAAATCACCAAAAGATCAACTATCACATTGACACACAACTTTATGAGTGGTTTTCATTAATCTTCAACAAGTGATATGAGAAGTCAAACATAATGAAATTCAAACTAAAAAAACTAATGAGCCTGCTACATTCTTTAAATTGTAGTAAATATTATACAATTTAAGGCGTCAAGTTAAAACACATCATATGGTAAAGAGGGGGCAAATATATCTTTTGTTATTTTTGTATCATGAAATATTCTGCAAGTGATTCAATTCCTTTTTCATTGTTTTTAATGTAGAATCTCAACCAAGAATAAGGAAGCCAACAATAGATCAAGAATTTGAGCAATATTTTTCTGCACTTATGCTATAATCAAGGCAAACTTTGACATAAACCTTAAAATCTGTATTCCCTATGCATATGTTTAATAATACAAAAGTTGAAATGTAGAAAAGACATGTTCTTTAAGAAAGTGTTATCCTCTTATAGACAATGTGACTTTGTAATACAGCAGCTGATGTCTTTAGATTCCATTTTTCTTAATGTCTAGAGAGAAATCAACCTTAATGATTCAAATATAATCCTAAAGACCAACTTCAGTGTAAAAGAGTTGAAATCTACAAGGTGGCCAAAAACTTCTACCTATGAAAATGAAATGACTTAACAATTCAATAACAAAAGAAAAGGGCATTGTTAATTGGGTAATTAGGTTCAACAACTTACTGTGTGCTTCCCATCACGATAGTCTAAATCATCACATAGTGTTATGTAAAACTACAAAAAGTTTAGAGAGAAGTGAAAAAGAAAAAATTAGTATGAGGATCTAGTGGCTAAGACTATATATTTGTTTGTTTAGTTTATGAATGCAAAGAAGAGAGTTTAATTTTCTTCAATTTTTAAATTTTAGTTTTGATTTTTTATGGTAGATTCAGCTTTTGTTTTTATTGTAAATCATGATTATAGAGTTGTTTTCTAATATACTACCCTTATAGTGGTTGCTTGGTTGGTTGGTTATGGAAACTTAAATCTAGTGGTTTCATGGTTGGTTTGTCAAATAGATGAACATATTCCTTCAGTTGGGAGTTCTAATCTAGTCGCGGAGGTAGAAGTGGAAACTTCTATTCCGACATCAAGTGACAACAGAAATTCAAATAAAACTCAAGTTAGCCAACATAAAAGTGAAGTTTGGTATCACTTTAAGAAGACTACATCGATCGACGAAATTGAAAAAGCATAATGCAATTATTTTCATAAGTTATATTTAACTGGTTCGAAAGGTGGAACGTCTCATTTAAAGAGACATACAAAATCATGTACTAGAAGGAAGATGGTTTTAAAAGGTCAAACATTTTTGACCCTAACCTTATGAAAGGAAAGAATGAAATGATCGTAACAACTTTTGACAATAATAGATCAAGAATTTTGATGGCTAATATAGTTATTGGAGATGAACAACCATTGGTTATCGTTGAAAACAAGAGATTCAGGATATTTCTTAATTCACTCCAACCGAATTTCAAGGTTCCAAGTCGGAATACATTGAGGAATGATATTTTCAAAATTTATGAGGACAAGAAGAGAGAAACATTAAGAGCATTTTCGAGTGTTCAAAAAAGAATTGTCATAATAACATACACGTGGACAACCGAAAACCAAAAGAAGGGTTACATGATGGTGACGACACATTATATTAATAATGATTAGAAGTTATGCAATAGACTTTTGAGGTAATTTATATTTTTTAATATTGTTATCATTTACTTTTTCATTAATCATAATTTTATGAATTTATGATTCATGTTGGTATGCATTTTTATGATAGGTTCATTTATGTGCCAACACCGCATACAAGTGAAAAATTGGCAAACATGTTGAAAGATTGTTTGATGAATTTAAACGTCGATAACAAAGTATCCTCCCTCACAGTCGATAATTGTAGCACAAATGATGCTACGACTGACAAGTTGAAGGGCAAGATGCAGGTTGGGAGCTTATTGGCTAGAGGTAAGTTATTTCATATGCGTTGTTTTGTGCGTATTCTTAACTTGATTGTGAAGGATGGGTTAGAAATGATAAAGGAAGCAATAGACTGTATTCAAAATAGTGTTTTATATTGGAGTGTAACTCCTAAAAGAGTTGAAATTTTTGAAGATGATGCACAAATTTTATGCATTCCAAATTCAAAGAAGTTGGTTTTAGATTATCCTACTAGATGGAACTCAACTTTTAAGTTTTTAGAGTTGGCAATCCTATATGCTCAGCTGTTTGTTAGGCTAGCTAAAAGGGATTCTCAGTATACCTGCGTACCATCAGAAGACAATGGGACTTGGCTAGAGAACTTTGTATGAAGTTGAAATTATTCAATAATTGGATTGAACTATTCTTAGGAAAAAAACCCAACTTCGCACTGTATCTTTAGCACTATGTCAAACATAAAGCATGTTTTATCATTGTGGATATTTGACTCGAATGCAATTATTCGGAATATGGCAAAGCGGATGGCAGAGAAGTTTAATTCTGGTCTAGGGTTGGAGATATTATTGCAGTATTATATGTGTTGGACCCGACATACAAGATGGACGAGATTGAATATATTTATAATGCAATGTGCAGTAGTGAAGCTTAAGAGCGTCTACATACTATGAAACAATTCTGGTATCAATTGTTTAATGATTATGAAGTCAGAATGCAACAAATTTATGATAGAGATCTTAGTACTGCTGTAGCCAGTTCAACTTTGATTTCAGTTTCAAGTTCGACCTTTTCTTCTAACCCATTATTGATAGTTTCTCTTTCAAATTGTTTGAAAGAGAAACAAGCTAGGATTTCTTACAATGCGATGGAGTTAGATAAATATTTTTTTGCAAATTGTATTCCTAAAACTAAAGGTGAGTCGTTTGATATATTGTCATGGTGGAAGATGTCTACATATAATTATCTGATCTTACAAGTTATTGCACGAGACTTGTTAGCTATTCCATCATCCACCTTTGTTTCAGAGTCTGCATTTAGTACTAGTGGTCGGGTCATTACTCCTCATCATCGTCGACTTCATTATCGCACTGAGGAAGCCCTTATGTGTGCTCAAAGTTAGTTAAATAATGAAGATATTAATGGTAAATTCTTTTCTTTTTAATATATTTATTTTATCTATATTTATATTATCTTACCTAATATTGTGTTTTTTATTTTCCTACAGCCACGGATATTAATGTGAAGGGGACTACTGAAATTAGTCGATCAATTGAAGGTTATTTTGATAAAATATATGAAGATAAAGGTATTTTTAATTTTCTTTTTATTTAATATTACATTACTAAATATTCTTTTTATTTTAATATTATATTACTAAATATAATGTTTATACATACAGATTATTGGATTCAAACTGTTGACGATCTTACCAACAAGCACAATTAGTTAATTACATGATGCTCACTCAGTCTCCACTCTCTAGTCTATTTAGCATGATATTATCATAATTTTGTAAATTGTATCAACTTTTGTAAAATGATTTAGATAATCATTCGTGTATAACAAAATTTTCTATAGTTAATGAATTTGATTTTATCAATTTTCTCTTATAATAATTAATAAATTATTTAAGTAAATTTAAAATTTGTAATTAATTGAATGAAAATTCTTAGCTATAACTATTAACTTAATGACTTTTCATACAAATTTCTAATCAATTGAATTAAAATTCCTAATTAATCCTACCAATAAATATATCTCAAGATTTTAATTTTAAAATGTATTTTCTCATTAATGATATGTAAATGTGTGTAGCACCCTTCAATCTAAACCTGACTTAATAACTTTTAATTCAAATTGTGTTAATATTTAGCTCATTATACCTAAAGTATTACTTAAAACATTAAGAACTTAGTGATGTTACGCTTTCATTTAATGACTTATAGTTTTATTCAAATGAAACATTAAGTGGTTTAAATAAAAAGATATAAATATTTTGTAATTTAATATTCGATAAAATTAATAACTTTATTATATCATCATTATATGTTGTTATAATTTAAAGTTGTGATATAATATATATATTATAAAGAAAAAGTTGATAATTTTATAAATTTTATGGAATATAGTTAGGAATGTCAATAGGTCGGGCCGGGCGGGGCCTGGGACAGCCCGACCACGGGCTAACCGGTCCGTAGCCTGGGTTATGGCCCCACAAGCCACTGGCGGGCCAGACCAACTCGGCCCGTCATTTTTTAAAGAAAAACTTCTAAAATGATGTCGTTTTGGAAGTAACGGTCCGGCTAAGAGCCAGGATGGGCCAACCTATGGCTCGGTCAACCAGAGCCAAAATCGGGTCGAGCCCTTTTTGACATGTCTAAATATAGTATGCTTATAACACTCTAAGGACGAGAAGGATTTAAAGTTAAACTTATATCAATGTTTCAAGTAAAGAATTACTCTTAGCAAACTTTTAATTAATGTGACTTATGAATGAATTTTCTACTATTATAATTTAGAAAGGAGAAAAAATTATGAATATAAAATTTGATTAATTAGAATATAATGATTTTAGAAAAAAAGTAAAAGAACTATTTTCAAAAGTAATAAAAATAATAATTTATAAAAACATATAAAAATTATTTAAAAAACGTATTTGTTTTTATAACTCAATTATTTATATATTGTTTTGTGATTAATTCATTTAAAAATTAATATAAATGAATATATGCATAATGTATATATTGTGCAAATATGAAAAATAAAATAAAAAAGTTTAAATGTGTTAAGATTAATTATGATATTAATTAATTTCTTTTAATGTGTAATAAAAATGTAAAATTTTACAATGATTATTTAATAATAGATATAATATGAAAAGACAATAATATTTATACAACTATACAAGTAAAAAAAATCAACAACAACTATATCAACTAAGAGTTTTGTACATAATTTAAAACACATTAAAAGTTTGAAAAACTGTATTATAAACTTAATAAACTTATGTTAAAAAGAAATATAATAATTTGTTAATTACGTAAAAATAATATTTGAAATAAATTCATTGTACTTAGATAATAACTTTTTTACATTTACATTATAATTAATTTTTGTTATAAAATTACAAAATTAAAATTAAATTCTCTTGTGTTGTAGAGAATAATTATGACAATATTATTATTACTACATATTTTTAATAAATATATATAATTTAAGAATTTTTAAAAACACAACTACAACTTTTTTAAATTCTCTTAAAATAAATATATAAAAATTTTAAAAATATATTAAACGACTAGGCTGACTAAGGCTTGACTGGCCACCTGTGGCTCAGGCAGGCTGCTAGGGTCGGGCTACAAGCTGGTTGGCTTCGGCCTACCCACAGGCCACAGGCCGTTTCTGGCCCGTTTGCAAATTTTCGATTGCTTAGCTCGGGCTAGCTCGTTGACACCCCTACTTAAGATTTGTATTTCAGTACAAATTAAGCATTAACAGTTCAAAGTGTTCAAATTAAATCCTAATATTTTAAAATTTTTAAAATTAAATCCTACGTTAATGGAAAAAGCAACGGGGACATAATGTTATTGTGTTGCCACATTATCAGTGACGTGGTAGAAATTTATATTATTTTAATGTTATTGTGGGTCTCACAAAGTCAGGTAAGTAACAAGTGACATGAGATCCATATATTTAAAATTTAATTATTAAAATATTTTTATAAAATTAAATATATATTAAATATAATTTATATAACCCTATTTCAACTAGATAAATTAAAAAGAAAAACAACTTCAAGGTGCATCACATTGCTATTGTTATTGTTGTTATTGTTATTCTTAAGAAAACGTCTTTTTTACGTTTTCGTAAAGTTATTGTTGTTTTTTTATTTTTAGAAACAAAAAATGACAACAACACAGGCCAAACATGATTTTATGAATGGATTATTTTTTTATAAAAATTACAACCAAACACGGTAAAAAAAATAAAACCAAACAGGGTCTAAGTTAATTAGTTTGGTTAGTTACATTTAAGGTTCGTTTGGTAATTAAGAATGAAGATGTGTGAACAATTTGTAATATATTTTAAACAATCTTAACTTTTTTTTTTCCTAAAATAGGTGGGGTCTAACTTGAAACATATATCATGCACAACAAATAAATAAATCGAATATTTATCTCGTATTTATTTAATATAATTTTTTTCTTTTTTTAATATTTTGTTTCATCCGAAACTTTCTATTCACTCTCCTCTTATGTTGCTTATCAACATTTCTCTCTAAGTTAGTTTCTATCGTTCTAATTTCTAAACTTTCTTAATTTTTAAAATTTTCTTTTTGTGATAAATTCGTGTTTGGTGTATTGGACGTTGAATTATTAAATTACATATTACGTAATCATTTTATTTATTTCTCAATTATTATTGTATACGAACATGTTTCATCATCTTTTGAAAATCAGACGGTGTTTGCTACTGTTGAATTAATTAAAAGAAGAAACCACAGGCCATGTTCAGAATTCACTGTCATTTAAGTTTGCATAATGAAATATTAATTATTTAAAAAACTAGTCACCTGATAATTAAACATAAATAAAAATTTGTCATTACTATTTTTACTATTTGATACTAATTATTGATATAATTATTAATTTTTATAGTCTCATTTTTAGTACTTACCTACCGAACATGCGTAAACGGCAATTCTATTATTCTCATTTTTTATTCTTATTCTCATTTTTTATTCCAATTCTTTTATCACTGATTATTAAATGAGGCTTTAAAGTTAAACAAATAATATTTAATATATATTTAACTCTAAAAAATAATTTAATAATTAATTTATAATTAAATTAATTTAATAGTTTAATGATGTAGCGGTTACACTATTTACATTATGCTTTGGTCACCTTTTTATTAACAAATGATTCAATTTAAATATTTTTAAAATAATAAAATTTAAGAGATGTTTAGTTCTATTTTATTTTTGAGTTTTTGTTTTCAAAAAAATTAAAATAATCCTCAAAAACTGATTTGTTTAAAGTTATTTTCGTTTTTTATTGGTAAAAATAAAAAAATGACCACTTTTTTTAAAACGTAAAAAAAAAATGTTATCGTATATTTTTAAAACAGATTTTTATATTTCACGAGAACGAGTATTCTATTCCTGCGCCTCCTGTATTTCAAAACGTGAGGATTTAATTTGTTATCGTAAACAAAATTTAAGGTCATTTTTGCCCCTCTAGCCTAAAATGTAAAAGATAAGAGGGAGAGAGAAAAAGAAGAAGAAAAGTGTTTCAGAGTGCCTCGAGTTTGTATTAAAACGACGGCGATTTGATACTGCATGGGTCCCACTCTCTACCTTCAACTGATTTGCATTTGCTCTCACGAGTCGTCCCATCGTCGCTCTGGCTGGCTGCTTTCTTTCATTCTGTTTTTGCTCCTTCTCGTCATGACGTGAAAATAAAAATCATAAATCAAAAAGCCTCACGTTCTCTCCATCTCTGTTTGGTTTCCGGGGAAGTAAAAGGAAAAAGGAAATTTGGTTCTCTTAACGGAATTTATCAACGGCGACGATGAGGGAGATCGTGGGGACGGTTATCAGGAGTTGGTTCACTCTGCCTTTTCTGTTAGTATTAATCCTTCGGTTCACCCTTAGTGGTGTCGACGCCGCCAACGGTGTATTTAGCGTAAAGTACAAGTACGCTGGTCAGGAACAGTCTCTCAGTGACCTTAAGGCTCACGACGATCGTCGTCAGCTCGGGATTCTCTCCGGCGTCGATCTTCCTCTCGGCGGCAGCGGTCGCCCCAATGGCGTCGGGTTTGTCCACTTTTCACGCATGGATATGTGTTTGGTTAGCGTTAAATTGTTATGTCTTTGAGCTCTGATGCTGTTGACCAGTATACTAATGTTATTGTATAGTATTGTTTCGTTTTTGAGTTGATTTTGATGGTTGTATGTTATATTAAGCTCTGTTGGTAGCTTAGTCAATGGTTATTTGAGTTCGTGTTCGGTTTTTACAATTCTACGTAAACTGTGCTTTCAACTAATTGAAGAACGAAATTGATAAAAGATTTGGTTCAATTTGATTAACATGGCCTTGCATTTTCTTGTTTCCTCTTTTTTTTCTCCGAATTCGTAGGCTTTATTATGCTAGAATTGGAATTGGGACGCCATCCAAGAACTACTATGTACAGGTCGATACGGGAAGCGACATTATGTGGGTCAATTGTATTCAGTGTAAAGAGTGCCCAAGAACAAGCTCCCTTGGTGTAAGCTCGACATTATGATTGTCTTTGCTTGTTTATTACCTTTTCCTTTTCTGTATCAGTAGCATTTAGTTACAAACCTGTTTCTCTATTCTTACATATCTTTCTTTATCTTTTTTCCAGACAATTTTATTTAAAATCGTGTATTGTTCGTGACAGATAGATCTTACTCTGTACAATATAAACGAGTCAAACACTGGGAAGTTGGTTCCTTGTTATGAAGAGTTTTGCTATGAGGTTAATGGAGGTCCTTTATCAGGTTGCACAGCTAATATGTCTTGTCCATATCTGGAGATATATGGAGATGGGAGTTCTACTGCAGGTTATTTTGTGAAGGATTTTGTGCAATATGATTCAGTCTCAGGGGATCTCCAAACAACATCAGCAAATGGAAGTATTATATTTGGGTGAGTTAATCTTGAAGCAACCAACCCGAAACATTATCCTTTTTTCTGATTCTTTATGATAGATCTGCTGAAACAAGTAGTAATATTAATTAGCTACCATTTTAAATACATCTATTCATACACGTACAGTTTTGGTTATATGTATCTTTATTAAAATTGGTAAGTTGATGTGATGCTTTTTTTCGTTTATCATAGTTGTGGTGCTAGGCAATCTGGGGATTTATCATCGTCTAATGAAGAAGCTCTTGATGGGATACTTGGTTTTGGAAAAGCAAATTCGTCATTAATTTCACAACTTGCCACAACTGGAAATGTGAAAAAGATGTTTGCACACTGCTTAGATGGCGCAAATGGAGGTGGTATCTTTGCTATTGGCCATGTTGTACAACCACAAGTTAACATGACACCTCTGATACCAAACGAGTAAGTTCTCTTTTAACTTGTAATTGGTTTGCAATAATTAGAACAGGTTAAAAACCTCATGGTCTAAAAAGACTAGTTAGGATTGTTGATAATTCTGGCTTGAATGTCCTAATGAATTGCTACAAGCACTTACAATTTTCCAAATATCACAATCTCTACCACTCCAGTCCTTCATATTCCTATTAGGTTCAATGTTAAGAATGTCTTCGTCCAATTTAAGATGGTCCAATTTACTCCTCTAAGCAGTCTGCTTAGGGGGTAATAAATCCATAAAAATCTTAGCTTAAGTTGACTTAATGACTCCAATTGACTTAGAACTAGGTGACCTGAAAAGAAATGTTTTGGAGTTATCAGTAGTCATGGCTTAAATATCGTTATAAATGACCTAAAAAGGCATGGTATATAAGATATCACATTCAAACATAGGTCTTTGTTTTCCAATTTCCCTTAACTTTAACTGCATCTCTCTTTATTGTATAAATACTTCTTTAAGTGTCCTTACTGGTCAATTCAAGTGCATTAGGTCTATCTAAATTATCCTAACTTTGGTTCGATTATAGGATTCAATAAAAAATTTCTTTTTTCCAAATAATCAGTTTTGAGCTTAGAATAGCTCATTTAAGCAAAATGGATTTGAGGGATGGTATTACAACCAACAATAATTCATGCTTGGGTTTTTCAAGCGTATCATGATATTCCTTTTCCATTTTTCTTTCTTTTTAATCTAATTGCATGATTCCTTTATTACATTTTATGTGTGGGTTTCCCTATTTATGTTACTTTATCGAATTGCCTGATGATTTTTTTTTTCTGTGGAGGCATCTCTTAGGAATTAATAGTTTACTGTTTTCTTCCTAGTCCCCAATCATGCCAGATTTCATGTAGCAAAGTTAATATCTGAAGCTATGTCTCACTTCTATATTTCCAGGCCCCATTACAATGTCAATATGACGGCAGTACAAGTTGGTCGTGATTTGATAAAACTTCCAACAGGTATATCTGAGACAGGGGAAAGAAGGGGTGCAATAATTGATAGTGGTACAACCTTGGCCTATCTTCCAGAAACGGTTTATGTGCCATTAGTAAGCAAGGTATGATTAAAAAGTCCTTTCTATTTAAGATTCTAGTAAAGAATTCCAAACTTATGTACTTCGCATCTCCATCAGATAATCTCGCAGCAACCTGATCTGAAAATTCAAACTGTTCATGATGAGTATACATGTTTTCAGTATAGTGGAAGGTATGCACATGTAGCAATTATGGCTTTGCAATTTTCTATTTGGCTTTTATGATCTGTTTTTTGGGAATGAAAATTTGAAAATGGTGTTGCACTTAAATTTTAGGACATCATTTTATAGGGAAAGCTACCATATCTCCTTCTGAATCTTGCAACTCATGCTGGACTTTTTTAAATGGTAATATTTTTACCAATATGAAAAAAACATAATTCCCAGGAAATTGTATCTTATCTGGATGTTTTGAAGAGGGTTCATGTTTTAGATTCCTTTATGCTTGGACTTGGTCTGGTGGCTATATTGTTAATTGTTCCCAACTCACCCAATTTTTATGGCTAGCATGCCTATTTAATTTCTCAGTTGACCGATGACAATACAGTAAAACAGATCTGGTATGAATGTAGGTGCAAATTTGAGAAAAGACTTGGTCTGGTGGCGATATTGTTAATTGTTCCCAACTCACCCAATTTTTATGGCTAGGATGCCTATTTAATTTCTAAGATGACCGATGACACATAATAAAACAGATCTGGTATGACTATAGGTGCAAATTTGAGAAAAGAAATGCCTTTTGTTTTAACTTAACAACTGTCCGTATGCATATTCAATTAACTGATTTCATCTTAATCTATCATGGAAATTGTTTCAACAACAACGAATTCAAAGGTACAAAACCAATTTACTTACACGCGTGTTTATGAAAATTGCAGTGTGGATGATGGATTTCCAAATGTCACTTTCCATTTTGAAAATTCAGTACTCTTGAAGGTCTATCCCCATGATTATCTGTTCCCCTTTGTAAGTATATTCTGCAAGTTCATGAAGGTCTTTGCTTTTGGTGTTTTCTTCTCTTCTTCTCTCCTGAAATAGCTTTGAATTCCAGTTTGTATAGTTGTACCATGTAATGTTGTCAACTTGCATTTTCCTGATCCATTTTATACCTATGCTCAAATTGTTTTCCATGATGTTGTTTCAAACAACTTGAGTCAGCATGCTTCCATCGAAAATTAATTTCAATTTTCATGAAAATTAAGTTGACTCTAATAGTTGGTTGACATGTGTTTTCTAGAGTTTGACTCAAGGAGCCATTATATCAGTCTGGTGTTTGGGTTCTTATGGAGTTAAAACTGGATAGTCTCTTTTTGTTATTAAGTTGATGTTTTCCTAGTGCCTGTCTCTGTTCTGGAATTTGATCCAGCTAGAGAACCATTCTGTCCCTCATTCTATTCTTCACTTGGAATGTTGCTGCTGCTGTTGGAAATTGTTCCTTATTTGTGTCCAGTTGCGCAAATTATTAATGCATCACTGTGCTTTTTTTAACTTGTGTTGAGAGATAGAGCTTTCTGAATCAAAGTGATGTATCAGTGTGTGGATAGTAAGAGGGGGAGAAAACATAGTTGGAAGGAACATATAGGTTTATTTTTAACTTCATGTACCTAGCTACTTACCTTTGACATATTTCGTCGCTTGCTATTTCCCTTTCCATAGTTTTAGTTCCTGAATCATGCTGTTGTATCCTTGGCCCTGGTCTTTTTATTTGTCAATGCTTTCATGCATTGATCAGAATTCCCTTAGATGAATCAGGTTTATGTTGGGAGTTGATTATGCTGAAGGAGAATTGGATAGTTGCTGTTTCTAATGCCCATGTTCCTTATGGTTACATATAAGTCTTCAGTCTCTTATGGATGGCTTATCTTTCTTACCATATAGGTCATGTATCTTAGTCTATTTACTACGTAATTCTCATAACTGAGTTCATTCACTTTGGTATTTGCAGGAGGGTTTGTGGTGTATTGGTTGGCAAAACAGTGGAATGCAATCAAGGGACAGAAGGAACATGACTCTTTTGGGAGGTAATAGGAAATGTTGCACATCCCTACTTCTGATGTCAGATGCATGTAGACTACAAAACATTTAATCTTTCCTCTATAAAGTTCCTCTGATATCTCTTTCTATCATTACCCATACATGGTGTTGGTTGTGATCTGTGATAAAATTACCTAATTCTTACGCGTTAACTGAGACTGTAATGTCTTTAGTACATTTTTCAAACTTATAAGATCCCGCAAAAATTGTCTAATATCCCTTAAAGAGAGGGAAAAAGGAACAGAAATATGTCGATCTTCTTTTGAACAAAACAAGAAATCTTTGATTGCAAGAAGAAAAATGTTGGTTTGTATTTACTGGATTACACTAATCTTCTTCATCATTGGTCTTCTAATATGTTCTAGTTTTATTGTCATGTACAGATTTAGTTCTTTCAAATAAGCTGGTCTTGTATGATCTTGAACAGCAGGCCATTGGATGGGCTGAATATAACTGTGAGTCTGACGTTAATCTTCATCGTCCATGCTTTAAATTGTCGTGCTTGCATCTTACATTTCTTTGCAGTGAAACTCGCTTTAGTTTCAGAATATATTAGAAAGTTTGCAATCTTTGTTAGTTTAGACATTTTCGATATTTCTGTTAGTTCAATTGGCCTTTGCTTCTGTTAAAATGAAATATTCGGGACTAACTTTCTACTGATCTCTGAGCTGTGGAGGAAATTAGGTGGTGAGGAGTAACTTTTGGAAAGACAGGCCTTGACATTTATCATTAACTGGGTATTCCCTGGTTATTCACCATACCCGTTCCTATTCAAGTGGAAGTAAATGATTCTATAGTTCAGAGTAATACCCGTGGTTACTGATTGAACAGAATAGTTAGGACTTAGTTGCCTCTGTTGAGAAGATGTAAGTGTCCTCAACAACGTAGGTAACAGCTCTTCAGCAAATACATCTTAGGCAAGGATATGTTTTGACTAAAATGTGAGTTATATAGTCAACGTTCCTTCTTTTTCTAGAAAAATGGCTCAGACAGCTGGTGAATCACTGGATAATTTTTTGATGATTGTCTCCATCAGAATTGGTCGGGTCCAATTGAATTTCTTTGAGGGAGTTGTTTACTTGGAAAATTCTTGATGCAAAGTTAGGTAGGACGAATTGTGTTGTACAGTTTACTAGCTTAGCTAAGCTTCTTTTTTAGTATGAAGATCTTAGTCGAAGGGATCTTAAAATGGAGAGGAGAGTCTAGGTCTTGATGGAATGCAAAATGGCAATATTTCAAAGAGAGGGAAATGGTGAACAGGGATTACTTGGTTATGCTTTAGAGTTCCAACTCTGGAAATCGTAGTGTTTTTAGTTCCAGTGCTATCTTTATTTCATTTTCTAAAAATGAATGTTGAAATTTTAAACACATTAGTATGGTGGAGTGCTCTTAAAGTTCCGCCGCAAGTTCATGGCTTCCTGGTTAGAGAGTTATATTGAGTGAAGCAAGGGCAATACGTTGAATTGGTTACATAGCTTTTATGTAGTTTTTGTATCTTGTTTCTCTAAGCCAACCTTTGCATTCCTACTTTTCAGGCTCTTCAAGCATCAAAGTGCAGGATGAAAAAACTGGAACAGTGCATTTAGTTGGTTCCCACTACATATCATCTGGCTGCAGTTTCAATATGCCAAGTGCTTTTATCATGTGGTTGCTAATAAGTACGTTACTGTGCAATATTCGTTGGAAATTCTAACACTGATACCAATATAATTAGTCAAAAGTGAATACTAAATTAATTGGCGAAAGGAAAATAGTTAGTGTTTTTCGTGTCGTGGAATAGATACCTTGAATATGTCTTCCTTTCACAGTAGTTGGTAAAGATCATTTAAAATCGAACAGCCAGAACAAAGCTTTGTTGTGAGCTGACTGGAACTCAAAACCTTCTGTTTAAGCTGAAAACTGAGAGGAGTCTCTAATCTGGAGATTGAGTGGGATATCGAATATAATTTATGTAGTATCAGAAATTAAGCATCTTACTAGGCTCGATTGGACATCCATATGCCTTTATTGTATTACGGGCATTCCCAATAAGTGGTATCTAAAACAGTTTAAGCAGTTGGAGAGATATGTAGGATGCATGTGAGCCTCTTGTAGGGGGTCATAACTTACATGACCTCTTAATTTCTTCTTTTCCCCCTCTATTTTTAATTAGTTTTTCATTTCTTTCAATATGTTTCATATGATTGAGCACCCTAAAAACATGTGTTTTTGTTAGCACATTAGTTCTCATTATTCTTTCAAATTCAAAATAGTTGTATGAAGAAGAGGTTAATGCAATTTGATTATTACATAAATTTATTATATTTTTGATCTATCCTTCGAGATCAGGCATGTATATGGACTTGTAAAAGCAAGGACATTTTCATGGGCGGCAGTGGCCCTAGTGGAGATATTTGTTACATTTTCTAGGCTCCCAAAAAGCTTGGAGATCGGATGACATGGATTCGATATTCTTGTTCAAAAATGATAATATTAATAAGTTCTTTTCATGTACGGGAATTTAAATATGGTTCAAATCTTCAATCTTAGAAGATTCGTAGGGCATCCATAACATATCTTTAAAATGGAGAGATTATCCATTTACTCATTGAATAATTATTAGAATCCCTAAATACTCATACTTCTTAAAGTCAAAAGAGATTGAAGCCAGAATAATATTTTGCACTATGCATATATATATATAGATCTAAGCGGTACTATTACTAAATGTTGTGTGAGTGAGCAACGTCATAATGTTCAAATCTGTTTTATGGTATGATCTACTCACGTGACGCTTTGTTCTTGTTCTTTAGGCATCATTTTTTTCACCCCTAACGCTACTCATCAGGATTCCCTCAACGTCAAGAATTGGGAATTAAATTGCAAAACTTTAGGTTTAAATTAGGAGAATTACCTGATATTACATATCATGAACAATCACTAGTTAATTGAAAGCATAAATAGCTTGGAGAGATAAAGATAAAAATATAAACAACTTAATTTTCGTTTGAGATGCAATCTATAATTAAAAATATAAAGTTGTATAAAATTACAATAACAACAATAATACTTAACAGAAATTTCGTTAGAGAGATTCAGCCCTAACTATTTATTTGTAACTTATAACGTTAAGAGATAGGTTTTATGAGATAAAATTAATGAGGGGAAATAACACTTATATCATAAATCTATATTATCTATCCATTTATTCTACAGAAAAAAAGAACTGAAGTTTATAATAGAAAGCGATATTGCAAAATATAAGTAGCAAATTTAAAGGATATAAGTAGCCGTTGGTTTTAATAATTGGTTGCAGACATGTATGCTATGAGTCATTTCAATTTCATAAATGGATCAATGTTTAAAAACCTGACCAAATTATAGAATAGGAAGATAAATAAGATTTATGAGAAATTTAAGGACAACTATAGATGTATCTTACAACTTGGATAAGAGCAGAAAGGACACCTAATCAGGACCCATTCTCGTAAAAAACAAAATAGGACTCACTCTTAATATTCACAAAGAACAAAATGAAACCAAGTAAGTATTATAAAACATTAATAACGACCTGATCTTTGTTTCCCGAGAAGTTTAAGTACAACACAGCTAACAGGAGAATGAGAAAAGTATTAAATCCTTAGCTTCAAGTTCTAAGAGTGACTTCGGTGTCTGTTACAGCAATGACAACATTTGGCTAATCTGATCATGGATCACACCCATCAAAAGTTTATGCTTAACTTAGATATGGATGCAATGTGTAAGGCATAGTGATTTGTTATGTATGAGTCGTCTTCCACGTGATGAATGGCTCTATAGTACTGCAGTTAGATTCTAAGAATGGTGTAATGGTTGTGACATATGTATATTTCTCTCGCTTATAAATATGCCACCTTCCTTTCTATTCATAATAAGTATCGAAGTGGGATAAGATGAAGAACTCCATGGGAGAAATAGTATGCCCAGAATCAGAATGCTTATCTCGTCAGAATCATCAAGTTTTAAATGAGAAGTTGAGTGAAGAATGGTTGAGCTGTGATGCTTGTGTTGAGGAAAATAAAGGGTACAAGTGCGATTGCAGCATTAGAGATCACAAGAGCATAGCAGATAGCTTGCATGATGAACCTAATAGCTCTTTTGCTCATTCTGTCATCAACATGGTTGGAATGCTCATAGGTAAATTTTAAATAAGAAAAAGAGGCTTTTTTAATAAGTATTTAGCAATTCTTGGTACTTAAGATTTTGTTCAAGTGGAATGGTTTGTTCATTACAGGCCTCGGCCAGCTGTCAACTCCATATGCATTAGAGAATGGAGGATGGACTTCTGCTTTCTTGCTTGTTGGGTTGGGAGGGATATGCACATACACGGCTTACCTCCTAGGAAAGTGTCTGGACAAGAATCCCAAGTCCAGAAGCTACACCGACATTGGAAAAGATGCATTTGGAAGCAAAGGAAAAATTCTGGCAGCATCTTTCATCTACTTGCAAATCTTCATGGCCCTTGTGTCCTACACCATCGCTCTTCATGATAATATTTCAGTGGCATTTCAAGGCATGCAAATTAGGCTGCCATGGCCAAGAATATCTACACCACAGCTGTTAACTATTATAGCAGTGTTGGTAGCACTTCCTAGTCTGTGGCTAAGAGATTTATCTTCCGTATCTTTCCTCTCATCAGGAGGGATTCTCATGTCACTTGTCATTTTCATTTCTGTTACATCCACTGCCATCTTTGGAGGTGTGATAACTAATCACAATATTCCAGTGGTTAACTTCCACAAGATTCCTGCCGTATCAGGGGTTTACCTCTTCAGTTATGCTGGTCATATTGTCTTTCCCAATCTGTATAAATCCATGAAAGATCCAGCCAAGTTTGCCAAGGTACTATACTTTTCTCACCAGTTATACCATTAATGAACATAATGAAACTCTTTAAGGGTTTTAAATTGCAGGCTGCAACTACAATAGTGTCACTGTAGACACAATATCAGTCTAAATCATCATAATACATCACAGGTCGTCTGCTTCATATTTAAAACCTTGTAACTTTCTTATTATTCCGCTTGCCCTCTCCAATATCTCCTTGCAATCCATGGTCACTTGGGATTCTTATGTTGCTCAAAACTTGAAGTCCACGTTTGTTGGGCTTCTACTATTCGTTTCTTATGCGGCATATATACCAGGACTAATGCTCTAAGGAGACAGGATCTTCTGTCCAATAGAGAACAATTCATTTCATCATTTCACGACTAGGAAAAGCATTAAAGATACAAAGATGACGGTGCTCTCGACGTTATATTCCTGCAGGTATGTGTAGTGAGCTTCGCATCTGTGACAGCACTCTACACTGCTCTAGGTTTTCTGGGAGCTAAAATGTTTGGATCAGAAGTCAGTTCACAAATCACCCTCAGCCTGCCTCGCCATCTTATAGTTACAAAGATCGCATTATGGGCAACTGTGCTCACACCAATGACCAAGTACGCCCTTGAATTCGTACCATTTGCAATCCAGTTGGAGCTTAACCTTCCAAGTTCAATGAGCAAGAAGATTAAGATGATGGTTCGCTCTACTGTTGGTTCCTTTCTGCTGTTATTGATACTTGCTCTAGCACTTTCTGTGCCTTATTTCGAGCATGTTCTTAGCCTAACAGGATCTCTTGTGGGTGTGGGTATTGGTATTGTTTTGCCTTGTGCCTTTTACACCAAGATCTCCTGGTCCAAGATATCCAAGCCTCTCCTAATCCTGAACATGGCACTCACAGCTTTTGGTGCTTTACTTGGAGCGTTTGGCACCATATCTTCCACAAAATCACTTCTAAAGAGTCTACAAGGAGGTCACCGAACTTGAGGAAATGATTGTTAGTTTCTGAGAATTTTCCTCTATAATCTCCATACATATTTAAATAGAATAACCAAGCTTTCATCAGATTGCTGCCAAGCAAGGTATGCATACAAGACGAGGAGGATAAATTCAGGAGTCAAATATTGCTAAGTATGGAAAAAGGAAATGGTGGCCTTCTACCTTGGCTTTGGCTCTATATTCTGTTTCTTTGTCTCTTATAAAGTAGCTTCTGATCCTTCTGTCATAACGTTCAGTTTAGGAGTAGTCATCATTTATGTATCAACACATCAAAGTGCTAAATGATTATAAATGCACTCTAATCCAGACTTAATGTGGTAGTAGCTCATCCAAGTCGATATTCCAATTACTATGATTCCTCTTCACTATTTAGTCTTCTCTTAGGAGTTAAAACTTCTTTATGATTCTTTTCATCTTATGTAAATACTAAATAGTATCCATCCAAGATTAGGAAAGTACTGTTTCTTTAATTATCAACTACATAATATGGTCTAAAATTACAGTCTATTACAATTAGAATACAATTAATCTTAGCCCTTTTTCAAATATCTTATACAATAAAGAAATTGATTCCCCATCAGATTCATATGGTTTATGGGTTTGTTTAGGCGTATATATAAAATACCAGCATTGCTTCTGAGTCTGAAGGCATCACATTCTCAAGAACAGCAATATCCAATGCAGCATCTTTCTCTCGCAATATCTCGTACAAAGAACCAATAAAATGCCCCCCTTTTTCTCAGTCATAGGAAAAGCATTCCACGTTTTCCACCACTAATATGCATTCAGGATCTTTCTAATTTTGAAATGATGTTATATCAGATTGATTTTTAATTTCAACTTGTCTTTACTTTCCACCAATCATCCTTTTCAAGCTTTTAAGTAGGTTATCGACCCAGATCTATGTCCTTTTAGATTGAGAAACTTAAAGGCATTTTTGCGTTGTTTTTCTGTTTATGTTTCGTGATCTTTTGTGCATTACTTCAATTGTTCTTCAGAACCTTTTAAGATATTTGAACAATAGGTTGTAATGTTTCCCCTGATTTATGTGCTCTTATTGTATTTAGAGTCTTCTTTTTTTCTTCATTACAGTAGTCAATAAAAATTCTGATGATTTGGGAAACCAAAACAAATCACCTGAGCAGCCGGTTTTTAGTTGGTATTATTTTATATATGCTGGGGCATAACATGATTCTCTACGCTTTATAAGGAAGGGAATGAACAATTAGTACACAAGTTTAACAAGAAAAGAAAGAGATAGAAATGCTCTTTACGTAAATAAACAATAGTTTCAAGATACAACTTAGAATTGTGTTATGCAGTTCATATCCTAATCGCATTACACAATGGAGTTGGTGCAGATCAGATTTACAGCTAACTGTTGTGATGATTATGGACACATGGTAAATGCATCGATATGTATTGCAAGTTCATAAATTATGAATTGCCTTCTGGTTTCTATCACCCCTATCTACTCTTTGCACCAAAATTAGGAGGAAAAATAGTTGTTATTGATACGATCCCCATGCGGGTACTCAATGGCGTGAAATTAGGCTAACGCACCCGAGTTTTGAGGGACGACCGTCATAACTCTTCAAGCAAATTCAGGAGAAACCTTTGATGAAGAAGATGATTCTAAGCCATAACTCCAGAGGTCTTTCAACTCTCCTCTAACCAAACCCAAAATGACACACAATCCTGACATCACATATCCAGGAAAAAGAATCCCATTTAAGTATCATAAGAGATGGACTCCATGGGGAGATTCACATTCCGATTTTTTGTTAATTACCTAGTGTACATGGAACAAGATAGAGTAGAGCGGGCTGACCATGCCCATCCATTAGATATAAGCCTAAGTACGTCATGAAAAGGCCTGGAAATAGGAAAAACGTCTGTTAATGGCCATAGAAAGAAGACAACTCTAAATGGATACTAGTTGCTCAAGTCTAACTGGCACAGCATTAATATTTGACACTTATTTGATTTAGTACATTTTTTTAGTAAATAATCAACCCATACAATCGCTAAAACATCCTTTGGAATATAAAGATCAGGAAAAAGTAGACTGCAACAAAAAGCTGATAATTAAAACCAAGGAATTCCCCTCCACCACATATTTTGAGGTGGATATTGCTTATCAGCATGCAATAGATGCTGCTTCATCAATTTACCATACTAAGTTCCAACTTTTGCAAATAAATATACATACCGAATCCATAGCCAACTATCAACCAAAAGAAATATCCATTTTTGATCCCCTTTCCCATTTCTCTATCAAACCTGAAACAAGAGATGGAATATAAACATTGTTTAATGTAGAATGGCCAGTGAATATGCCAACAATACTTAGTAGACACGTATAAGCTGTAATATAGGGAGTTGGAACTTATAAATAAGCAATTAAAAGATAGGGATGGATCTATGAATCACTCCAATCATTTGGCATAAGAGTGAAAATCCAGTTTTTTGGGAGTTGCACTATGTTTTGGAGCATAGCAGTGCTCATTTTCTTCCATTACATATCACTCAAACAATTGCTTTTCGTTGTTCTCCTTTGCAAAGTATTCCTACGACTTTGACTTAGTCAAAACAAGAAATATATCTGATCAAGCAATTCCTCTCCTTGGTTAAAGGGAAAACTGTGGGAAAAGCATAACATATGACTCTAGATTACAATATCTTGCAGTTTTATTAGCAAGGAGCAACTTAATACACTCAAACAATACCTGAAAGTAAATGACGTGAGCAATATCTTGCAGTTTATTAGCAAATAGCAACTTAATGCACTCAAAACAATACCTGAAAGTAAATGATGTGAGCAAACCAGGAAAAAGAATGTCCCCAAAACCAATCATGTCATAACCACCCCAGGGGTCTGTCAATCTAGGAAGCCTCAAAAGCATGGGGATCGATTCCCCACCACTGTTGTTACCTTTAGCAACCTATGAATAAAATACAAACAAAAAAAGCAACCCATCAATTATGAATGACTGACCATAGTATAACATTAGAAAAGCAAACAGTTCATGAAAAGGCCGGGCAATACAATTTCCAAAAAAAAGGCCGGGCAATAAATATCAGATAAGGACTTTAAGGTAAAAGTAAGTGAATGCTTCATTGATTAAGTGTTCTTTTCATAGGCAGTGGATTTTTAGCCAATGGACTTATAATTGTCAATTCTCATTCTAATGTTGCATCTTCAGAAAAAATTTCCATATGGCTGAGGTTCCACGAATCGATTAAGTTAATTTCGAGAACTCTTAATCATTCTGGCTGTTGTTTCATTCGTTTACACTCAATGAAAAGCAACAAAAATGTGTTTTCACAACACAGCAGAAGAAAAGTAAAATATATGAGATTAATACTTACTGCAATCATAACACTTGTGTGGAATATTAAGGGTGATATAAAGACCCAAAAGATGTCATAAAAAAATGCACAGCAAAGAAGAACAGCAGCAACCTGAGTCAACATAAAGGTACAAGGATCGTGAAGGATCATATACATCATGAATACATGAGGTAACAAGAGTCTAGGTACGTTAGGTACCTTAATATTAGGAAGCCTAGCCACCTGTAATATAGTTATCATCAAGCAGATGCCCTGACAAGAGCAAGGCAATATCTAAGGAGAGGATCTTCATTTAATAGATCAAACAGAAAGATAGCCATCTCCACTTGGTCAAATTCAAAACCTTAATATTGTAGTTAAATTGAGTGAACAAAAAAAAAGAAAAAGAAAAGTTCAGGATATTCTTCGAACAGAAGTATCAGCAACTCAAATTCTACAGACTCTAGAAACTTCATGGTGAACATGCAAGACATCATCAGCTTACATACATACACCAAAGCCAGGACATTCTCACTTGAAACATGTGAAAATGAGAAACGAAAGTATCAGTAACTCAAATTCTATAGAATTTGGATACTTCATGGTTAACATGCAAGACATCATCAGCTTAACATACATATAGAATTTGGAAACGTCATGGTTAACATGCAAGACATCATCAGCTCACATACATACATATAGAATTTGGAAACTACATGGTTAACATGCAAGACATCATCAGCCTACACACATACACCAAAGCCAGGACATTCTTACTTGAAACACGTGAAAATGAGAGTAAGATCTATATTTTGCTCCATATTCTTCATCATCACAAATAAAGGGTTTAGGAAGAGATCTTATTAGGATAATCAGGCTCAAGTTTCCTCAACTTACACCTTTTCCACCTCCAAATTTTTTAACTTCTAGAAAGGGTCAACGATCATAGGGAAAGAAAAGATGTCTGAAGAAGGTTTTAAGCAGCATTCAAAAACAAAACAATAATAAAGCAAGGTAAACACTCTAACGACGAATGCACACATCAACAAGACATATCACAGAACTTATAAAGTCCATCTGACAGCGTAAAGCTATTCTACAACCTAACTACTTATCTGTAGGGCCCTTCAAATAGAGACTCTGGTGGTGCTTGTTTCACCTAGGAATCCTGGTTTTCAAGATTTAAAAATCTTGTGCTCCACCATAATTAACTCTTCTTTTCCATTCTATAAGAACAAAAATATCACATTCCCAGTTGCTGGGAATATCCCCAATTAAGGATGTGCATCCTGTTGAGATATCAAGACTATAATAAAGCTTCCCTAACATAAGTGCATTAGCTACTGACTAAGTATTTGTGCATGCTCAGTACATACTGTTGGGGCCAGTACGTGTATAAGTGGATCATCATATTCATCACCTAAATTCCTCTCAAAAGTTTCTTTAAAGGGTCAAGGAAGGCCCAAATTTACTAGGTGTCTCTGCATTTAAAATATATATGGGAATTTTAGCATGGAAACCATCATGGATAAACCACATGTTACAAAAATTTTGAGACATCACAATATCACCGACAAAATTTCAACATCCTCATCAAGGCCAACGTCTCAATCACACCAGCAAATTCACAACATCTTCATCAAGCCAATGGAATATCATTTGGTAACCCCTACATTGAGACCATAAAAATTCTACAAGAAAACCAACATGGCAATGAGACTATGTCAATGAGTCATTATGAGGTCGTAATGATGTTGCTTTTTGGTATCATTGAGCCTTACAAGTATAACAAGATCTCGCTAGTACACTCCAAGGTGGGACTTCATGCTGTATTTGCTTTAACCACTATAGCAATTATTTTCGACTGACCTCTAAACTTTTCCTCGTGTGCAACTTTCTCTAATTAGAGGCATATCAGCCAAGCATAAAGTAAAAAGGCATCAAAAAGAGAATTCCTGACACGAACTAAACAGGGAAGTTCCAAATTAAGCATATTTCATGAAATGACTATGGGAGTAGGACAGAATTACATGAAAAGGACCATAGGCATTTCGATACAGTACCAAAAAGCAGAAAACGAAAGCAGATAGTGCACAGATGTTACCACAAAAAACTTACAAGAACATCCTGCCCAATCCACGAATATGATGCACGCCGATTTGTAGCCCACAAAACAGCAAATATAACAGAACAAAAAACTACAATGAGGGAGAGAACAGAAGTTCCCCCAAAAAGCGGTAAACTGATTTTCTTCTCCCCACAATTTCTCCATTTTCTGCTCAGAATACAAGAAAGAGAATCTCGCATGACAGAAACTACGACATAAAAAAGCAGGTTGATAATATAAAATGCCAAAATAAAACTCCAAATGTACCTCTTGATCAGTGTTACAATACAATTATGCATCCCCTGAGAAAAACAGCAGAAAATAATTCAATAACCACAATGCACAAATTGAGTTGATAGGATAGAACCTATCCACTAAAAATATAAAAGATATCTGAGAACTAATGACATTACATAGAAGTGCTCTGAAAGTTGAGGGACAAGCAATACTGCAGACCCGACTAGAGAAATGGACTTGGTAAAGAGGTTCATTATTTTCCTATCTTTTCCATTTTCGGCTAAGTCAAGATATTCTACTTTGATTTAGAGTCATCTTTGTCCAGCAAACTTTAATCTAAGAAATGGCATGGAAATCAATAACCTTCCTAAACCGATTGCTCATATCTGGGTGAGCGTGCACATATATGCTGATTTCTATTGGCCATGCATCATCTGTCCATGAAATCGAAAAAGATAAAAACGTAATACTTTATAATGAAGAACAAAGTTCAAAGTATGCCAAGAATGAAAAGGGCAATTATACATCAGGAAAATCTGTAAAGGATAGGTAAATGCAACGATTTCCAAGAATTAAATTGATTGCAGAGAGCAGAGAGCAGGTTTGAGATGCATTACAACATCCATATGTGCTTTGACATATCCTTTTCTGGAAGGAATTATTAAGCCCCCATAATTGGAAAACCTGATCATATAAGCCCCTATAGTTTGTTCATTAAACACATCAATCTTCCTTTACATACTTTTTGTCCAATGTATAAAAGCAGTTACTGAATGATATATGCGCTCATTTCCCAGAAACATAGATTTGCAAGTAACAATGTGGAAAGAGAAGTTAGTACCTCAATACCACCAATGCAGAAGAGTACAATCAGAATCCAGATAAACCAACTTGACATAAAAAAGTACAGTAGCACCAGAAAAGTAGATGCTGATATGACAAAAAATACTGCACTCATTGCATTAATCTCAACAATTTCTTTATCTGAGTCATCTTTGGACGATGAAGCATTGCCACCCGCCTGCTCAATGAAGAAAGAAATATCTTAAAAACTCCATAGAAAGCAGACAAAAGTTTCATCATCATACAGGAACCCAAAAAATAAAAACAAGGGAATTGAGGCATATGAAAATCTGCAAATGTTTGCCTCCAAGAGTGCAGCCCATCAAATTACACACAAAATCTTCTTCAGTTCATACATTAATGGTTGATGAATTGACAATTGTTTTCTGAAGCATCACTCCTTGAATTCAGTCCAGAACTAGATCAATTTATAAGCACATTGTTTTATTGCAGATTTGTATATCATCAAGCTTGAGACTGTCTGACAGCAATTAATTGTAAGTACGGGTTTACAATATGCACTCCCTGAAGTATTCAACAGATCTGATGCAAAATCTCTCTCAATTTTCAATTTCTAATTTCTATTTTCTGATACTTAATGTTTCAAAACAACAATAGATTGAAGAAGTTGTAAAAGTGAAGCACCTAAATTTTGAAATTTAAAGTTAGGGAGGTGCCTAAGAAATAAATTGCTAATTTAAGGGGGTGGACAAGAAATTGAACGTTACTCATAATAGCATCATCCAGTTGAAGAAGTATTAATGATTATGACAAAACATTAATGGAAGAGTGAACAATGAAATGTTTTGAATCATTAAACTTCTAAAACTTAAAATTAAGAGGGTGTCCACGGTTTAGGACAATACATCTTTGCAAGTTTCAAATAGACAAGGCCAAAGCTCAAGAAGGTAAAAGAATTGAGTGTCGAGTTGTACATTTAGGAAAGTAAATTTTTAACATCCCAAAGATTATAGGATCTTAGGAGATTGTTTCCTATTTTAAGAGGTTGTGTAATCCTAAGAGATTGATTCCTATTTTAGGAGATTATTTCCTATTTTTCTCCTATACCAAGATTGGGATAAAGGCGTGAGGAAATTGAAAAAATGAAGAATTTATTCTTCTAGAACTGATTCTTTGGCTCTCTTAAGTAAACCTTTATTTATTTTTTGTATAAATGCCTCTAACAAGTATTATAACAATGCTTGGATGATTAAGTTCGGTGCCACAGATCATATGACTCACTCCTCACATTTTCTTTCATATCTATACCTCATGCCCTAGTAATAGGAAGATTATAGTGGTCAATGCTTCTTTACCTACTGTTGCAGGACTAGGAGATGTATATTTATACCTTTTCTCTGGCTTTCTTCATATGTTGAAACTATCAAAAAACTTATACATGACTTTAAATGTTAAACAATTTTTTCCTCTACTTATTGTGTTTCAATTTGACTTGTAGTAAATTCCTGACATTTTTGGGGCTCACCGGTTTCTTTGCTTAATTGATGATTACATAACTCTTCTTACTCGAACAAAAATCTTATGTTATTCTTGATTTTTATTCTATGCTTTAGAACCAATTTGGGGTTAATATTAAAAGCTTTAGGCCAAACAATACTAGATATTACATCAATCAGATTTTGTCACCCTGCTATCAAAAACAAGGAATTGTTCACAACTCATTATGTGTTGACACATCTCCGCAAAATAGGGTAGCTGAGAGGAAAAAAAGGGGCATTTACTTCATGTAACCCAAGTTCTACTCTTTCAAGAGAATGTTCCTAAATCTTATTAGGGGAGGTAGTTCTAACTGCCACCCATATGATAAATAAACTTTCCTCGCGTGTTTTAGACAATAAAAGTCCCACGGAAATCCTTAATTCCTATTATTTTCACTTTAGAACCTCAAATGAGCTTACTCTTAGGATATTTGGTTGTACCATCTTTGCACATGTTCACAGTTAACATAGAAGAAAGTTAGATTCTCGTGTCATCAAATGTGTCTTTCTAGGTTACTCACCTATACAAAAAGGGGTACAAGCGCTATAACCCTTCCTCACAAAATCATCTTCAACCTTTAGTCCTATGTCTGTCCTAGAAAATACAAAATCACTCCTCTAGAACATATGCCCTGTCCAATGTCCGTTTGTGTTAATCAACACTTTTCAAGATATTCATAGGTGTATTCTCTAAGAGCAATTGTTCCAAAACCTGAAATAAGTCAATGAATCTAACGCAAACTTTGAAAATGAGTCCATGGTAAGATCCTATCCTCTTTTATATATACAAACAATTGAAACACCTGCAGATGACTTACACCTTCCTATTGTCGTTAGGAAAAGTACTAGAGAGTGCACCAAAAGAACACGATAACCATTGTCCCACTATATGTTACACCTTCCTATTGTCGTTAGGAAAAGTACTAGAGAGTGCACCATTGTCCCACTATATGTCACTTAAACACTTGCCACCAGTGTACAAAAAAGTTCATTGCGAGTCTAGATACTAATTTTATTCCTAATATCATTTATGAGGCATTGTCAAAAAGAGAATGGAGGAGTGCTATAAGAAAGGAATTGGACGTATTTGAAAATAATAAGACATGGGAGATTATTAATAAACGAAAGGGAAAAAAACATAGTTGACTATAAATGGATCTTCATATTGAAATATAAGGTTGATGGATCACTAGAGAGATATAAAGCATGGTTAGTTGCTAAAGAGTACACTCAAACTTATAAGGTTGATTACTAGGAGACATTTGCTCAAATGACAAAAATGAATACTATGGATTTTTCTATCCTTAGCAACTCACTTTGCAATATGACGTCAAAAATGCCTTTCTTCATAGAGATTTAGATTCTACATGAATATCCCACCAAGTTCTGAAGAAAACATGGGTAATAAAGTTTGTAGGTTTAAAAAGGCCTTATATGGGTTGAAACAATTTTGCAATACATGGTTTGGAAGATTTACTAGAATTATGAAAATATAAACTAAGTTAACATAATCACACTCTCTTTATCAAGCACATGGATGTAAGGTGAGTGACTGTACTGCTAATGTATGTCAATGTTATTATTATAACTAGAAATGATGAAAAAGAGAAAAGTGAAATTAAAGCAATGATTAATCAAGGAACTTGAGATAAAGGATTTTTGAAAATTTGAGGTACTCCCTTCATAATGAGGTGCCATAATCCATACAAAGGATTTTCATATCTCAATAGAATTATGTGATTGATCTCTTGAAGGAAACATGAAAGATTGGGTGCAAACCACTCTTTACTCCAATGGACCCAAATCATAAGTTTGGAAAAGTGAAAAAAAAAAAACTATTGATATAAAGATGTACCAATGGCTAGTAGGCAAGCTCATATACCTTGCTAATACTCAACCCAACATAGCGAGCATAGTTAGTTAGTTCAATATGATCCAAGAGAGTCTTATCTACAATTTGCAGATAGGATGTTGCATTTCTTAAAAGACAATGCAGGGAAAGGAATTATGATCATCTCACCCTAGAGGCCTATATTGATGTGGACTATGCACGATTTATGGTAAACCAAAGATCAACAAAAGGTTATTATCCTTTCCCTGGAGGAAATTTGGTGACTTGGAGAAGTAAGAAATAAAATGTTATTATCCTTTCCCTGGAGGAAATTTGGTGACTTTGAGAAGTAAGAAATAAAATGTTGTGGATAGATCATCAACAGAATCAAAATTTAGAGTAATTGCTCAAGGCTTGTGCAAGTTGTTATGGTTGAAAGTCATTCTGGATGACTTGAAAGTTAAGTGAAAAAATCCAATGAAGCTTTATTGTGACAACAAATCAGCCATTAATATAGTTCACAACCCTATTCAACATGATAACACAAAGCAATTTAAGATTGATAGAAATTTCATCAAGGAGAAATTGGAAGAAGGGCTCATACACTGGGAAGGCAACTAGCTCATGTGCTAATGAAGAGTCAAAATAGTTCAAGCTTTCATGATATTATTTTCAAATTGGGAGTGGATGACATCTAGTCCACCACTTGAGGGGGTGTCTAGTTGTATAGTAGATGCATACAAGTTTTAGGAAAGTAAATTTTCTGATATCCCAAAGATTTTGAGATCCTAAGTGATTGTTTTCTATCCTAGGAAACTGTATGAACCTACGAGATTAATTTCCTATCATAAGAGATTGTTTATTGTTTCCAATTTTTCTCCTATAGTAAGATGTATATAACCATGTAACTAAAAATCAATTGGAAGAAGATATATTATTTCTCATTTCTATTTCATGTCATTGAGATATCTCTATTCACCCAAAACTTTGGTCAGGTGTCAAACACAAGTGATATCATGCTCCCACAAATGCACAGAAGATCATATTAATCTAAGGCTAGGGCGGCTTGCATGCAAAGGGGAATAAGAGAAAATTGGAAAACAAGTAGTTACAAATTGTACAAAGCGCAACACAAACAATAAAGCTTTATATTGACCTTTGGTGATAATTCATCATAGCGCCGACCAGTCTCCTTTGGAGTCTCAAGGCGAGACCACATTGAAGCACAAATCACTGTTCCAACAGCCATCATCCACAAAAATATCACTGAGTAGTCCACTATGGGTTTCTTAGGTGCATATAACAATATCTCCACTGCAACAAGTTAACAAAGATGCAATTAAATATAAAGCATATATACAATAATGTACTCCAGCACAAAAATCAACACTATTATACCAGGTGTGCAACATGAAAAATGTTTCCTCTGCATTTTTCTTACCTGTCAAGACTCGGCACTTCATTTATCTAACTTTGGTGACTTAATTTTCAGAGAACCCGATAGAAAGAAGAGTCAATGAATATGATTACAGTGTAGAAATTCCAAATGTTACCTTTCTTTCCATTCGCCAATAGTGTATTAAGATGATTCCCTCCATACTTTGAGATCATCACAACAGGTATTTTAATATCCAGAGGAGTACTATTAATTTCACAGCCCATCTCATCGAGAACTACACAATGATCATAAAAGAATAAAAATGAATAATTTCACAAAACTTTATTGTCGAAAGTTTAAAACCTACAATCATCTCAGTATCTACAACACTTTTATATTAGACATAAAGGCACTGTAATTCCAACCTTCTTTATCATTTATCACCAAAAGAGCCGAAGCACCTCCAGACTGTGCCACTTCCGCCTTTTCTGTGAAAGAACAATCACCACGAGCAGACACAGCGATAGAACCAGAAATCTAAATGACAGAACAAGAACCATAAATTCCATCTTATCATTCAGGTCATAACTTAAGACATTTGTGCAGTGCAATTAAATATTTAAAATACGTGATGTAATCTTTCATTCATTTCCAGGCTGTAATTCCCACAATTCTAGGTTGATGACAGAGGAGTGTGCATATTCCCATTGTACTTCTCGGAATTTCACAGGGAAGCACGAGCTTGAAATTTTTACAATCTTAGGAGAACATGTCCTAATTAAAGGTAATATTCAATAAAAAAAATTTAAAAGTCGATTCCAGTCAGCCGAAGACACGAAAGTATATATTTTTATGCACCTGTCATAACTCATAAGTAGTAATAAACAGACACAACCGCATGGAGAAAGCATCTAAGCGAATAAGAGAACAATGGAAAACCTTGGTAGAGGACTTGGCACAGCAGTTTATTGGGTTTGTAACAGCAGCAGACAACTTGGCACCATCTTTAGCTACAGTAGGTAAAAGAGCTCCGAATTTAGCAATCAAACCCGTGAGAGTGTCTTCTTCAACGCCATCAACCCATGTCTTAACCTTAACCTGGAAAATCAAATCGACCACAAAGAAATGCAGAGCAAAAAATGTTTATCAGCTTTAGACAACCCATCAAAGAATGGCGTGCAAAACAATTCAACTCAAGTTCTTAAAAAGATCAAAGGGTCATTAAAAACGTCACCAATGTGTTCGCGTTGTCACAGCCGGGATGCTGTGGCGTCTTGTTATCTTTCGACGCGGCGTCGGCGAATGCGGGACCGATGAACAACATCAACCAAAACAATGTCCCTAACTGGAGGTGAGTCCGACAACTTGACGCCATAGCCAAGACCGAGCAGAACGTACAATGTAAATAGATTTTTTTAAAAAGAAAAAGAAAAAAACAAACGATGCCCACCACCCCAAGAAAGATCAAGATCCAGGAGAAGGTAGCATCAATGAAATTGATCAATGAATGCACGTATTCTCATAAAAGGATAAAGAGAGAGAAGAGAGACATAAAAAAAAAGAAAAAGAAATTCTCCCTCTTCCTTGAAGGTGGAAAAGATGGGTGGAAGTTGTTGCAAGAACAAAAACAACATGGTGCATGAAATATGGAGGCAGAGGACCGTACATCGGCTAACGTGTTTTGTGTGCGATAATAATAGGAAATGTAAATAAATATCTAAATTAGTTGCAATCGTTTTACATATGTTAGAATATTACTTCATCGTAGTTGATTAGCTTGGGGACAAAATCCCATGTTTAGTTTTACGATGTCTTGATATGTTTTATGAATCTCAATCGTTTATTTACGTAAATTTCATATTTATTTATATAGGATTTCTGTAGGATCCATATAAATAAATTACTGAGATTTAAAAGATAGAATAAGACATCATAAAATTGGACAGAGAATTCAATCTCATTAGTTTCTTAGATATATTTCTTTACTCGGATATATATATACTCCTATCAAATTATTTAAATTTTATTTCACGAATTGTTGATTTAAAATTAATAAGTTTTATAATGATTAATTTATTTTGAATCATTCTAGCTAAGCGAGGATTAAAAGAGGGTCATCAATATATACAACTTTCTCTTTGTAATTTTTACAAAGAGATTATTTTCGTGATTTCGACTTATGATAAAAAGAACAACTTTTATGGGTTACTCCAAGACTCTCTCTTACTTAATGTTTAGTTTAGTTAAATTATTTATGATATAACTCACTTAATATTCCATCAAATTATTACTAAAATGTATAATATTTTATTGCATACACTTTAACGAACTCTTGTTAAAATAATAATGTCCAATTATTCTTACTCTAATTAACGGAATCTTTTAATTTTTTAGTTCGGTTTTTAACTTTTCGATTCAATTTACTTTAATAATATTTGTTGTTAAAAACTCATTAATTTATTAATTAATCAATCAATTTTTGTAAATTTTTATAAACTAAAATTAGAAGATTATATAAGGGTCTAATATCGGTTGTTATTAATTTAATTTTTGGTTCGATTTTTAAAACATTAGTCTCTTTTTTAATTGAAAAAAAGGTAATTTGACAACTTAAAATACAGATATGAATTAGTACAAAGTCCAAATATCGGAAAGCTTCTAAATTAAAATTGAGGTTGAAATTTCCGTCTTTTAAAAAAGTCAACAATTAAGAAGAAAAAGTAAAATACAGACAAAGTGGAATTCTATTGAACAAATGACATTAAACCTTGTCCTTATTTATTTTTCTTCCTAATCATAAGTAACAAAGCAAATTAGCAAAGTCATGTTGCTATGAATGCGTTTACTTCTGTTCTTTAGCTCCTTCTTCTGCTACGTTCTCCCTCCCTTCCGCCCTCCCTCTCTCCCTCTCTGATCTCTTTCTCTGCTGTTGGGATTCTTAGGAACAGACGCCCATGGCTGCTGCTATGAAGATCGTTTTTGGTCTCCTTACCTTCGTTACTGTTGGGATGATCATAGGTTTGTTTAACCCATCTCCCTAATTATATAATCCATCAATCTTTCTCTTCTTTTTTCCTTTGTGATGTTTGATGACATTGAATCTCGGTTGGAACCGTTTCCCTTCTTGGTTATGGCTTCTTATTTTAGTAAATTTCAGGTTTTGTCTGTATATACAATCTAAGAGATGCACTACTAATTGAATCATAGAAAAAGTTTTTCCTTTTTCTTTTCCCAATGCTAGAAGCTCGTAGCCTTTTGTAAAAAAGATTCTTTTTTTTTTAGCATATTGTTGACTGACGTTGACTTTGATCATGTAAATGATCCAAGTGTTCCTTTTCTTCTTCTTCTTCTTCTTCTTCATGCATGGTTTAAATTCCTTGCAAAGTGGAATGAGAGGGTTTGTATGTAAGAAGAAGAAATTGAGGTTATCGTTACAATTTTCTTTCAAGAGACGAGGTTTGTAAGAAATGCACCAATAATTTATTGTGTCTGGAACTACAGGTGCTTTGTTTCAGTTAGCTTTTATAAGGAAGTTGGAAGATTCGTATGGTGAGTTCCTTTTCTTTTCCCTTGTTATGTTCCAAATTATGAAATTCAGCATTGGAATTTGCTTTATATTGCATGCTAACCAAGTAATTAAGAGAAAAAGATTGCTGCTGGTTGATTTCAGATTTTGCTTAAAATAGCGTTTCCGAATCTAGGAAGAGAGTGATATAAGGGTTTTGTGGGGTGGAAAAAAATTATAGATCTTTGATATGGAAAATGGTGATGGATGTTGTTACTGGATGTTTGAACCACAACATTGATTTCTTTTTCCATAATCTGTTTTCTCGTCAATGTGATAAATGTGACCACTTTAAGGCATTTGAGTGATCCTTTTGAAAACCCTACTAGTTTAACATAATACTGATTAAAAGAAAAACGAAATGAACGAATGTGAAGAAGTAAGAAAAATAGGTTGTTTTATCTGTTTGACTGTTCAATTGCATTATGTTTGTTAAGTTACTTTGGCATCTACTGTTAACATTATACACATGGCTTATGCACCAAAAGATACACCAAGAGTATTATTCTTAACCAATATGGCCTATTCTACTAATCATGGCTGTGGAAGAGTCATTGTTGTGACTCAATATGGCGAGCACCTTGCATTTCTGTTTATAAGTCAAGTTGCTGAGGTGCCAGCACTAATACTATGGTTGTGAACCATATCTTTTTAGGCACTGAGGTCCTCTCTTTAAATAGAGTGCGTAAACTTCGAAATGATGGCTATCTTCGTTTACCAAGAGGTTTGTATATTTCTTGCAAATACTTCTCAGACCAAAGTATTTTGGGTAGCGGTTGAGTTTAAACAAATTTAGGGAGGATAAGTAATTTACTCCATATCATATGTATTTACTTATGTATAGTCAAAAGATGGCTTTCAGAACAAACCATATGGTTGTTTACTTCCATTTATTCTTTATTTAGTTTATGTAGATGATGAGTCAGCTTTATTTGATGTTCCTTGTATGGAAGGCCTACATCTAATAATTATTTCTCTCCAACTTGGTCTAAATTTCAAACCATTTGGGTCGACTACTTGGATTTTTCATTAAGCTGGTTGCTTTTTTTAATGATAAATCCTTTTTTATTGTGCTAGTACATCTGTTTACCGCTTCCCCAAATGTAAAATTTTAACAAGGTGTATGCATTACAAGAGTACCTGTGTGACACTACTTCACAAATCTTTTGACAAGTAGTACTTGATTTTAGTATGTAGATCTGGTTCCCAATACTGCAAAAGAGTACTATGCCTCTAATGACAATTAATTCCTTATATTTATCGTATGTAGTAGTGTATGCTATAGTTTTGATTATCATAATTGCAGAGGCTTCCGTTGCTAATTTTCTCTATTTTATTTTGCTCTTTATTTCAGGTGTCCATAGTTGGGACAACGATAGAGAGGCAGAAACTTTGCGTCTTGGATATGTATGTTTGAGTCCTTGAACATCTAAAGCATTCTAGAAAAATATCAACAAAAGTGTTTGAGTCCTTGAACATCTAAAGCATTCTAGAAATATCAACAAAAGTTGGGCATTTCTCTTTTTTTGGGATAGAGGGTAGAAAATGAAGTATGGTCGCTTACAAGGAAAAACTTTACTAGTAGTAGATGAACAAGCAGAAATATGTGAGCTTTCTTCCCCTAGATGACATCTAATAATTGATATGCTTCTTATGGCATTGCTAATTTATGGTGAACCAATCTACATATCATGGCTCATTTCTATTTGATTTGTAGATAAGGAGACATGTTAAATTTATTTTGAGTTTCAACTTAACTGCTACCAATTATACATTTAAAATGTTTGGTCTGTCAATAGGATGGTGGCACAAATGTGAAACATTTACGGTGTATGATTGCATATTTTGTTCCTTCACTGTTACTGGTTTGTGACTTAAATGTGATGTTGTACGGGGAAAAGGTGAAAGAGGAATTGAATATGTTTCATATTATCTCCTCTCCTTTTCTATTCTAAATGAAAACCATGATGTGTTCAAGGAAAACCATATCCTTCTTAGTTATGTGTTTATTTCTTCTTCTCCCTTTCCACTCAGACAAAACCCCCAAACCTCATCTACTTGGCATCCCTGTTTATCATCTGACTCTCTATGTAACCTATTCCGTGTGCATTTTCTTTTGTGCACATTCTATTGGCAGCATTTATTGAACCTTGTGATTTCAAAATGATATTTTGTAAATCCACAACTTCTCTATGTTTATTTATTCTGTTAAATTCATATGCCAATAATCAAGAGGATTTTTTTCCCCTTTGATGTAGGTTAAGCCTGAAATTATTAGCTGGTCTCCAAGAATTATCGTTCTGCATAACTTCTTAAGCATGGAGGTAAGTATGTAGATTCAAACATAATTCTACCTTTAGGTTCTTCGTCTTCTGCTGGATTATGGATGAGTCTGCCTAATAATTCAGTATATACTGAGTGATGCATCCAGTGTCCGTCATTTTTTCATTTTGTCATTTTGTAGAAGTATATATGAAGATCGATAGGATTATCAACTAGGAAATAATTTCTATGTATTAATCTACTATCATAGGCTACTTTTCAATTTGTTGATTTATGAAACATCTTTTCACACTATTTTTGCATGAAGAAACAGGAAAATTGAAAACAATTGAGAAATTCCAGATTTTTGTTAACTTTTCACGAAATTGAGATGTAAACTGTTGTAGGAATGTGACTATCTTAGAGCCATTGCCCGTCCTCGTCTTCAAGTTTCCACTGTGGTGGATACAAAAACAGGGAAGGTATGTGTTATAGTTTTCTTTTGCATCAATTGGTTGGTAGTTTTCTTATTCATTACATGTGTGCCTGCAGCTTGCTAAATCTCTTCATTTGTACTGAAGGATTAATTAACCTGTGATTCGTGTACATTGGAACTTCTCTACTTGTTTCTTTGTTGGTTATGTTAGGCTTGGGAGTTGAGTGCAGAATGTGGATGAGAAAAATGTCTTTCTATGCTATCCTCGTAAATATGTTAGCATCTTCGTTCTACCTTTTCCTGGGCAATAGAAGATTGCAAGCATGTCTCCTCTCGCATTTTGTTTATTTTAGAATAATGATTCTCATTTGTATTATGTAATCCAACTTAGGCAGTAGTCAAGTCTCTATTTAAGCAAATGATTATGCATCCAGATAAGGTAGACTTAAAGTTGGATTATGCATCCAGATAAGGTAGACTTAAAGTTATTCATCTACACAGACTACTGGATAATGTTTCTCTATCTCAGGGAATAAAAAGTAACGTAAGGACAAGCTCTGGTATGTTTTTGAGTCCTGAAGAGAGAAAATATCCAATGGTACAGGTTAGTGGTTTTATACTTGCTTCTCTTCATCTTTGTTGGCAGGAATTGTCACTCTTGATTCTTGTCTGAACTGATTTAGAAGATTTAAGATTAGTTTTAATTTCCTTTTTTGGGCATGCTTACACTATTTATTAATGCAGTGTGGTCGGTTACTCCCAGAATTATTTAATTTTTCTAGACAAACTGGAACCTGCTCCTGTTATGTTTGTTATCCTTTCGGTGTCAATTGTGTCTGAACAAATTTGCATACCAATTTTTTGTTCTACTTCAGGGAAATTAACAGGAAACTGACTAAGTTTCTCTCTCTCTCTTCTTTCTCTCTCTCAATCCTTCTCTCAATCAGGCAATTGAGAAAAGGATTTCTGTCTATTCTCAAGTGCCAGTAGAAAATGGTGAGCTCGTACAAGTGTTAAGGTGGGGATCTAACCTATTTACATATATGTAATATCAAACATGCACCGTGTTAACATCTGCTGCAGTACAGGTATGAGAAGAATCAGTTCTACAAGCCACATCATGACTACTTTTCAGATACCGTGAGTCATTTAACCTTTCCTTTTCTGAATTTTACAATATCCATGGTTCTTTCATAAATATTTTCATTCATCTAATGTAAAATCACGCCTTACCTTTTCTTTGTCTGTGATGTAGTTTAATTTGAAGCTTGGGGGTCAGCGAATAGCAACAATGCTGATGTACCTAAGTGATGATGTAGAGGGGGGAGAAACATATTTTCCAATGGTAGTGCTTGCTAATTGATATCTGGTTTCCATTTTGTCGTGTTAGATATATGGTTCCTCTAGCTTTAAAAGTTAAGATTGCCAGACTCCATATTTTTATGTATGAAATCAGGGTCTCCATGATCTGTGATAGTGATTATAGCCTCTAGTGGCATATATTGCTTTGATTTCAATACATGTGAATGTTTTCTTGCTACAAATATGTTTGTTGAAGCATCCAATTATCTGATGTATGTTTTCTTGATACAAATATGTTTGTTGTAACATCCAATTGTCCGACAATCGCGAGTTAATTTTGGGTGGTTAAACCTGTGAGCCATTGCAGGCTGGTACTGGTGAATGCAGCTGTGGTGGAAAGATTGTCAAAGGGCTGTCTGTAAAACCAGTTAAAGGAGATGCGGTGCTTTTTTGGAGCATGGTATGTCTTTCAAACATCCGAAGTTTTCTGGCTTTGTTCAAGTTATCTTCATGGATTTTATGTTTAGGTTTCAAAGAATAAAGTGCATTTAGGTTGCAGTTGTTTAGTCCTTGATAGAAACTAATAGTTTGAGGCTGCTGAAGTTTTGATCTTGTTTTTTCAGGGACTAGATGGACAGTCTGATCAGAAGAGCATACATGGAGGATGCGAGGTTTTGTCAGGTGAGAAATGGTCTGCTACAAAATGGATGAGGCAAAGATCGACCTACTAACCTTTTTTAGTGTAATACCATTAGCCTATTTTAGGATTATGAGAAAGGGGTTTTTCCCTACATGAATATTAGAAAATGTGAATTATATTATTCATAAGCCAGTGATTAGAGGTTAAAACTTTTTTCTTTTATGATCCATTCATATTACATCATGCTGTAGCCATAAAGGAAAAACAGGATGTCACACAACCGGACATTCTAGAGACTTAGTTCTCATGAAGAAAGTGTACTACACATTTTAATTTCTAGGACCAAAATCAAAAGACATAATAGGAAACATAACACGAGATCTGGGACTCGCTAAACCTCAGCATTTGACTTCTCAGTGACACAGCATCATGGCCATTTAGGTAGAAATGAGTAAGGTTACGGATCTGGGACTGTATTAGCCGTTACTAGCCAAAAAATGATAAAAAATTTAGTAGTATTAATGTATTATAACGGCCAGGGTCTTTTCAGCTAGTAACAGTTAGTGTTTAAAATATCGGCCAAATGTCAATTAATTTTGCAAAAATAAAAATACCTGCTGACAAAAATTGAAAAAAATCTAAAAATATCGCAACCCTAGCGCTCAAAATAATCTAAAAATATCAAAACTCTAGCATCCTTCCATTTCCTTGTCACCTCCTCAATGTTAGTCTCCCTCTCTCCCTTTCGTCTCTTCACTCTCCTTTGGTTGTCTTTAGGTCACTCTCACTCTCCTCCAGTGGTCTTTTCACTTTGATTTTTTTTTGGATAAAATGTAAATATATATTGATTAAAACATATGTACATGATCCTTGGGACATACCCCGATCATAAGCAACTAAGAGTCTTCCTATCTACAATCCAAACAAGAAGATCGAACATCTAGTACATCTAATAACAAATACATCAAAAAGGTCGGGCACAGTCATTTTTGCAAAATGACCATGCTTAGTCATTTAAGTGTGAATCGATCCGAGAAGAATTCACAAAACCCTATTAGGATAGGACTAGCTACAATCAAAAAGGCTGTGCGGTAGTACATGATCCATGGACTAGCAGGCCAATCATGGCATTAGTGTCAAGATACTCCAATCTGCCTACCCCGATCATCATCAAGGGTCATCCCTCCACCCTCGACATCAATACTGCAGTCTCCTCCCAGCACAACGCAGCCACCAACATCCAATTACGAACGAAATTGTAATGCAAAGGCGCCCAATCCCCCAGTACAACCGAAGAGAGGTTAGCTGTGGGCTACCCTCTGCACATCCAAGATAAACAATACATGATAAAAATGGAGCTCCTATCATAACCAAGACCACCAAAATAAATACACCCACTGCCCCAATACAACCGAAACAGTACAAAAGCAACAACAAGTTTTAACACCCCCAAAGCATAAAAAATGGATAAGGTCCACAGGATATAATCTATACAAGATTTTGTACATTACAATTTTTATCTTTGAAACTACATCAAATATTGTAAAGGAGGATGCATCCAGTTGGATAGCATTTCTAGTCATCCGTATCATGCACAAGGTACAAATGAGGGCAAGTCTTGTGGCTTTACATCTAAGTAGTGCTCCACTGTAGTCTTTCCGAATCCACTTAATGGCGCTCGAGAGGGTGGACATGGCTCGTGTCATTTCCAACCCTCCCTTGATTGCATTCCAAACATCCCCTGCAAAGGAACATTGAAAAAATAGGTGGACAACAGATTTTGGTTCAATGCTGCACAACTTACAATTGTGGTCCAATTCCAAGAATAACAAGTTGTTTTTAGTGGGCAATCTATTTCTCAGACTAAGCCAGGCAATAAGTGAGTATTTTGGGGGGATATATTGTTTCCAAATAAAGGACCTCCAAGGCCTTCTAACATGCTTGAGTTGCATCAACTCATGATGCAACTCATTGACCTTGTGTGATGACAAAACTCCATTCACACAAGTTGCTGCCAGCCGAATACTACTTCACTACGCCTCCCATCTTGTCCACCAGTGTATCTCGAATTAGTGCCAACTTCTTAAGTAGTGACGAGTCTCAGGTATGGGGCTGCCAATCCCATATAGGTACCCCCCTCAAGAAAATCTCATGGATCCATCTCACCCACAAGGAATTCGCTTCTGCATGTATATTCCACAACACTTTTGCCAACAAAGCAGAGTTCCATATTTTACAATTTTTTAGTCCCAATCCACCCTCCTCGTGATGTGTACAAATGTTATCCCAAGCCACCCTGAAATGCTTCCCACCCCATAAGAAAAGTCTACAAATAGAGTTTATTTTCTCAAGGATGACTGCAGGAATGGGAAAAGCCTGAAGCCAAAATGACAATACACCTCGAATAACGGAGTTCACCAATTCAGTTCTCCCTGCATATGACAGACTCTTACCATTCCATGCATTGATGTAGGTTTCCACAGTTTCTAGCAATACCGAAAATTGGGCTACTGATTTGATTATTAAATTGATTTAATTTTCTTATTCATTCACTTTGTTCTTCCATTAAACTTGATCTTTTATATATTACTAGAATATTTGAAAATTTACCTTTTTAATATTAATAGGGGACAATTAGTTAATAAGATTTTAGTATAGGTCTACAAGGTCACAAGTTCAAGTTGTAGAACATATGGATAGGATGACTTTATAGTTTGGGTTGAATCTGGTCTAATCGTTTAGTTTTGTCCAGTTTTTTTTACCATTGCTCAAGTTACAAATCCAAGATGATTGTTCCTATAATATAAATGATCCATAAATTTTGTCCAATTGAAAAGTATAATCTTGTTTTCTCCTTATTAGTGAATAACTAATTAATAGTTTATGTTGAATATAGTCAATCAAGTTAAATCTGGTCTAATCGCTCAACTTGGTCCTTTTTTTAACATTGCTTAAGATACAATAATCCCAAGATGATTGTTTCTCTATTATAAATGATCCATAAAATTGGAATCTCATTATCCTTTATTAACATTATACCAATTTTTGTCTTTAGCAGTTGGACAAAATTTAATTAGCTTATATCTTGAAAATCATTAGATGCAATTAACTATTGAGCTTATTATCCCAAAATAGAATGTTATAAGGTTGGACTAAAGAAATAAGTAACATTGAATCCTTAACTATATGCTAACTTTAATTGAATTTATATTTAAAATTGAATTGTTAACTCATTAAACAATTTATTCAAATTCTATTATTTATAAATTACTACATTATTTATTTCAAGCACATTTCAAGCAAATTATCTATATCACATACAACTTAAAGTGAATTATATTTTGAATATCAATTTTTAATTGCTTTTACAATATTGGCTACAATAAAAAGTCAATTAAATGATATAAATTTCAATTTATTACAATTATAGTCCAATGAATAGTTTTATTAACTATTTTATGTAGAATATCACATAGGTTGGGCTCATTCAGGTTAGCATACACATAAATTTTTTAATAAATATATATTTTAATTAAAAATAAATGAGTAAATATAAAAATAAAAATAATTAACCATCTATTTATTATGGCCAACAAAAAATTTGAAAATTTTAGCTTATTAAATATTTTATTTATTAAAGTTTTGTATGTTATCTATCGTAAATATCCTTAACAAAGTTAATGACAAGAGTGACTAGTGAGTTATATTTATAATAAATAAAATTTCTTCTTCTCTTTTGTTAACAGAGAATATAAAGGGATACTAAAATTTTTGTTTCTTTTGCGTTTATAAATTAACTTACGTATGTTAATTTATAATTTTTAGAAAAGGAGTTCTTTAAGTTAACAAATTAATAAAATGACATTAAGTTGAAACTCATTGTAGCAATCCACGTGGGCTTCCCTATTCTTTCAACAAGTCATCTAACTTTTTTGCCCAATAATAACAAAATACCTTCTTGAAGCAAAAGTCGGTGAAAAGTAAAGAGAAACAAAAATGTGCATTCTCATAATATGTGAGTTTTTTCCTAATTGTTATTTATTATAGAAGAGAAAGATGAAGATGTTGGGTTGTCATGGATTCATGCATTATATGTATGACAATGCAGCAGAAGTGTCGGAATCTAAATTCCGATCATGACAACCCCAAAAATCTAGAAACACACATGCATGCATAGACAGATTATAAGAATATGAAATTTAAATACTTATACCTTTTGTTCTCCTCCTTTCTTGATTCTTCCCCTTGTGTTGGGTTGTAGCAAACACCAAATCCTTCTTTGATCATCCAAGAACATGCAAAGAGGAGAAAGAAGAAGTGTATAAGGGTAGTTAGAACACCAAAATTAATGAGATCAAGTAAAAGATTTCGAATTGGGTGATGATGATGATGATGACATGAAGAAAACTCAAGACCACTTCTCTCTCCCTCTAGAACTCTTCTAGACCCCTTATCCTCTCACTTGAGTGTTTAAGAACTTGTTAGACCTATTTGTACATAAGTGAAGAACTCACTTATGTACATCTGTTGAGCCTTCGGATCATGGCCTATTGATAGCCTCACCTTCGGTCACGATCGTGACCTACTTAAAACTAGCCATACACACTTTCTTTTTCATTTGATCTTTTATGCGTGTGATTCTTAGGTTCCTGATTATTTTAGGCACTTGAATTAACTTTTAATCCGAGAAAATCATGGATGGTTCATGCCACTTGAATTAACTCTTAATTCAAGCAAATCATGAAAGGTTTCATTATGCCATTTTACCGGAATATAAGTAGATTAATACACAAACTCTTCAATAGTTAATTCTCTGACTTACGAACCTTCCATAGACAATTACCATATAATTCGTCCTTTCACCATACTATACCCCACTTGGTTCGGAGTATGGGCTATATGTCAACACCCACAAGACTGACTACGTCACATCTAGTCCAAGTGATGTTAGTTTTTGTGCTAGGATCTCATTACTCTTTCTTTATAACACATAACTGCTCTCGTTATAGACTCCTGAGTAATGACCTTGATATGAGGTCATGGGTATCATCTCCTTACATCAGGAGTGATGAATCCTTTATTGGTTACCTAATTACCTTCGAATACCAATAGATGTACCCAATCACCACCTTATGAGCGACCTCGTCTTGAGGCAACAAGGAATGTTGTCAAAGCACATGATCAATATCCAAGATATCCTTGAGTATCTTAAGTCTAAGAATATTTGCACCATTGTTATGAAGAGATTAATATTGACATTTGACAGATTATTCGTATGATAATCTCATAGCGGGTCATTAGATGTACTTACTATTCTTAGTAAGCATCTACATGTCAACTCTAAACATCTCATGATTACAGTTTGTGAGATCCACTGCTTGATCAAATCAAGGAGTATAACATGTGCTAGCCTATCTGAATTAATAATGTCATATCTTATTAATCCTAGGACTAGGGATTATTTAGATACTAACATAATTGCATATAATAGGAATTTCATTATCATGATCTCATCATGATTTCCTTCATGTTATATTTTGTATCATAGACTTTATTAATTTGACTTAAGATCGACATCAATTCATATATAGACGAACATCAAATTAATGAAAAATGCCTTTTGCTTTATTAATCAAAATAAATTTTGTACAAAAGCGCTAAAGATGTTTGCCTTTAGAGCACTACTTTAACAGAAGAGACAATTGTCACACATTACATTCGATGAATGGACTACTCGTTAAGCTCTCAGGACAGCTAACAGGATAACCATTAAGTGTAGGTGTTAGTGAGAGCACATGTGATTGTGAGAAACATCCATATTTTGGTTTAATACCTATAAATAGTGGTCCAACATTATGAATATAGTGGATATTAATGTTCTGTTTTTGCGATAATAGTTAATGTGTTTGATGGGAGCATATTGATATAGTTTTTCTAGCAAATATTTGGAGTCCCTAAGCTTCTATTCTCTGCTAAAAATATATAATCAAATTGGGAACTGAGAGCTTAGAAGAATTCCAAAAGCGCTGACACTTCAAGAAAAAAAATCAATGGCTGAAGGTATTCTATTTTCTTCCGCATTTAGTTTATATATTATTCTAATGTATATTACTGTTGAATATCTATGTTAGAATTGCTTACATTTGGTATCAGAGCTATTAATCTCTTCCTTGTTGGAGTTTTTGGAGAATTTTGTATTTTGAAAAAATTTTCAGATTTGAAAAATAATTTTTAGAGTTATTTTTGGACGTTTTTCTTTCTATTAAAGGTAGAAATATTCAATTAAGTGTTTTGGAAGTGTTTCCAAATTAAAAAAAATCAGTTTTATGGTATTTTTTGATATGGTTTTTTTTGGTATCTGACGGGTTATGAATTGGGTCGTTTTGACCTGGCTTGAGGTTGAAGAAGACTCATTTTACTAAACAACTTCATTTTATATGTTGATTTAAAAACAAATTTTGATGCAGTGGCTGAGGCTTGATTTTGTATCCTTATAGAGCACATGGTGAGCCTTTGCCAACTGAGCCAAAGTTTGTTTTCTATTTTATTATACGTTGAAATTATATTTGTATAAACGTTCAACATGAAGCAAATTATCACATGATTATTATGTCTATATTTTGCATTGTGAATAGAATTTTGTAAAATGGTTTTGTGATTAATTAATAGGACTTAACCACAACAACTCTAATTATTTAAAATTATATATTTATGTAATTACATGTTTAGACTTTTAATTGCAGTTAATTATTTTAGTATAATAAATTTTATCCCACGTGAATTTTTATTATACTTGAACAATTAATTAAGATGAAACATCAAATTATTTTTCCTAATTTTCCCACAAGTATTAGGAATTAGAATATAGTTTGATAGTTTTATCATAAAGTTCAGCATAAATCTATTTGAATTAAAAATTTAACCCACAGGCAATATTTATATCATTTAATTTATGTTTTTTAAGATATGTTTACATTGGTAACACATATATATAGTTTGTTAGCCTCAATTACTGATAAGTAGCATGTATGTTTAAATTATACAACTATTCAAACTGTTAGTTTCTCTGATAAAAGTTGTGAAATTTCCAAATTGAGGGGTGAAAATTATAAGATTTGGAAGGAGAGAATTCTTCTTCATGTGATGTGGATGGATATTAATTATGTTATTCAGAAGGACGAACCACTTAAGATTATAGAGGCCAGCACTACAATTGAAATTGCTCTTTATAAATGTTGGGAGCGATCTAATCGCTTAAGTATGATGTTCATAAAAACTAAAATTTTTGCTTGCATTCATGATTTTGTAAAACAACATGATAATGTCTATGCTCTTCTAAAGGCTATTGATGAGCAATTTGAAACTTCAGACAAAGCACTTGCAAGAATCTTGATTATGAAGTTTTCATCTACAAGGCTTACCGATGTTTGAGGTTTGCGTGAGCACATCATGGATAAAAGGGACATTGTGGCTTAATCAAAGAAACTCGAGGTTGAGATGTTTAATTCTTTTCTCGCGCATTACATTTTGAACACCCTTCCACCACCATATGGGCCCTTCAAAATCTCTTATAATACACATAAGGATAAGTGATCAACAAAAGAATTATGACCATGTGTGTTCAAGAGAAAGGGAGATTATCGATGGAGTAAGGAGAGAGTTTGCAGAGTGCACATCTAATTGCTCAAGGAAAGAAGAAAAATCAAGCCAACTCAAGGGGAATCAGTCAAATACCTACCCAAGTTGACATTAAGAAGGAATCTAAGTGCTTTTTTTACAAGAAAAAAGGACACATGAAGAAGGATTGTGTCAAACATAAGGAATGACTTGAAAAGAAAGGTAATTTAATCTCATTAGTTTGTTTTGAATCTAATATGGCTAAATTTTGTCATGATACATGGTAGATTGATTCTGGTTGTACAATCCATATTACAAATGAGTTGTAGGATTTTCAAAACTTAGGAAACCAGTAGGAAGTGATTAGTATATCTTATCTGGAAACAAGATACGTTCGCGTGTGGAGGCTGTTAGGGATTGCAATTTAATTTTATATACTGATTTTATTTTAAAATTAGAAAAGATATTTTATATTCCCAATATCTCTAAGAAATTGATTTCAGTTTCAAGACTTGTACCATTTAGATATTCCTTTTATTTTTTAGATGAATCTTTTAAGTTAAATTATAAATATGAATTTGTTGAGAATGGTACATTATTTGATGGTCGTTTCTATTTTAATTTATAAGATAATACCTGTTACGACGCAACATATGTTTATAATGGAACAAAACATTGTGTCATGAATGAAATTTCCTTTATATTGTGACACCGAAGATTAGGACATATCCCTATAGAAATGATTAAAAGATTATTGAATGGTGGAGTACTTAGTACTTTGGATTTTATCAATTTTGAGACTTGTATGAACTGCCTACAGGGAAAGCAAACTAATAAACCAAAGAGAGATGCAAAGAGAAGTTTACACATATTAGAGATTATACATACAGATATTTGTAGTTCAGATATGGACTCGTATGGTTAAAAATACTTCATCTCATTTATAATAATTACTCACGATATATGTATCTCTACTTGCTTCATAACAAGAATGAAGCACTACATGCTTTCAAAATATTCAAAGCTGAAGCAGAGAAACAATACGATAAGCAAAGATCATAAGTTTTGATAAAAGTAGGGAATATTATGGTAGATATATTAAAGGTGGACAAGCATATGGTCCATTTGCGAGGTATCTTCAAGAAAATGGAATAGTAGCTCAATACACTATGTCTGGATCTCTAGACCAGAATGGTGTGGCAGAAAGAAGAAACCAAACATTATTGGACATGGTACGAAGCATGTAACGCCGAAGTCTTTGAGCCCTTTCTGTATTGGTTTGTACTTAGAGATACTACTGTATATTGATATATACATGTTTGTATAGGAGTTCAAAAATGTATTCGAATTCTTTCGGTATCTATGCTAGTGATATATGATGTTATATGCCCTACATGAACTTAGAGTACATCGGTATGCGAAATCTTGGAGATTTCTGACATATAAGCTTTTTAGTGTGAAAAACCGAGTCCATTAGATGGATATGACCATGGTGGTCGAATTAAACGTGCTCTAATGCCTTAGAGGTGGTTAGACATGATTTATAGGCTTATTGGACACCTAAAAAGCTTAATTGGAAAAGTTGATGTACAAAAGGATTTATTGGCAAAATTGTTAAAAGTGAAAGGACTTATTTGTATTTTTCCAATTCTTAGAGGATCAATTTGTAATTTTATAAAGTTAAGGAGCTTAATTATAATTTTCAAAAGTCCGAGGACCAAAATGAAAATAAAAGTTTTGGTCATTCTTAAATTTTGGGCTTAATTGCAAATTTATGAAAAGTTTGGAGGGTATAATGGTAATTTCACATAACTAAGGACAATAAGGTAAATTCATCATGTTTGGTCAAAGAAGAGTCAAATTCTAGACCCTTCTTCATGAGTGTGGCCGTGCAACCCCTTTATTTGGCATTAAAACACTTAGTTTTAATTAAAGAAAGAAGAAGAAAGGAGAAAAGAGGAGGAGAAGAAGTTTCGACCATCACTCAATTTTCACCAAGTTTTTGATTCATCAACTCAAACCAAGGTGTTCTAAGCTAATTTGGGTCAAGAAACTCAAATCTATCATTAGATTTGAGAAATTCTCAAAGAATTTGAAGATATCACGAAAGGAAAGTTTATGTAAATTTTGTCTCATCTCTCTCTACATTATGATTTTGAATTTGGTGTTAAGATATGTTGTTCTCCATGGTTGAATATGCATGAATCATAGTTTAGGTGAATGAAATGTATCATAGAGAGGGTTCGTTAAGTCAAAACCAAAAATGCCCCCTTTTGGTGAAAGTTTGTGAATTTTTGAATAACTTTTAGAATTGAAGATTTAAATGAATTCTATGGTGTTAATTGTGCACGTATAATGTAAATTGATGATGAAGAATGAAGAAGGTGTATGTTGGTTAAGGTTGGGCCGAAATGATGAAAAAGAAGTGGATTAATGTAATGAGTTGTGTAATTGATAAATGTAGCTTAAA
>JAOTAY010000001.1:20370472-20386013 GCA_025629805.1 Erythroxylum baracoense
TCCGAATCGGAGGTTTCTTATTTTCACTGTTTAGGATGGAATGGAACGTAACATGAAACCCTCCGCTTCCATCCCATCCCATTTCATTCTATTATAAAACATTCTTCCAAATGATGGAAATGTATTACGTTCTATTCCATTCCATCCTAAACCCCTCAACCAAACACAACCTTAGGAGCTAAAAGCCTTAGTTAGGATTAGGGATGTAGCTTGTAAGGAATATTCAATTTTTTATACATGATTTGAATAGTTGATTAGTTAAATTTATTCTATATATTCTGAATGTTGGATTTTTAATTGGCCACCATAAATTTAATTTTAAGGATTGTGTGAAAGACTGATAAGGGAAGTACAATCAGTGTACTTAGAGAGTAAACACTTTATTGCTAGAGAAAGATAGTATATAGACTTTAGTGATAACCATATAAATTAAATAAGCTTCATGGGTTTGATTAGCTTATATTGCACATCAAGAGGTCATAGTTACTTAATTAGATATATATGTGTGCCTCGACTAAGGGTATAGATATTATAGGTTAATTATTATTTTAACCTAAATAATTAATCTTGTACGATAATTAAAATACCATATAAGTGAACCATGGATCCCTAATATTTGTTTATCAATCTTTCTTCGTTATGTTATTTGCTTTGTTTTCTTTAGTTTAGTAATTAAATTCTCTTCAATCAACTCTCTAGTTTTATTTAATTCATTTGTTTAAATAAGCTTAATAGATATAGTGACTAGTTATCTGCAGGATTGATACTCTGAACCACTCCAATTTTAGTAAACTATCTACAAGCTTTCTTTGTTATATTATTTTCTTTGATTTTCAAGTTTTGTAATTAAGTTCTGTTTAATCAACTCTCTAGTTATATTTAGTTTATTTGTTTAAGTAATATTGATAGATATATTGACTAGTTCTTTATCGGATTGTGTAACACCGCAATCTTTGAGCTCTTTTTGTATTAGTTTGTACTTAGAAATACTACTGTAAAATACTACTGTATATTGATATATACATGTTTTTATAGGAGTTCAAAAATGTATTTGAATCCTTTCAGTATCTATGCCAGTGATATATGATGTTATATGCCTTACATGAACTTAGAGTTTATCCGTATGCGAAATCTTGGAGATTTCCGACGTATAAGCTTTTAAGTGTGAAAAACCGAGTCCATTGGATGGATATGACCATAGTGGTCGAATTAAAAGTGTTCTAATGCCTTAGAGGTGGTTAGACATGATTTATAGACTTATTGGACACCTAGAACGCTTAATTGGAAAAGTTGATGTACAAAAAAGTTTATTGGCGAAATTGTTAAAAGTGAAAGAACTTATTTGTAATTTTTCAATTCTTGGAGTACCAATTTGTAATTTTATAAAGTTAAGGGACTTAATTATAATTTTCAAAAGTCTTAGGACCAAAATGAAAATAAAAGTTTTAATCATTCTTACATTTTGGGCTTAATTGCAAATTTAGGAAAAATATGTAGGGTATTATTGTAATTTTATATAACCTAAGGGTAAAAGGGTAATTTTATCATATCTTGGTCAAAGAACAATCAAAATTCTAGATTCTTCTCATGTGTGGCCATATATTTCATGTTTTAGACTTAAACCATCTTTTTTTAATTAAAAGAGAGGGGAAGAAAGGAGAACAGAGGAAAAAGAAAGGGAGTTTCGCCCATCACTCAATTTTTTACCAAGTTTTTGATTTTTCAATCCAAACCAAGAAGTTCTAAGCTAATTTGGCATCAAGGAACTCAAATCTATCATTAAGTTTGAGAAATTCTTAAAGGATTTGAAGATATCACTAAAAGAAAGTTTAGGTAAATTTTGTCTCACCTCTCTCTACGTTAGGATTTTGAGTTTGGTGTTAAAATATGTTGTTCTCCATGCTTGAATATGCATTAATCATGGCTTAGGTGAATGAAATGTGTAATAGAGAGGGTTCTTTAAGTCAAAACCGAAAATGCCCCCTTTTCGTGAAAGTCTGTGAATTTTTGAATAACTTTTGGAATTGATGATTTAAATGAAGTCTATGGTGTTAATTGTGCATGTATACTGTTAATTGATGATGAAGAATGAAGAAGATATATGTTGGTTAAAGTTAGGCCGAAATGATGAAAAAGAAGTGAATTAATGTAATGAGTTGTGTAATTGATAAATGTAGCTTAAATGAAGGGAGTTGGTTTGAATGGAGTGGTGGAATGTGTCATTGAGTGGAAGTGTTACTATATGACGTGATAGGAGCATGAATTATTATGATAAAGTCTTGAAAATGTGACTTGAAAGTTATGCACATTAGGTGTTTGATAAAATGCCTAAGTGAACTTGGCTTAGGGTTTAAGGATTTTGATGGTGTGCATTGGAAAGAGGCTTTCATGTTTACTTAGAGTAAACTTGAATTGTTGCTTAGATTGATGAGTAATGGCCTAATGTGCATGGATAAAGATGTGCTTAAGTATGTTTCGAAATGAGCAAGTATTGGGTTAAAGGCATTAAATGCTTTAGAAAATGCAAAAGAGAAGCTAATGTGAATGGTAAGGAAGTAACCATGTGAGAAGCTTAATGGTTGAATCCTATAGCTTAAAGGGAATGATATTGTGTTTTACACACTTATATGATGGTGTATAACTATAAAAAAAATTATGTTTAAGTAGTAATTTCATTGTATGTCTTTTTATGTATAAAGACTCAGGAGCTCGTACCGAGGATTTTTGAAGGCAAGGTAGTGCACATCTTCTTTTGAGGTGAGTTGGGGAAACTATATTTCTCATATGAGATTAGATCACCTTAAGACATGTATGATGACTTGTATGTGAATTTTGAACCTAGGTAATGCTTGGTAGAATTGAATCTCAAATGGATACTAATACGTTTATGTATTTATGAAATGATATTGTTTTGAACAACAATGCATTTGAAGCATAAAAATTGACTTATATTTCATGAGATAATGTTTTGGAAATTTTCATACGCATAACCGAGTCATATATACTGCGTGCATGCATTCTCTTTTGGCTTAAAGCCTTAGCACATTTCCATTTTATCGGTTGGACCGATAAATAGAGGCATGGTACCTTACTTGATTTTAGTATTCAACGTTTATATATGATTTTTTTATGATTGGTTAGGAAATGATTGGCCAATCGTATGCAGGACACAACTGATTTAGCGACCCCCATACCCTTGACGGTGGTACATAAAAGTCAAGTCCCCGTATCGACACCTTTCTACGGGACTTGCGGGCGAGTCCACACCTAGGTTCTGCACACCGACGAGGTCATCACCTAGGGTCATGACGCTCTTATCAACTGTAGTCCGGACTCACCACGAATGAAGTCGAGCTAACACCAAGGATCGGTGGGTGTGTGCGCTAGTTTGGCCGATTAGTGGTGTCACATATGATTGTTTTAGCTTACCCTGATGATTGTTGTTCTGACGAGATTTGATTTATACATGTGATGTTTTTATGCTTTTGTGTATTGGAACTGGAACTTATGTTCACTGGATGAGTGACTTAATAGGCTAGACCTATACGGTTCCTAACCAATATACGTTAAGTCATAGACTACGCCTATGTGTTGTATGTTCACCTTATGGGTTATCTATACTGTCTTGGTGTGTATCGAGTTCTATTCGTGACATATGTTTTTTCCCGCTTACTGAGTACATAGTGTTCTCACCCCCCTCCGCTTCCCAACCATGCAGGTTAATTTGGTGAGTTTGAAGTTCTGAGTGGATCATGCGGTCTTTTGACATTTTTGGGCTATTATCGCACGTAGGTAGTTTCTGTTTTGTACTTTGTTGTGTAGTGGCTCATGATTATGTCGATATGCTTTATAATTTTATAAATTAACTCTTGTCTGTCTTGTGGTTTATAAATGACTTTATATATGAACATTTTGTATTGTCATTGAGATTGATATTCAGTTAGCCTTGCATAGTCGGGTTAAGGGTATTCTGAATATCCTTAGCTCGGGTATGCGGTGGTTGTCATGTGCCCAATGTGGTTTTGGGTTGTGACAAAGCATGTTGAATAGCTCCAAACTTCTCAAGTCCTTGTAGACTAAAGCTCTTAAGATAATAATGTATATATTAAACCGGGTACCAACTAATGATATTCCAAAGACACCATTTGAGTTATTTAAAGGTTGGAAAATGAGTTTGCAACATATTCATGTTTGGAGATGTCTATGTAAAATAAGAATTTATAATCCATAAGAGAAGAAATTGAACTTAAAGACCATAAGTGGGTATTTCATTAGATATGCCGAAAATTCTAAAGGATAGATGTTTTATTGTCCATCACATCACATTAGAATAATGGAATCAAGAAATGCAAAATTTCTTGAGAATGACTTAATTAGTGATAGGGATCAATTTCAAGATCTAGTTTCTGATAATGATCATACGGATACTCATCCTTCCATCTCAAACAGTAAGGTGATTGTCATTCATAACGCTCCTCAGGTTCAAATAGATGTTGTACAACTAACTTTTGAAATTCAACATCCTACAGTTTACATATATGACAATTAAGAAATTCCACAAGTTACTGGTAGTTTACTAGATCTAATTATTTAGGAATTAACTAAAAGCATTCAATAACCAGTTGAACAATAAACTTTACAAGAGGATGTTGGTATAATATTAAGACGATCCACTAAAATAAGAAAATCAATTATTACTAGTGATTATGTTGTATATCTATAAGAATCTGACTATAATATATGAGCCAAGAATGATCTTGAAACCTTTTCACAAGCTATGAGTTACAAAGAATCAAATTTATGGTACAAAGCCGTGAAGGAAGAAATGAATTCCATGAAGAATAATCATGTTTGGGATCTTGTTGAGTTACATAAAGGAGTAAAACTCATAGGCTACAAATGGGTATTTAAAACAAAGAAAGACTTATTAGGCAATATTAAGAGATACAAAGCAAGACTCATTGCTAAAAGGTTCAGTCACAATTACATAGATAAATTTTCTCCTGTGTCTAAAAAAGATTCACTTCGTATAATTTTGGCATTGGTTGCTCATTTTGACATAGAATTGTATTAAATGGATGTGAAAATGACTTTCTTAAATGGTGACCTAGAGGAAGAGGTTTACATGAAACAACCAGTAGGATTCTTCTCTAGTAATAGTGAGCATTTGGTTTGCAAGCTTAACAGATCCATATATGGATTGAAATAAGAATCCCTCTAGTGGTATTTGAAATTTCACGATATTATCTCATCATTTGGTTTTGAAGAAAATATCATAGATCAATGTATATACCAAAAGGTGATATATTACTTGTAACCATTGATAGGAATTTGTTACATGGCTTGAAACAATTTATCTCCAAGAATTTGAATTGAAAGATATAGATGATGCGTCTTATGTCATTAGTATTAAGATCCATCGAGACAAATTCTGTGATATTTTGAGTTTGCCTTAAGAAACCTATATTAATAAAGTTTTAGAGAGATTTTAGATCATAGATTGTTCACTAAGTGTGGCTCTCATTATAAAAGGGATAGATTTGGACCAATGCCCAAAAATTTATTTTAAAAGGGAACAAATGAAAAATATTCCAGATGTTTTTGTTGTCGGAAGCCTAATGTATGCTTAAGTTTGTACAAGACTTGACATTGCATTTCTTGTTGGAATGTTAGGCAGATATCAGAGTGACCTATGATTAGATTATTGAAGAGCTGCAAAGAAAGTATTGAGGTACCTTCAAGGGACCAAAAATTACATCAGACCGACAATCTGGAGGTAATAGGGTACTCAGATTCAACTTTTGTTGGGTGTGTTGATTAACGAAAATCAACATCAGAGTATATCTTCATGTTTGCCTATAGAGCCATATCTTAGAGGAGTGCTAAGTAGTCTTTGATTGCTACTTCCACCATAAAGGCTAAGTTTGTTTCTTGTTTTAATGCTACATCATATGGTGTATGGCTAAATAGTTTCATATATGGGCTCAGACTCGTGGACTCCATTTCTAAGCCATTGAGAATATATTCTGACAATTAAGTTGCTCTTTTTCTAGCAAGAAACAATAAGAGTGATAGTCAGAATAAATATATTGATATTAAGTTTTTATCTATAAGGGAACATATTAAGGACAAGAAATTGGTTATTGAATACTTTAGCATTAAATTGATGATAGCTGATCTTTTAACAAAAGGCATGCCACCAACGAAGTTCAAAGATTATGTTGTTAGAATGAGATTGAGTTCTATTACATAGTTTTCATTATATGGACAATGTTGTTATCGTTAAACTCTTATAATATTTTCTCATATTATGGTGCACATTATTGAATTTTGAGAAAATTAATTATTTTGGACATGGCATAAACATAGGGTTTATTTATTAAGTAATGTTATCACATTCAGTTGATACAAAATATAACATATTGTAATATACGGAAGATAATACTTACCTACTAGAGGACCTATCATCATGATTCATATATTATATTTAGATCGGATTAGGATTTGATACCAAATTAAATGTATGGACCAAGTGGGATAATGTGAGAAACATTCATATTTTGATTTAATACCTATAAATGGTGGTCTAACGTTATGAATATGGTGGATATTAACGTCCTATTTTTGTGATAACAGTCAATGTATTTGATGAGAGCACATTGATATAATTTTCTAACAGATATTTGGGGTCTCTAAGTTTCTTTTCTCTTCTAAAACTACACCATCGAATTGGGAACTTAGTGCTAAGAAGAAATCCAAAATCGTAGACACTTTAAGTGAAAAACATCAATGGTTGGAGGGATTTTGTTTTCTTCCACATTTAGTTTATATGTTATTCTAACGTATATTACTGTTTAATATATACGTTGGAATTGCTTATAGTGATTACTTACTCGAGTTTCAACTTAATGAAAATGTGATTCACATTAAACCTATCAAACCTAGTTATAGAAAACGAACATTACTATTATTACGTTGCTAATTAATATTTCTTATTTTCCCGATAAGGTATTTTAATTTTTGGTACAAAATATGAAATAATTGAATATTTCAAAAATTGAAGCCCCTAGTTCGTGTGGGTGAAATAAATTAATGATATAGAAAAGCATAAAAAGATATTACCTTCTAATTCTAAATCAGATTTTATGATTGAAAGAACCAAAATTTGTAATAAAAATTTTGAAAGTTTATAATTAACTTTTAGTTACGGTATTGACAATGATCAATATATAATTAATTTACAGAGGAGAAATTTTTTTTTAGTACTATTAATTTTTAACTTCTTTGTATATATTTTAATAATTACACAATTTATATAAGTTTTTTTAATTACCATAATGCAAAAAAGGAGTTGTCACATACTCACATGTTTGAGGTTTCAAGTAACTGGCGTCTCGTTAAATGGCTAACTAGATGTACGTAAAGTGCAAACTAGATGTCATTACCTAACAACACAACACAATACTGCAAATCATGTGAAGTGAAAATTTCCCAAACCCTAATTTTATTCAGTTACTCTGTTTTATTAAATTTATATAGGTCACATAAATATGTAGAGTTTAGTTAAATATGAACAACGTAATCAGAAGATCTGATCCCATTTTACAGGGCTTTGAACGTGCCGGGGCGGGCTATATATTTAAATCATAGCACAGAAAACCTAAACCCTAATTATGGGGAGCGGAAAAGCTGAAAAGAAGAAGAAGACAATAAGAGCCACTCCCATAAACTCTAAACTTTCTTCCAATTCCAAGTTTATTTCTAAGAAGAAAACGAAGAGAAAAGACAACGACAAAAGTATAAGCGGTATCAGTGAAAATCAAAACAACCCAGTAAAGAACGAGGTGGTGCCAGTAACATCAGCATCGCAGCAGCTCAGTTTCTTTCTTAATGCATTTGAATCAGCTAATGGGGTTTCCTTGTCCTCTCTTGAACGCGAATCTATTACTGGTGTGTAGTTGTACCTGTTTCCTGTTGCTTTTTTATTTTAGAACCTTTAAGTTCTAGTGGGTCATCAGAGAACCCAACTTTGAGTATAAAAGGCTGTGACTTTGTGTGGATTTTAGAGTTTCATGAGTAGAAAAATACTGGTTTATTTTTCTTGAACGAATAATGACGATTTTTCAGCGCACTATGGTTGGAAGAGGTGTTTATGGTTTTTACTCCTTTTCAATTGTTTATTTGTTGGGTGCTTTTTGTTCTCAGCTTTTGCTTTTCCTTAGCTGTGTGATTTATGAAATATGCAGACAAATGCTTTGTGGAATTATCTCAAAACTTTGATAAAGATGTCAAGTCCTTAGGGAAGCATATTAAAGCAGCTTATGGACCTTCTTGGAAAGAAGACCTTTATGAAGGGCTGATTGTAGAAGGAAAAATTGATCCTGGGAATCCTGCAGTTCTTGTACTTGGTTCTTCAGCGTTGAGAGCTATAGAATTGCTAAGGTCTGGTGGGTTTTCTTTTCTATCTTGTGCAGTGATCATGATCTCAGAAGTGAGATAAGACAGTTCCATTTTGGTTTACTAGTGTAACATAGAGTGTTATGTAAATCCATCTTTCCTATGGAATTCTAACAAATGAGAAAAAAAATCTTCATAATTCTGCAGGGGGCTGCACTCTTTGACGAGAGAATGCAACGCTGTAAAACTATTCTCAAAGCACATGAAGGTTGAGGAACAGGTGTTTCCCTTATCATTTTGCATGCTTTTCTCTTATCTTCTTTCCTTATTCCATATCTTCTCTTCAAGAAGTTTCATTCTGTTTGTGTTCATATTTGCTATAAGTGTTCATATAATCATATTTGATTAATGAAAGTGTAATCAATATGATGATTCGTGTCCATTAAGTTTAACCATACAAGCTTTATGAAGATTTTATTCATCATCCAGAAATACTAATCTTCCTTACTAACTGCACTGCCATCGTGAAATTGCTTATACCTTTTCTTTTGAGTGACAACAATATCCATATACCAGTATCAAGAAAAGTGGTTTTCTTTTTTAGTTAACATGTAGAGGTTTGGTTTAAAAAGTACTAAGAGTTCTTGAACCTGCTTTGGTGTACTCTGGTATTATGCTTTCTGCAGTGAATTGGGATGTGATGCAGTTTTATCATAAATTACCAGAGGCATGACATGCTGAATGTAGTTGTTTGCACGTCAGTCTGATCCCAAAACCTCATCCATTTGGTTGTTTCAATGTTTTTAATTTTTAATATTTTTTAAGGAGTTGCTATTTTTGCAGAAACTCCTAATTTAGAAATTATACCTAAGACTATTTTTCAAGCACTGATGCTGACATGCTCTAGTACTCCATATTAACCTTTATATGGCGCTTTTAGTTCTGGATTGGGAAATGATGCAAAATTGCTACAGATTGCCAAATATACTGGCATGCTGAATCACTTGATTTGCACGTCAGTCTGATCCCAAGATTATTGCATCAGTTTCAATAATCACTCCTTAGTTCCGACATTTTTTTTTTTTACTGGTGAATCTTGAAATCCCACAGAATAACAATTTTGTGAATAACTCACTAATTTCTCTCATAGAAATTTTTTGCCAGCAATCTATCAATTCATGCTAGATCTCTCTTATTTTGTTTGAGCTGTTGATTGGGAAATGATGCAAATGTCCAACAGATGACCAGGGGCACTGGCATGCTGAATATGTATATTTGCACGTCAGTCTGATCCCGAAATTGTTCTTACATATTTAATTTCAGTGTGCTCATGGCTGCAGAAAAAAGAAACTCATATAGGTGCATTTTTAGATGTACTTGATATGCCCTTTACACCACCCTTTAGCCGACTACATATCGATTTGACTTGACTTTTTCTGTTTTCTTTCTTTGTTCATTTTCTTCCCTGTTTTGGTTGATGCAGATAGCATTATTGAAACAGCGAGTGAATTTTGGCAGTGGTACACCAAGCCGGTTAGTCCTCAATGCTGTTTTTAGCTTAAAAAGATGCTCGGTACAAAGAAATATTAAAACATTTATGACTGGAAATGACAGTTTGCAACATGTGAAATGGATGGACATTTATCTTATCCAACATTGTAATTCGTGTGGCCACCGTTGTATGCTTCAGATAATCAAACTTTTGATTCACATTGGGCTATTGCTCGACTTTTCTTTTTGATTTCTTTTAGGACTTGGATTGTCCTTTGATTACTGTGTGATTTCTATGTTTTTATTTGCTATCGAATTGAGATGATTTTAAATGCCAACCATATCTAAACTTCACTTAATAAGATTGCTAAATGGTCCAGTTGACAAGGGTTTTGATGTAGGATGAACGGAGGAAATTCTAACAATTTGGTGAAACATGGATAAACTATAAATTTAAGGCTGCTGTTATTTCCTCAATTTGCTGGAATTTTAGTTTTGAGTTTGGAATTTCAGTAAGGTTGTCAAAATTTCACGCTTGGGTTGCTGAAAATTCAGATTAGGATTGTTGGAAACTTTAATTTAGTAAATAGAACAAACAAATGGTAGATCAAAGAACCAGTCCTAGGGTTTGTATCAAGAATTAGGAAACACACTAAGTAATTGACCCAAGTAAAACTATAAGAATCACACGGATATGTTTCTAATAAAGGTTGTTGATTTTTTATAGTTTGTGAGGTTTCGAGATTTAAAAGTGTGACACATTCTGTTTCCCAATACTGATTCTTAGATACTTAGGAGCTATTCCTATATTCTAGAAGTGTTGTATAGAAACCTATTGGTGTGGTTTTAATTATTTTGTTCGTTACAAATCTTTGGTGTGATTCCTAGTTCTTGATACAAACACAAAGAATGATTCTTAGACCATATCCTTTATTCTCATTATTTTTTCCTTAATTCTAGCCCTAAGCTCGAAAATCCTAGAAGCCCAATTTTCAATTTATACACTTGCCCCACATCAGGTTTAGTCTCTTCCAACTCTCCATTCAATGATGATCAAATCTCATTTTGTTCATATCTAGGTGGTTGGGTGGCAGTGCACGTATGTTTTTTAAATATGCTATTTAGTTGATCTTTTCCACTCTTAAGTGATTGATTTGCCCGAGTTAATCGATCTCATTTTAACTTTGCTATTGAGTTGACCTTTTTTCATTCTCAAGTAATTGATTTGCCTGGGCTCATCTTTCTCATTATGTTCTTCAGTTGATCTTTTTTATTCTCAAGTAATTGATTGATTTGTCTGATTTCATCTTTCACATGAAGGGTGAAGAAGTTGATTGATATTGAGGCACTGGGGCTTTCACGCTTAAGAATGATAGTGCTCGACATGCACCCAGATGTTAAAGGCTATACCTTGATGACACTTCCCCAAGTCAGGTGTAATAATGAGTTTCATTTGCATTCATTTTTACTATCTTTCTAGATGTATCTTTTTGTTCTTGCTTTGATTTTTGCACCTTAAATTTCATTGCTTTTGGCAGAGATGAATTCTGGGATTTGTATAATAACTACTTCCACCAACGACTATTACAAGGTGATCTGCGTATCTGTCTCTTTGGTCCACTGCCAGATGGTAAGCAATTTAAGGGTAAAAAGAAGAGAAGTCCTGGCGAGTAAATGATACCATATCCTGTTTCTCGGCAATGAAAAAAAAAGAGAGGACAGAACATGCTCTTAACCCAGTGTGATAAGGTTGGATCTCTCCAACACATTATTGCAGCATCTGAAATCGTATCTGTTACGCAACAGTTGGTCTGTTTGTGTACTGCTCTACCCGGTGGCGAACTCAAAAGGTGTTTTTACTACATTAACTTGTTAAGGGAAGAGAATTACTACATGTGATCAAAATTTGATGATGTGTATATCGAGAATTAGAAGAGCATGTCAAGATTTTGTTACTATTCTTTATTAATGATTTGGATGTAGTACAAGCTTTTATCATTATTGAGAAATTCGGACCTTTGATGCTTGACTCAGTATTTTGCACAGTTTGAGTTCCAGAATTCAAAAGTATATATCTTAAAACATTTTGGGTAGGCATTATAAAAAAAAATATCTAAATTTGTTTAGGTCCCTAGTGTAAATGGAGTTACAAGATTGAATCTAAAACGGTGGACAAATCAAATCCGCGTACTGAACGTTATAATGGGTTGGGCGATTCAAAAGATCAAATTTATTTATACGTCTAGTGGTACAAATTTTATAAAGAAACCTGAGTCGCAAAAAATCGTGTTCGATGTGAAAATTTGGTCGCAAGATGAGTACAAGTTTCGTTTCCTAATCTGGTGCGGTGGGAAATTGACAGATTCGTCAAATCAAAGTTGGTGGGAGAAGAGAGTTCTTCTCAACGTCATCTATTCTCTCAAATCTTAGCCTTAACATAGGATCGTTAGGGCTACTCTCTTCATGTTAAATAAGAGGATACATGAGAAGTAGACTCGGTTCTTTTGGATGAGAAATCTAACTTCAAGCTGAGGGCCCAATTTGAATATACTTAGAGGTGTTGGAAATTCACAAGTAGGTCGGTGTGATAAATTCACAAGTAGAATAATTTCACTTTGAAAAGAGACAAAAACGTGAAGAGAGTTATATACAAAGATATGACCCGTAACTTATTACTTTAAAAATTTTAGATTAAGATATAATGTTCTGGTTGTATATGAACTTACTTAGATTCGATCCAATTTCTCCCTAAACCTTCTAAAAGTCTTTCATTGATATCAATGCTAGGGTGACAAAGTTCAAATGAGCTCATATGCACTAGTTTCATTGACTAATTTTTATTCCAAGATCTTCTCGTGCATGTGGACTAGCTTCCGATACAGAGAATGAGAAGATCGTAAAATCAAATAAGAAGGCAAAAAGGTAAGAGGATAGTTTTGCCAATTCCCATACATTTGAGTTGTGATTTTGAAAGTGAAAGAGAAGAAGAAATGACAGAACAAAAGACGTTTAGGGAGTTAGCAACTCATAATGTGAACCAGCAATTGTAGTTTATCGAATTTCCTAATATCAATGTGGCTTCTAAGTTAAAAAATCAGGATTGATTTGTCTATTACCTATTTTTCATGTCCTTACAAATAAATATCATAATTTGGCCTGGGTTCAGTTCAACTTTACCTAAACTCAACAAATTTAGTCTAAACTAACCAAACTTTATAATATACTTCAAATCGAGCTTAGACTCAAGTATTTTGGGCTAGGCTTGACCAAAAGCCCAGATGACTTATATTAAAACACTCTTAATTTATTTGTTTAAAAGTTATAATTCTTATATTCAATGCCATAAAGATGTGATTACCACTATGGAGTCTGATATCTTCTATCTTGCGTCGACTAAATCCTCTTCATTTTAAATAGTTGTTGCTTGTAGATCCTCTCCATTTTAAAATAATATGGAAGTCAGTCTTAATCATCATTTTGTCAAATGATACTGCCTCTCTCTTACGATTAATGTTTTATCATTTCTTTTATACTGCCTCTCTCTTACGATTAATGTTTTATCATTTCTCTTAAGAACCATGTTTAATCCTCTCTCATAAATTTTCAATTTTTTTCCTTTTTTTTTCCAGTCTCAATTTTGGTTTTATGTACCAAAGCTTGAAGCCCAACTCATAGAAGATATTCTTTTCTTCTCCTCAATCTTCTTGTTAGTTTTTAATTTAAGGTTATCAACTTAAATAGAACATTAGAACTTAGGAGACATGGGGATATGGTGAGGCCATTTAGGTTGGAAGACTTTAGGCTACCCAAAGCCTACAAATCTTAAAATCAAACCAAATAATTCAAACCTCACTGGAAAAAATTCTAGATTAGGATTGAGCTATACGAAGCTCAAGTCTAGTCTGTCCTGTTGCTCCCTACTTATATGTGAGGATTCCCATAAATACTTGAAGGAGTTCCATATCGTTTGCTCAATTATGAAGTCAAAAGGAGTGACAAAGGAACACATAAAATTGAGAACTTTCCTACTTTCATTGATAGAAAAATTCAAAGATTGGCTTTATTACCTTCCTTCAAGGTCAATAAGAATATGGAACAACGTAAATAGGACTTAAAAAATTCTTTTTAACTTTAAGGGATGGAACAAGTTGAAAGGAAATCAGTAGGATTCATTGATACAATATAGAAACTTTATACAAGTAGTAAAAGCATTTTGATTAGTTGTACACGAGTTACTCATTTTACCAAAATTTCGATTAACTATTGTTGTTGTATTTTTATGAAGGATTACTACCCATAGACTAAAGCTTGATAGATGTTGTAAGTGGAGGAGCACTTGTAGAAAAGACTCATGTGAAAGCAAGAGATACAATTTCTAAAATAGTAGCAAACTAGCAACAATTTGGATTCAGGACAGATCAGACATCTTGAAAGGTAAATAAGGTAAGACATTCTAATAGAGAGACTAAATTTTTGGAACTAACTTCTCTTATTAAACAATTAGCTTTAGGATAAATTTGATGATCTAAAATTAGTGGAATTCTCACAATTCTAGAATACTCCGCTGATATGTGCCCATAACTTCAAGAAGATGCAATTCCTCAGGTGAATATAGTAATTGGTTTTAATAACCAAACAAGGAAATATGAACCTTATTCAAACCAATACATTTATGATTGGAGAGACTACTTTAAATAGAGACATAAAAAACCTAATAATTAATAGCAACGTCAATATTTTTATTACAATAACCTAGCCACTCCCCCAAGCCAAACATCAAGCCCAGGTATGTATTTGGAGGAAATTATGAAAACTTTAGCCACTAATACACAAATGTTCTAATTGGAAACAAGAGTTAACATTTAAAACTTATAAACCAAAATTTCATAGCTTGTATCTACATTGAATAAAATGAAGGTTAATAAAGAGAAGTTATCATCTCAAGCAAAAAATAACTTAAGAGAGAATCCTAGTGTCATGAATTTTTGAAGTGATAAGGAAGTGCAAACTGCCCCGTCAAACTTAGGAATAATTGAGAAAAATAAAAAGGAAGTGAAACCAACAACTTTAGATATGTCAACTAAATAGGTAAGTAGTAAACCTATGTTTTCTAATTTGAAAATTCTAATTGCATCTTAATGTCCTAGCAAGTTAGCATAAACAAAGAAGGAAGAAGTAAAGCAAGAAATTTTAGAGACATTTCAAAAATTGTAAGTTAATATTCCACTTTTGGATGCATTTAAACAAATTTCACAATATGCGAATTTCTCAAAGAGATTTACAAAAAAAAAAAGAAGTTAAACATTGATGAAAAAAATTAGAGTTAGACAGAATGTGTCTACAATCATTCGAAGAAAACTACCATGTGTGATTAAAAAATTAATCGAATCCACATTCAATTTATAATATTTTGAATTTATGACATTTAACAAAAACGAGGGTAATAATTCATTTAGCAGATATGTCTAATTCATATCCTAAAGACATTTTTAGGATGTTTTAATTAAAGTAAATTAACTAATTTTTCTTGTAAATTTTTATATCATTGGCATGGATGATATTTTTTATTAAATTCAACTCATATATTGATAGACAGACCATTTATGAAAATAACAAAAACCAAGATTGATATGCATAAGGGAAAACTAAGATT
>JAOTAY010000001.1:20387677-20420183 GCA_025629805.1 Erythroxylum baracoense
TAAAATGTTTTTTGTTTGTTTGTACTGTCTTGTGTGGCATCCACATATCCTCCAGGGGGTATTATGTGGGTGTTACATATCCGTACTAAACTGTATGTGTTTAAATGACATAGAATTAAGGTCAATCTTTATATATGCTCAATGACCTTTAAAATGCTTAAGTTCAATACAAATCTTAAGGCTTTCATATTTATTATGACTATACACAAGAATAGTCATTACTAAGGACAAAAGAATGATCATCTATATTAATAAATAATCATAATGTCATAATACATAAAATCGTACAAACATTTAAGGAGCAAATACAATGATCCCTAACTACTACTGTCTAAAGACCTTAACACGCCTATACTGGATACATGTTTAACAAACACTAGTAGGCGAAGTCCTTTGGTCAATAGATTAGCTAACATCTCTTCAGTCCTGATATGCTCCACTTCAACATCATCTTTTTGAATTAACCCCTTTATGGTCAAGTATTTGACCTCTAAATACTTAGACCCTATGATATTCTTGTTATTGTTACTGAATAATACTGCAGTAAGATTATCATAATATAACCAAATGGGTTTAGCTATTAAATCTACCACATACAAGTTAGAAATCAAGTTTCTGAGACAAACTGCCTGTGTAATAGCTCCATAACATGCAACAAACTCTGCATGCATGGTCGAGAAAGTTACCAGTGTCTGTTTGTCACTCTTCCACAATATTACACCATCTGTCAACATAAAAATGTACCATAAAGTGGATTTGCGATCATCCGGACACATAGCCAAGTCGGAGTTTGTATACCCTGTGAGGTTTAATTCGATGACTTTTCTGTATGTCAACGTATAATCCTTGGTACTTTTTAGGTATCTCAACACTCGTTCGACTGCATTTCAATGATCAACACCTCTGTTAGCCAAATATCGACCCAGCAATCTAATAGCAAATGCAATGTCTGGTCTAGTGTATACTTGAGCATACATCAGGCTACCAACTGCACTAGAGTACGGGACATTCCTCATAACCTCTCTCTCAACTTCATTCTTTGGATACTGTGCTAAAGATAATCTCTTGCCATGAGAGATAGGTGCTACAACAGATTTACATTAAGCCATATTAAACCTTTGTAGCACTCGCTTAATATATGTGCATTGTGAGAGGCTCAATGAGTGTTGAGATCTATCCCGGTAAATTTGTATACCAAGGACAAAAGATGCTTTACCTAAATCATTCATGTCAAAGTGTTTGGCCAAAAGTTTCTTTACCTCATGCAACATGGTCAAATCATTTGACACAAGCAAGATATCATCCACATACAGTAATAGGAAGATAACTTTTCTCCCCTTGACCTTATAGTATAAGCATCTTTCAACTTTATTTTTCACAAAGCTGAATGAGGTCAAAACCTTATCAAACTTTAGGTATCATTGTTTGGAAGCTTGTTTCAAACCGTATATTGATTTGATCAACTTACAAACTTTGTCAATTGCATCATGATCCTGAAATCTTTCAGGTTACTCCATATAGACCTCCTCATAAGGTTCATCATTCAGAAAAGCAGTTTTAACATCCATCTGATGTAGCTCCAAGTCATAATGAGCTACTATTGTCATAATCACTCTAAATACATCCTTCGAGGATACGAGAGAGAAGGTAACATTGAAGTCAACTCCTTCTCTACGAGTGAATCCCCTAGCAACTAAATGCACCTTAAACGTCTCAACTTGACCCTGTGTATCCTTCTTGGTCTTAAATAGCCACTTGCAACTGATAGGTCTGCAATGTTGAGGTAAATCAACAAGCTCCTATACCTTATTATACCTCATAGATTGCATCTCATCCTTTATTGCTTCCTACCACATGTCCGTATGGGGTCCAGAAATAGCTTCTGTAAAAGTAACTGGATCCACAACATGTCCTATGTCATAGTCTTACTCACCCAAATAGACTATGTAATCTGATGAGATAGCAGGTCACCTCACTCTGGTGGATCTGCGCAACTGTATAGTTTCTCGTACTTCAGAAATCTCTTCCCGAATAGGTATAGATCATATACCTGCATAGGCATAGTACTCAGACCTTCATCCACCAGACCTGACTGTATGAGAGGCGGATACATAATAACCGTATTATCCGTCTTGCTATCTCCTAGAGGATGTGAGGATCCTCCCTCATCATGGACATCATATTCTAGAAACTTAGCCATTTGTGATTATACTATTCTGGCCCCTCCTTTTCTATAGTAAAATCTGTAGCCCTTAAAGTGGTCAGGATAGCCTACTAAATAGCAATGAGTGGAGCGAGGTTGTAATTTGCTCTCATAAGGATTATATAACCTTACCTCAGCAGGGCAGCCCTACACACAAATGTGTGCTAGGCTTGGATTCCTTCCAACCTATAGCTCAAAAGGCGTCTTTGGTATTGACTTACTTAGGATTCTATTCAAGATATACAATGTCGTCTTGATGGATTCACCCCAAAGGTATTCGAGTAGGCTAGTCCTACTCTGCATTGACCTCATCATGTCCTTTAGGGTGCGATTTTGCCTTTTGGCCACACCATTTTGCTCAAGAATAGCTGGTATAGTGAATTGAGTCATTATTCTAACTAATTTCAATACTTAGAAAACGAACCATTTTCTTGTCCTACAACCCCATCTCTGTCGTATTATTCCCCTCCCTTATCAGATCTGACTATTTTTATTAATTTTTCCAATTGGTTCTCAACCTTAGTCTTAAAGATCTTGAACTTATCAAGAACTTCAGACTTTTCCTTAAGGAAGAACACATAATCATAGTGGGAATAATCATCTATAAACGTCAGAAAATATCTAGCATTGCTTAATGTGACTGTATAGGGACCACTTACGTCTGTATGTACGAGGTCCAATAAACCAGGAGTATGAGTTAACCCCTTTTTCTTTATCTTGGTTAACTTACCCTTACAATAATCGATACATGTTTCCAGATCACTAACGTCTAGAGTTGGGAGAATGTTATCCTTTATCAATCTCTCAACTCTCTCCCTGGAAATGTGTCCAAGATGTTTATTTCACAACATGTACGATGCTTCCTTTATGAAAGCTCTCTTTCGAGTAACAAGTTCGGCAAAATAAGAAGAGACATATATTTCGTTAGGAGTAAGACACATTCTATATAATCTATAGGATAAGAAGACAGTTCCGATATGTCTTGTATTGATAGAAATATTTACAACCGAAGTATCAAATACAAAATGATGACCCTCTTTATCTAAAACTGATACAGAGATTAAGTTCCGTCTAAAAGATAATATATAAAACGTGTCTCGTAAAACTAATACAAACCCCGTATCGAGGTTTAAACCTACATCTCCTACAAATAAAACATCCACCTCTTCATTGTTGCCGACCATCAGCTTCTCCTCTCCTTTAGTCAGTCTTCTCCTGGATGTGAACCTTTGCATTGTGGAAGCAACATGATTAGAAGCTCCACTATCTAACCACTAAGAACTTAATGTGGTTATAGCTACATTGAATTCATGAATTATATAGGCTGAGGAGTTACCTGACAGTTCCTGCTTAACCTTCAACAGCTTGTACTTTGGGCAATCGGCCTTTCAATGCCCCTTCTTCTTACAGAAGAAGCACCTCATACCCTTTATATCATGTGGGGCCTTAGTAGTGCTGAATTGTCTAGTCTGAATCTGAGGAAAGGGTTTAGGTTTCTTACCCTTACCCTTATGCTGTTAGGTTTTAGCCTACCCCTTACCTTTGGCAGCTGAAAACAAGGCTCTATGAGGAGAACTCTTAATCTTCTCCTCAGCCGTAACATATTGAGAAATCAAGGCATTGATGTCTCAATTCTCATCCTAAGAGATGTAGGAGGTAACAACATCTCAAACTCTTGGGGGAGAGTATTTAATGCCTGATGCACTATGAGCATGTCAGAAATTGGTATATTTAGTGCCTTCAACTTACTCTGAAGGGGCACCATCCTGATAATATACTCTCTAATGCCTCCTTCTCCTATATACCGCACGGAGAATAGCTCTTTAATGAAGGCACTCTGCTCCGCACGAGAAGACACCTTCTACCTCTGGGAAATGCTATCCATGAACTCCTTTGCTATGACATTATCTGGTAATCCACTGAGCAGATTATCTGGGATTGACCTCTTGATGGTCAAATAACACATCCTATTTGACCGCTCCAAGATTGCCATTGTTGCTTTATCAGCTTTTGAGCTGATATCAGTAAGTGGAGGAGGCCTCTTGATATACATCGCCATGTTAATGTCAGCCATCTCTAAGGCAAACATCATTCTTCCACTTCTTGAAATTGAAACCATTTAGGGTCTCAATTGTGACAGCATTGTTGTCTACATAAAAGGTAATTGTAAAATATAAAAGATAATGTAAAGATCAGTATAAATGCAGGATAACAATTGATACCTAAAGCATTAAAGCAGTGTCTATATGGAGAATCCAATCACACGTATTATGAAACACCTTTGGGTTGAATACATAATATATGCAATTAGAACTCCATATAAAAGTGATTAGAGTACAAACCATCAACTCTCATGACACTACCACCTTTGGGTGAATAGATCATTTAAACAATGACTTTCCTCCATCTAATGCCTTTATGAACATCTCAAAACCCTATGTAAGGCCAACACCTTTGGGCAGAATAACCAAATATAAGGCCAGAGACATCCTCGAACATATGAGCAGAACAATTCAAAGTACTAACTTAAAAGGGCACTTTGGTGAGTACATTCTCATCAGTACTCTAGAAAGTCCACAAATACAAAAGATATATCTTTATGTCATCGTCACATTTTATATGGGCATAATGTATGTAAAAATCATTTATAAATGCAAAAAAACCAAATGCACAGTCAAATAATCACACACTAGTACTGAAAACATTGTCTTTAAATTTTATTTGAGACTTTTATTTAAAAAATTCTCAATGAGAGTGACTATTGTACTTTTCTGAATACCAAACCTACCACACGAGATATAAAACTTTAAGTGTCTCCTTTATGTGTAGTTCGCAATATAAAAATGCATTTAAAATTAGCTTAAAAAAGCTTTAAAAACTTTTCCAAAATCCAATTGCCAACGTAATAAACCCATAAAAATTGAAAAATCACTTAAAAAATTCCCCTAACCTCAGAAACTGACCCAAAAAGACCCAGGGTAACTTTATGGGAATTTCTGTTTTTTTTTCTAATGTTGACGTTAACATCACTATAGAGTTGACGTCAGCACAACACTGTATAATGACGTCAGTAGCGTCAACTTGAGCGTGGAAAGCGGCACGTGTGCAACACGACGCTAGCCAGATGCACCAAGCATGTGCCCCTATGCACAAATGCACGTTCATTATATGACACGTGCGTTTCACGTGCCGCCACGTGTCCTAATCATGGCCATCCACGTGTTGGGACAGATGGTAGGCGCGTGAGATGCACGTGTGGAGCCATGTGGTGGCACTTGTTGCATGCACCAACTGAACTGCCTAAGGGTGGTTACTGTAGTACCGTTGGGCATGTGCACCTGACAGTGCTATCACCCTCTGACAGGGAGGGTAATTTTTGGTGATCCCAGAACCTATTTTTCGCTCATTTTGACCTGTTTTTGACCTATTTTTCATAGCTAGCCTTATGTATACCACTTTTACGTAATCATATATGCAACAAAAATCGAAAAATAAATCAAAAGCTAATGAAAACTAAAAAACCTTCGTTTCTGGCAACCCAATCAAATAACCGCTCTGATACTACGTGTAACACATAGCATAGACCTTATTACGTATCCCGGATCGTTCGTAAAAGGGTTAAAAACAAAAAAAAATGCAGAATACCTGATTTCAGTTCCATCTCATCTTCTGAAGCGATTTTCGAGGCCAAAACGAGCTCTGATCATCCGAGACCTTCACAGCAACCGTTCATCGACACGTGGTTAATGCCTTTCTACAGTTTTCTCAAAACGTAAGTGCTCTTAACGAGTCAGATGATCCGTATGCTTATGAATGGTATGAGCAACTGTAGGAGAACTTAACCTTTATATATAACTTCCATATCGAACTTCCCCATCACAAGTCCGCTATAGTCCGGTCCACACTAATCGGGATTCATTTTTCTCCTGGACTCTAACCCATTGATTTAGACCATTAATTGGATCACTTTATTACCCTTATCTGAATCAAATTACATAACTTAACTGTTAAATTATTAAAAGGTCAAAAATTACAATTAATAGTTGTCCAAATAATAGGAAAGGAAAAAATTGTCCAACATGCCGGAGCTATACTATGATAAAGAAATAGAAAGAAAAGCCATGTTATAAAGAAAAGCCATGTTATTTATTATGCAATAATGACGCCCAATTTTGCTCAATGTAACTATTCAACAATAGAAAAGGTGCTTTCTACTATTGTATTTACTTTAGATAAGTTTACATCTTATTTATTAGGATCTAAAGTGACCATTCTTTCAGAACATGTAGGCGTTAAGTACTTTGTTACAAAGAAGGAATCCAAAGTTCCAAACTGAGGTTCAAGCACTAGATTATCTTATTGTAAGAATTTGGCTTGAAAATCAAAGATCGAAGAGGAATTGACAATTATGTGGCAGACCCATGGAGCGTAAATATGCGTGAAGAAGAATCATAGTTGATTTCAAATATATTTAAAGAACTTATATTATAAATTTCCTAGTTTTTTAAGTATTTCCCCATGATTTGAATAAAGCAAAGAAAGACAAAATAAAAAATGATTTTAAGCATTATGTATGGGATAAACCACATCTTTGAAAAACAGGCTCTGATCATATTATGTTTAGATGTGTGCCTAATTATGAAATTCATTATATTTTTACTTATTGTCATACCTACGCCTTTGATGGACAATTTGATCTTAAAATGACAACTGGAGAAATTTTTGGGCAGTAAGCTTTAAAGGAAAACTCTTTTTAAGGACACTCGCTAACTTTTGCAAAAGTTGTGAAAAATATCGAAGGACTTGTAGTTTATCCCGTAGAAATTAATGAAGTGTTGCAAATTCCTACTTTGGTTTTGTTTATATGCTACTTGTTGTGTTTATGCTTCAAAAAAAAAAAAAAGATGCAACTCTAATTAAAAGGATTGAAGTTTACGTTTGAAAGATGCACTTTAGACATAATAGACAGCACACAAGACTCCAATTCTAATGCTTGACCAAAGTTGGAGATCTAGGGCTTGACTGCAAAATAAACAAAGATGTAGATTTCATAGAAGTTATTCCTTCAAAAAGTTGGAACTTACTACGTTAACGCTGGACATGGTAAAAAGTCGTGGGACAGTGATTACTTGCAGAAAAAACCCTTAAAGAAGAAAGACTAATATTCTCATTAACAGTTGGGCCTTCAGATGTTTGAGTACCTCAGCTGTTACAACTACCGCATGTGTACGAAGAACCCACGCCACCATATCATCATTGTTGAGCAAAGCTATTACTCGTGAGGATGGAAGGCCTATAATCAGTTTTTTTTTTTTACTTTTTCCTTATTAATTCAAATCTTATTTGGTTCTGAATTTTGGTTTTTTTGGAACTTAAATGGTTAATTTACACTATCCAGTGCTGTATAAAGTGTTTTGTTTCTTTTTGAGTTTCTTATTTTGTTGAAACACTTCTAAAGTGAAAATATGGAAGCTTGGCAAGCTTAAGATGGTGTTCATGGAATTTGGTAGCTAAAAAACCTTTAGGATAAATCAAACAACATGCTTATGAAGTATTTACGTAAGGCTTATGTAATATGTCTAACAATTAGGATAATCACACAAACTTGTCTATGTAGTATGAACAATCACATGACAGCCTAGTTCTACTTGATTGAAAACATAGTATTTTCTTGTTTTCACTTTCCTTTTGTTGATGGCTGCTAATCCCGAAGGAGAAACAATGATTAGAATCCCAATTCATATCAGTTAATACCCTAACTCCAATTCTTTTTTGTGGGTTTGAGTCAGATTTCGACAAAAGTTCTTAACCTTTTCAAATTTTGTAATTCCAAGTTCTAAACCAATAGAAACGTCAAATTCCCCTCATTCGACCAGCTTAATGTGAAAGATGGAAAGTCGCCGCTTACGGTGGCAGCAGCCAAAAGTTAGGTGGCGCGTGGAGAAGAGACGTCAGCGAAGGCCCACATCAGGATGAGAAGAGCATGACATCATCGATGATTGGTCAAAGGATCCCAAGTTTCCATACGTATCTTCTCTCCAATTCTCGTGTTGTGCTCCATGACCCCAATTACCTACCGCCAAAAAAAAAGGACATTCATTTTTGCTTCTCTCCTCGTATTCATCCAAAAGATCACACCTTTACTTCGTTTTCTATATATAGGGGAATTGGTTCTATTTTCCAAATGCATAAACATCTAAGCTTATATCCAAAATAGTTGCTCGCTTCGTACATGAGAGCTGTCTGTCATAAGTTCTTGTTCAAGTTGTATCCAATATCTACTGGGGTCAAGATCAATAGGAATTGCTTTATCAGAAATATCATGTCTGAATCAAATTCGTCTCGGGGGTTTGACAATTCAAGACAGGCGACTAAGAAGGTCCTCGCTAAGCTTCAACATGAGGGTGATGGTGCTCTCGTTAGGAGAGGCATTGGAAGGTACTTACTCTTTTTGATTATTGGATTGGCATTGGAAGGTACTTACTCTTTTTGATTATTGAATTTATTTAATCTATACGAGAATGCCATTCATGTTCTGTTTCTTGCGCTTTCCCTTCAATGCTGTCATGGGTATTGATCCATTACTGAGTTCTTTTCTTTTGCCAATTGACTTTCAGGAGTGAACTTAAGTCCTTGGACCCTTTCCTCATGTTAGATGATTTTTCAGGTATAATGTCCTGTAACTTTACTTATAACCATATCCACTCTGGCTTTAGAGTGATTGTTATTGAAAATTTTTGGTTATTTGGTGTTTCAGTTACTCCTCCGGCTGGATTTCCTGATCATCCGCATAGAGGTTTTTGAATCATATTCGTCATCTGTCAATGCTAACTTGCAGTATACACTTGTATGGCCATGTATATGCCTTCCGTACGTAGTCCAATGATGATTTTGTTTGTTGTTGCTTTACAGGATTTGAGACTGTTACATACATGCTACAGGTAGCTTACCTTTGATCCAAATTCCAATTCCAATCGAATTGAATTGTAAAGAAACTAATTAGCATTACATCATCGTGGATCTCAGGGGGGCATTACTCACCAAGATTTTGCAGGGCATAAGGGTACTATACATGCCGGAGATGTGCAGGTAAATGGTTTGAATCAATGTCAATAGTCTTCTTTAGGCCAGTACAAGATTGACATTTCTTGTTATGTCAGTTTTTTCTTCTTTGCTTCATTAGTTTGTGCTGCATTTCAATCCATTTTTATGTTTTATGTAGTGGATGACAGCAGGAAGAGGGATTGTCCACTCTGAAATGCCCGCAGGAGAAGGGACCCAAAAGGGCTTGCAGCTTTGGATAAATCTGTCCTCCAGAGATAAAATGTAAGGTTTTGTCTGCTTAAGTTTCGATTGACAAAATGCAAGAGAAGTCAAAAAATCTTCTCTTTGTATTTGTGATGTATACGATTTGTTTCCAATTTTGGAGACAATTGCAGCCTGGCTTCGAGGTAATAGTGTTCACTTGACAGGATTGAACCGAGGTATCAAGAACTTTTAAGTGAGGACATAAAATATGCAGAGAAAGATGGAGCTGAAGTGCGAATTATAGCTGGAGAATCAATGGGAGTCAAGTCTCCGGTTTATACCAGAACACCAACGATGTACCTGGATTTCACACTAATACCCGGAGCTCAAGTGCATCAAGAAATTCCAGATTCTTGGAATGCATTTGTGTATATAATTGAAGGAGCAGGGGTCTTTGGTTCACCAGACTCTGCACCTGTAAGTGCTCACCATGTCCTAGTTTTGGGTTCTGGAAACGGTTTAAGCGTATGGAATACCACAGCAGAGGCACTTAGATTTGTACTGATTGCGGGGCAGCCGCTGAATGAACCCGTGGTTCAATATGGACCATTTGTGATGAACACACAAACTGAAATCAGTCAAACCATTGAGGACTACCAATACTGCAAAAATGGGTTTGAAATGGCCAAGTATTGGAGATCACGTTGAGTGGTTGTCCGAACTTTTCAATCAATGAAGCAAGTTATGGTGTTTTTATAGAAAAGAAAGTTAGGAAGAAATAAAAGGGACCATCTTCATCTCTTATCTGTCAACATCTCCATCTAATGCAGAAGCGGAAAAAGGAGTCCTTTATTTACTGATTGAAGCTCAAAAGCTTCTAGAAGAAAGGTGTAGTAGGAGGCCATCACTAAAGTCATGTAATGGGTCGGCTTATCTTAGTTGATTTCTGCGTCCACAACAAATTGACCATCACTCAAGTGATGATGGGTTACCTTAGTTGATCACTTACTTTCAAACAGATAATTGTTCCTTATAAAACAAAATTTTCTGGTTGTTGATCATGACATTTACATATTTATTGTTGCTTTAATCATTTCACTTATCTCTCGGGTGTTTTTGATGGTTGTGGTGGAAACAATTGGTTGAGTTGAGCATTTCTGTGAGTTGGGTTCCCAATAGTATCGCATTTCAACAGCTGGTGGCCCTTCCACTTGCAATGCACATAATAGAAAGGCTTAAAAGAACAACTTGAAAGCTCCCCCACATACGTACACATTCACATACAGGTGCAGTGCAGACTCTATATTCCATCATACGCAAGCAGGAGTGTAGTTTCACTTCTTACTGTGGGGTTCTTTCATGTCAACATTACTGTATTTGTTGTGTGCTCTTAAGACGAGTGTTGTGAAATCGTGTTGGCTGCTCAAAAGCAGATCAGCTAAGGTTAAATAGCGTAAACCATTTAAGACCCGAGTGGCCACAACTGTATGCAAGGAACGAGTGCATAAGACAGCAAATGAATTCTGTATTCTCAAACTAATGCCTCAATTTTGAACCCTAGTGAGTTCAAAAAGGAGAAGCAACAAGATTAAATCTTTAACATGACAAAGCTCTTTACGTATGGCTTGTAACTCCAAGATTGACTGCAATTCAATGAAAAAGAACCCCAAGATAAAATGTTTTCCACGATATGAACTTACTTTTATTCTCCTATCTTTAGAAACTATCATGGAATTGGCAATGAATCTTATAAGCAATAAATTTAATTGTAGTAATGAAAACTGTTATCAACTTTGTGTAAAAATATATCTTGCAATTACATAGTTCTTGTAACTAGAGCATATGCTGAACCCCTTTTGAAACGAACAATTTAATTTGAAGGTATTAACTTATTTTGCAATTAAAAAAAATCCACAAAACGAATAAATAAACAATTAATTTGAACCAAAACATCATGAAACGGCCCTCAACTTGTACACCTTTTGGATTCACCTAGAGCAACAGGAAAAATAGCTTTCAGATTGTTTCGATCCAGCATTCCCATTATTCACAAGGGTGACCCTGTTCAGAGATAATTCAGCTTTGGGAGTATCCGAGTTAAGGACCTTCCTGCTCACATTGTTATAAATATCTCCAATAACAATCTCAAAAGCCTTTCTAACATTTGTTGAATCAAGAGCAGATGTCTCCATGAAAAACAACCCTTCTGCTTCTGCAAGGCTTTTTCCTTCCTCAACACTTACATCCCTGATGTTCTCCAAATCACATTTGTTCCCGACCAGCATCCTTGCCACAGTTGTATCAGAATGAGCTGCACAATTGTTCCTTTTAAGCTTAAACATGTGATTTCAGAACTAAAAACAACTACGAAATTCAAAACTTCAAAGTGAACTGGAACAAAATTAACTAAATCCCCGGAGAACCCTGGTGAAAACTGCAAAGTAATCACATTAATCTTCATGTGTATAAGAAAAGGTTGATCATGGATGTGCTATCTCATGCTTTAATTTTGATGTTTCCTACAATAAAAGATGATCTTACGGCAGTCACTTGTGGCATGCTAAGAGATGGACCTCAGTTTTAATGGAATACACATTTATGTTCCTCAATTGGGAAAAGTGCTAGAGTTTAACCCCTTACCAACCAGATCCTCTGGTAAAACAGAAGACTCAAAACTAAGCTCAGATGAGCAAATGTAAATACATTATCCAAGACATTCACAATTCCACAAACAAGAAATAAGATTAAGTTGATCACTGGAATTGCAGGAATCTGTCAGAGGTGGGTAAGGTGATTTCATGCTGCTTTCATGTGGGAAATGGTGCTTCTTCTCGTCTTTGCCAAATTCCATGATGTCTTGCCTAACTTTACAAGATATTTATATTTCATAAGTAAGTGAAAATACATGCATCTCTGGATCAGAATGTTAAAATACTAGGAGCTAAAAATGTTCAAATACTTGGAGCCAGATTCTTCCTCCATACTTTCTACTTCATCATAAAATAAAATATGGCTAGACATAGCTAGAATCATAGTAATAAAGTGCACTGAAAAGTTGGCTTGAGGTGATTTACTACCAGTGATCTGCTATGGGGCGAAATACTGAGATGTATCAACTCTGCTTTGATTGAAGATCATATGTAAAGGTTACTAAAAACTTGCGACTCCAAATCACTCTTAGCTTTGTGTCAAAATTCATAAGAATTAAGGACTAAAAGGGAATAATTGAAAAAGTTGTATTTGCTCTTGCATTATGATTCAATAAAAGAAAGTGCTTACAGGAAAAGGGTGATGATCCGGAACAATAGGTACACAAGAATCTTGAACATACGGAGTACAAGTTCTTAAACAGAAATAGTCCTTTCCAAATTGATCAATTTTTAATACGTCTAGGAGTGAAAAATTTCCCTTCTAATTCAATCAAAGCTAAGAAGGATCTGCTCGTCCAGATATTGGATTTAAGATTACCGGTTACTCTTCACTCCCCTTTATCAAGTTGAAACAATGGCAGACAAGTGTCCAAAGCGAGCGCAAACAACTGATGGAATACGATCCTCAACTTCCAAAAGCATATGCTATTACAGAATATTCAAAACATTAAACATTAAAATAGAGCAGTTAAATAACGAAATGAACTCATTTCTTCAAGCTTAAGAAACACAAGAAGTTATAACTTCAGATCTACGAATGTGATCACCACCACCATTCCAATAGCCCCCACAAAATCTAAAATCGATTTCCAAATCATGCCAAGGGACTGTAGGCCTTAGTACCACCAAACACGCAGCTAACGAAAAACAAACAAAAGAAACAACCTTTGCTATCAAAATATAGATATAAAAAGATAAAATTCACTCACTTTTTAGCTCGTCGAGCCAACGACCGACGCTATCGAAAGTGGTACGGCGAGTGATATCGTAAACGACAAGAGCACCGACCGCGCCTCTGTAATACGCAGAAGTGACGGCGCGAAACCGCTCCTGGCCAGCAGTGTCCCAAATCTGAGCCTTCACTTCCTTGCCATCAAAGTCCAAGCTCTGGGTCTGAAACTCCACGCCTATGGTGGCTTTGGAGTGCAAATTGAACTCGTTTCGCGCATACCGAGAGAGGAGGTTGGATTTGCCAACGGCAGAGTCTCCGATGATAACGATTTTGAAAAGATACTCCTCTCGACCCTCGTCGTCCGATGACATTGATCGGCTTCTAGCTTCTAGCTTCTACTAGTTTGAGTTTGAGTTGAGTCTCAATGGAGTTTAGAAAGAGAGACAGACCATGAAGTCAAGCTGGCACGGAAATATGCTGCGTGCGTTAATAATGGAAATCATTCATATGTTTCATCTTCCATGTCTTTACTCCCTTTTTTTTTTATAATTTCTTTGTTTTCCAAAATTATTTATTATAGGAATATATCACTGTTGCAGTATACTATTTTCTCCAATTTAAATTTCTGATAAAAATTTCATGATACTAATTTAGTTCTTACAGATCTGAAGTTGTTCTAATCCTATATGTTTGTTAATGATCTTAAATTTTAACTTTTCCTCAAATTTGATAAGTAATTAATAGATCCAACCCGTAAAGGACTTAACTTTTCATCTTTTTAATACGGTTTTTCTATTTTTAAATATATTTATTTTAATAATTTTATTATTAAAAATTGATAAATTTATTAATTAATTTTTAATTTTTATAAATTAATAAATTCTTATAAATTCAAATTAATTAATTAATTTTTTATTTAAAAATCTTATGTAACGTCAATCCCATTAATTTATATTCCAATTTTTAATTTTATTTAATTTTTAACAATTTTTATAATAATTTAGTACAGATTTAATCTTTTATAGAAAATGACTTAAAATCGATCATGAATGTGATGGCTTATCCAATATATCATAATGGTCCAATAATAATATTTTCATTATATATAAATTTTGTAGTATCAACACAATTCATTTATGTATTTATACAATAGGATGCATTAAAATAACCAACAGAAAAATGACATGTGGATCCCTAAGTCTTCCTATTATAAGCGTGGATAACACGATGAAAGAAGTACTGACCACTTTCAAAGTGATTAAATTATTTGTAATTTATTTATTTTTAAAATTATTTTTATTATTTTATATTATTAATTTGTAACAGTTTTTAAAACTCTAAAAAGTTAATTATTTTTAAAAAATATTTAATATAAAATATTATATAATTAATAATTTTAAGCTTAAATAATCTTGATAATTTAGAATAATAAAAATAATTTTGAGAATAAGTGGTAAACTACGAAATATGATATATCACATGTATGCTGATAATGGCCAGCTTTGCATGATCAAGGAGATAGAGTTCAGATCCTTCATTTCTATTAGCCTATTCTAACTTTATTTTCGCCTTGTACAAAAAACGATGTCATATTGAGACGAGAACAAGGTTAGAACAGGACCAGAGGACTTCATGCCAAGGAGATGCACATACGAAATAGAAAGAGCAGAGCAAACCAAAAACATAGCTATTAAGACAAATGATATCCAGTCAGTCACCTGAACTACCTATAGAACAGTGGTATTTTCATTTTGTTCCCAAGAAATCGATTAGAAAGCAAACGTTCTGAGAAATTTTGCAATATTTCATTTCCAGATTAGATACTTCCAGTAATTTACAACCCTGTAGGTGTAGCTAAGTTGAGTTGATCAAGCGATTTCTTCCAGTAATAGTAAGGAAAGAACTGAAGAAAGACAAACATACATATATATAATTTTTTTTTGACAATAATGCAATCATTTACATACATATCTGAGTTCTATCGTGCTATTCTGCCCTTTATTAAACGTGGACATGTTACAACAACAAAATTAGCACCGCCTATCATCAAAAAACTTGTTTTACAAATCACTGTTAGCTAACATCATTTGTTCATGGTTTGCATCCACAGGTGCAGCCTTCCAATTCCTTGTGGAGTTTCTGACAAAAATGAACTGAAGATTAGAGGAAGATGAGCTGTAAAAATATTATGCCAGTAAGTATAAAGTCCGAGGGATTGCATTTCTACAGTCTATTTACCTTAACTTCGTTCTGAAGTCCTTTGATGTGTTGTGATGCTAAGTCTAACATGTCTGCATAACTTGTTTGCTACAGTAACAACAAATGCAAAACCATTACTCCTAGTTTCTCAGATCGTATGTTTTGTGGTTTTAACAAATACAAAACCATTAATCCTAGTTTCTCAGATCGTATGTTTTGTGGTGTTGAGTGCAAAGAAAATGCCATGCCCACATACCTTATCCATGTTAGGAACAAGCTCTTGCAGTTTCTTTAGTTTTCCACTTATCCTGGTTCTTCTTTCCTGGGAACATTAACAAGTTACTCTGGGTAGGTTAACATTACCATCCAAGATTATGCACGCATAAATTTAAAAACATAAAAATTTTGCAATTTCTCCATGGTGAAAAGGCGGGGCATTCAACTTTTTAGCCTAGTTCTAAAACCAGAAATAGCACTTCTAGAAAGTATTCATATAAGCAAGAATAAGGATAGAATAGTAACTTTAAAATCATGTTAAAGAGCTTAAATTAACGTATCTGCATATTACAGCAAGTTGGAATGAGGTAATTGTTCAATCACTTGAAAGGAAAGAAATGTGGGTTTGAGGGGCCTGGTCGATTGAAAAGTGGATTCAGGCAATAGGGTATTCAAATGTGGGTTTGAGCCATATAAATTATAAAAGGTTTTTCCACAATATAGATTACTTACCCTTTCAGCAATGCTCCGAGGATGCGTGGCACAGCCACGCTTAGCACGAACTTTGCAAGGGACAGAATCCTCAGGGATATGTAGTAGCTTCTCCACCGCTGCCATCTCAAGAGTAGTCTGAGGCAGGCTAAACTGAATGAAGAACGAGTTAGACACACATGGTGATCACTCCATTTAAACAAAAAAATCTTCAGACACCTCCAATACAAAATAATCTCCATACACCTACATTGGACGACCTGTCGTAATATGTAACGAATACTAAATTTACATAAAACAAGAATTAAGAACAGTGAATACTGCCAAATGAGACAAGACATTTCGAGATCTATCTGCTATCAAATACTCTACAATAATCTTCAGCTGGAAAGATGAAGTGTGTGAGATATGCAGAAACAAGAGCAGCTAAGCTATCTATTTACATTTGACCTTGTTTTTACCTGAGTTTCTAAGGGATTGAAGCAGTTATAAATGTCTCCATCCATGTTCTTAGCCCGTTTGGTTGGAGGTGCAGAGAATACAATGGAAGTAGCATTGTCCCAGGATTCTATTCCAAAGCTAGTAGTGGGATAAGCATGAGTAGAACTCTGATGGCCATTTTCACAACTAATGCTTTCAATACCATTCTCACTGACTTCAGATATCTGTGATAGAGAATCTTGTCCGGTGAAACTCAGTTGGGACTTCAACCTTGATACCGTGTGCCCATTACATCCATTATGAGAGTTATGGCCCCCTGCCCCCCGTGTAATCGAAAAACCTGCTATTTTAACATCACCGAACACACATGGTTCAGCTGAAAAAAAATGGCTGCCAAGGGAATCTCCTTTTCTTTATGAGTCATGACGATCATATCATTACTGTTTTCGTTAGTCTTATGACCGTGGACACTGATTGTAGAACTGACTGGTTAATTAACAGATTTAATATAACAAAAATGATAAATGAAAATCCACCGTCATAATAGACAAATGTATAACATGTACTTAATGAAAATGAGGAAGACGCTGGAATGCATGCGTGCACGTGACCTAGAGTGAACAACAAAATCACATGAAACCCAGCCTCACCTTCCTTTTTCCACCAAAGGAGGGCGATTTAGTCTTTTAGTTCATATTTCACAATCTGAGTCAACTCTTATCTTATCCCAAGGAAGGGCCACCCAACAGCCAACCAATACATCGAATCTAACCCAGAAATTGTTAATTAATGTACTACTATTAACTGTACTTTTACGAGATTCTCTTCACAACCAATCAAAAGCTTGCAGACTTCGTTACCCCAAAATATCCAATAAAAGCATTGGACGAGGGCAAATTTGTCTCTAAAACCAACCCTAGTGTAGTTACTGTAAACCGTCCTAAACAAGATGCTGAGACAGTAATACCGTTTCCACTTGGCAACGGTAGCTTGAGAGTTCCGATCTCAATTCTGGCTTCAAAACGCAACTCGGCTTTTATCATTGTGCTCTACAGGGAGAAAGTAAAGAATGAGAGAGTTGTGAAGGATAGCTACGGCCATCTTTGTCGGATTAGAACCGGTTACGCCCTGCTTCCGTGAGAATGCGTATATACATGATTGGAGATATTGAGAAGAATCCATCCTAATATTTGGAAAAGTTTGATATTAAGCAGCCAAAGGGCACAACAAACACAATTACTTTCACAATTTCCCATCAAGGTTACCAATTAAGCGGCTCGTGAAACGATTCCAAATCGCTAAGACCCAAGAAGCAGTGCAAGGACAAGTGATTCTACGAAGTTTCAGTGCCCCCAAGCTTCCACATAATTTAGAAATAGCAACTTCAACTACTGGGCATTTAATCAAGTTTCCATATGTAAACCAGAAGTTCTTCTAGTTGATTCATCTCTCTCTATACTTCCAGTCTTTACGAGAAACTGTGCTTTCATCGAAATTCCAATCTTTATCACAATATTTCCTTCAAAAAGATAAACGATTCATTTCATCTAACTACACAAATATCTCCAAGGAGCCCAACCAAATATCACCCACTTGGCAAAAACCAGATAACAAACGGTCAGAAAGTATCTACACTTCGAATTAGGCCTAAAATCACAAACTTTAATGAAATAATAGTAGGGTATGAGTTGGTGATTTACCATTCTCAGAAGCGGTATGCTGCGAGAGAAAGCCAGCAGGAGAGCTCTTTTGCCGGACCAAAGATCCAGCACAATGTGCAATCTCATTTAAACCATAGGATCTCTGCAGCCCAGTTTTGGGATCGTTGGATGGATTGACTTTGCAGGATGAATCAGAGATGAGCGACGACGAGTCAGCAGAGAAGTACTGAGCATGACCAACTATAGACGTTGATGGTGGTCCAAGCACAGAGAATTCACGGTCAGCTCCGACAACAGAGTCAACGACTCTACTCAAGAAAGCCCCAGGAGCTGACCCGTACCGAGTCAGACCACTCGGCTGTGTCGCCGCTTTCGGCTCCGTCGGAGAGGAGGAGGACGACGGGGGGTACATATGGTGGTTTTGTGAAGTCATTGTGCTGTTTAGAAATGTAAAAAGACGAACATGAAAAGAAAAAGGAAAGTTCACGTGAAGAAAAAAGACATACTTGATTATGGAAAAGTCGAGGAGTCATGTTAATGTTACACAGCTGTGACTGTTGGTTGTCACCTTTCTCCACCGCTATTCGACGAAAAGTAAGTAGGCAAGTTGCGATATTATAAATAGAATGATTAATATAAAGAAAGACCACAACATAAATGGGTGGATGTGCCTTTCTTTCTATAAGCCAAGTTGCTAATAAAGTACAGTCTATAAAAGTGGCTTGGTATTATTCTAGGAACTATGTTCAATGAGAGTGACACAGACATGTAAGATTGCATCTTTCTTGGAATTAATTTTATTCCGTGGGAAGATTTTAATTTATTGGGTTAATCACAAAAAAATCTTAAATTTTACTCAATTTTATAATTATAATCTGAATTTAAAAAAATGATAATTAAATATTCAAACTTTCAATTTTTTTAAATCTAGGTGAACGTTAATATTTCCATAAATGTTGCTGATGTGGTTTGCCACATAAGATAAAAACCCTAAATACTTATAGACGTCATACTTAATTAAGTTTAACTTAACTACATTGTTTTGAGTATTGAAATCCCTAAATCAAACTTGCTGCATAAATCGCCATAATTTAAAAAAGCCCTAAATCAATTTGTTCTCGCACATAAAGCAAAATACTCTAGGGTAGCAAATTGAGATTTTATTCAGATTATTAGAAACTATATCGTTGTCGTCTTGCATTAGTATGACAGAGCGTTGTTGTTGTCTTGGATCAACATGATAAAATTTGATTTAAGAATTTCAGTCCCAAAACGACGTAATTTAGTTGAACTTTATTAAATCTGACGTATATAAGTGTTTATGATTTCTGTTTTACGCAGCAAGTCATGTCAGTAACGTTAACAAAAATACTAACATACGGTTGGAATTGAAAAAAATAAAAGTTTGAGTATTCAATTTTCATTTTTAAGTTCAGACCATAATTATAAATTTGAGTAAAGTTTAGGATTTTTTGTAATTAATCCAAATTTATTCCATGTGAACTTCATATCTTTAATTACTCAAAATTGTAGAAACTAATTGAACATTTTGATATTCTAATCTTTTAGTGATTACTTTTCTTGGAATTTCATGATTAATATCGATTTTAAAATAATTCAATTTTGATAACAAAATTAAGAGTATATGTCTAAGGTCAATCTTTATGTACAGATTAGCTAAAAAGCTTGTTTGCTCGTTTTCAGCATCGAGTAATTTCAAATTATTCATAGATACGATTTTGATAAGTTATGATAAGATATATTAGTTCAATGCATAATAAAATGATAAAAGTACATTAACCAACCATAGATTATATGGTTTCCGACACCTAACAGAGGAGACCATCACGCAATCAATATCGGTGATTAGTTTGGAAAACTCAACTGGTAATCCATAGACCAATGACATGGTAATTTAAGACATGTTTTCGAAGAATGTATCTATCAATTTGAAATAAGAAAGAGAGTACATTGAATATGTCCCTAACTTGCGTAAGTTTTGTGGGTCGATTGAATATTTTTTAAAAAAAGAAAAACATAATCTTATACAACCTGATGTATAAGTTGTCCTTTACTCTTCTTTTTCATCAGTTCCATCACTTTGAACTGTTTACAATATTAGTTGGATTGCGAAAGAATTAAAAACACTCTCACAAAAGTGTTTGATTATTATTATTTTTCCTCATTAGCTACTTGCAAGTTTCGTTGTCATGCTGAAAGGGCAAAATTCTGCGATTGAGATTGGGAGGTCTGATGCAAAGTAATGAAAAGCCCAAACCAAGTTGATGCTGGCCCCCCTCTTCTGTCCATTATTTTGGTTTTGTCTCCTCCTCCTCCTCCTCCTCTAAGCACCTTATAGGCTCGGAAGGTTTGGTTTTGATACATTGGTTTTTGCTTTTGCTTCTCCAAGTTTGATTAAATTTATCATAATCTTTGCATATCAAATAATACATAATTGATTAACTATCAAATGTTATAAATAGAAAATTTTAGTAGTAAGGCCTATCTTACTTGCTTTCCAACTAAGTGAATAGCTCCTGAATCACGTGATTAACTTGTTTTCTAATGGTGATTTGCAAGCAGCTCTTGAGTTTTGATTTGATTCCCCAAAAATATATACATATATTGTATATGTATTCTTTCAACAATAACAATAACAATAACATCTAATAAAATCCCGTTAAGAAGCAAAGTCTAGAGAGGTTCGATAATACGCAACCTTATCCCTAACTAATATAGGGTTAGTATTTTTAAGTTTTTGCTTACTTTTATTCGATTATTTGTTTTTGTTAAACATATCCTTTAAGATATGACGACCCTAAAGATGTTCTTTCCTTTCATATGCTAAAAAAATGACAAGAAAAAGAAACGGGTTATGAATAGTTTGGCTTGTTTCACAACCTGTAAAAGTAGGTGCATATGGATCAAAATTCCGTAGCAAAAAAAAGCCAAGTCACTTCCATAAATTGTAAGTGCTAATCTTCAACGAAAGTATAATTTTGGTCATAGCACACTTTCAGGTTATTTATAAACCACACGGTTACAAAACATCTTACATGCACAGAAACTAGGAATATAATAGAGAAAATTTCAAATGCAGTATCCCAAATGTCTTGTCTTTGATTCATTATTTGTGACACTTTGCAAATAGATTTTGACTGCAAGGATATACAATTCCATATCTCGAATTGCCATGAAAAGTAAAGCTAATAAAGTTAAGTTTCATCTACCCATTGGCTAAAAGGGCTAATTAGCCCATAACGTTTTCACGAATGTACAAAATAGACCCCAAGGTTCCAGATTGTTCAAATTGAATCCTAGAGTTTATCAGACGTTCAAATAAAACCCCAAGGTTTGGAAATTGTTCATATTGGACCACGAGCATTGATGCTGTAAGGGCAACCTCAGTCATCTGCTTACATGACTCGTTAAATGTTGACATGATTTTTTTAGTTTCGCTGGATGTGGGACCCACCGTTGTTGATGTGGGCATAGAGGTGGGTCCCACATCAGCTCCAAAAATGTTGCATCTCCTCCTATCTCAGATGTAGCGTTTTTAGATAGAAACGCTGCGTTTTTATAAGGCCAGATGCAGCTTTGTGACAAACACATCGTTTTCCTCTTCCTCTTCCCAAATCCCTAATCCCTAAATCCACGTTTGTCATCTACAGACATCACCATGCTTCAATCTTCATGTTCTTCTCCCATTTTCTTCTAACACAATCTCATTTTCCCATTCTCTAATCCCTAATCTCCCCTTTTCTTCCGACGTAATCCCTCATCTCGAGCATCTTCCGTCTTCTTCCCTATGTGTTCTTCCTCATACGATATTTCATCGTGGTAGGTCATTATTATCTGTCTTTTATTTTTTTGTGGTCCCCTAAATTTGTTTATTTGTGTCCATTTTTGTCTGCCTCATCATAGTTTTTTTTGCTTTTTTAATATTATATGTTATGGTCCCCTATGGTTATTGTGGTGTTGCATATATGCCGTGGTCCCCTATGCTTATTGTGGTGTTGGCTGTAAGTTGTGGTCCTCTATGGTTGTTGTTGAAGTTGGTGTAACAGTATAGCATCGATGCAATTCTCATCTTCATCATGTTCCATCTAGTAGAAATAAATGTTCACTTTTAAAAATATATTCTTATTAATGCCTCTTGATGATTGTTATTACTGAAAATATTGATAAATTTGTGTCTTGATTTTCTTAGCTCCATGCTCATGTTAGCCTCCATTTCCTTGAAATGATTTTGTTTAAAAGTTTCAAATTTCCTCTTGTCATGTGATCTAATCTATTTGTTCTGATACCTCACTGTTGTGATTAAAGATATATGATAATTCTTCACATAATAAATAAGAAATTGAGAGATTAAAGAGAGAAAGGAAAAGTTAATGATTATATTCCTCCAACAACTTTTTAACTAACTTCCTCAACTCTCCATTACACTCAATTCCGTTATTCCCTATGTTTATACGAAACATGTATTTTTTTAGGTGTTCATTAAGAGATTACAAAAACGTAACTCTTATTATTATCTTTTTTCAGATTATGTTGTTTTCCCCTCATCTCTTGCAAGAATGATGAAAAAGAGAAATAACACACATCAAAATTTAGAAATTAACAAAGTTGTTATTTTGTTTAAATATTAAATAAATTAAGGTTTAAGTGTTAGTTTATCTTACTTATATAATATGGGACATATGCACTAAGAATCCTTGGAATGAGTTTAGATCCTGCACCTTTAGTATTGAAGTGTCTTGAAAAATATTCACAACTAGTTTATTGTCTCTTAATAAAAGTACATACAACATATTATTTGGTGATAGTAACTAGTGGGGGTGTTAATTTACTATACTACAAAAAGGGATATCATACAAATTAAAGAGGTATGGTTGATCCATTATTTTCTTAATATGATTGAGTAACCTGAAAGTGAACATTGACTACAAATTGTAGCTTCAATACACTTCAGTTGCACACTTGATTAATCATTATTGAACTCAATTAACAATCTTCCCTCGTAATCAAACTTATCTTTTGCCACAATCTTTAGTTCCCTTTTAAGTTTAACATATAGTCCAACTTTTAGGTACACATGCCTCTTCCTCCTTGTCTCACTACCCCCACCATATTCCTCCATTAGATATTTCACTTTTTTGTTCATAAAAACATAGTTAAAAATCACATCTTTCCAATAACATAATACCCCACTGAGGGTAGAGGATGGTAGTGCTATTTGTAACCAATCTCAGGAACATGCATTGGAATATTTAAATGTATGTTTTTGGTGAAGTATCCATTATATTGTTGATAATATCATTTAAATTTATGCTTTTTGGTGATACACTTAACTTTATAAATTTGTTTTAAACAGGTCTATGATGGCTGAACATGGAAGCATAAGATTGTTTTATGGTGGAAAGTTTGTGGAACAACCAAAGTTGAAATATGTTGATAGGGAATCAAGCATTTTTGATAAAGTAGACCTAGATTGTGTTAGCTATAGGCAAATATGTGAGATGGGTAAGAAGGTAAGACACCTTCAAGTCGATTAGGCCTATTACAAAGAACCCAGTTTTGAGTTTAGTGAGTCTTTAAGTTGATTGAGTCAAATGAAAGTTATCTACTACTTATCAATATGATGAAAATTCATGAAAGGATTAATGTATATGTAACTCATATGATCAATATCCCATCATTTGTACCTGAGGTATTGCCTATATCAGGAGGAGAGGATGGAGATGGGGAGGACGAGGAGGAAAGTTGTGGAGCCAAAGATGGTGAGGAGGAAAGTTGTAGAGCAACAGAAGGTGTTAGTACTGAAGGTGTTGGTTTAGGAATTGATGCAGAGTTGGATGACGATGATGATGAGGATAGTAATGGTTTCATACATGTTTAAATTCCCGATGATCATGAACCAGTTGAAATTGAGTCGACAAATTTTGGTAGTTCTATTGGTAGTGATCAATATCTTAGCGGAGAAGAGCTTAGTGAGGTGTTGCGAAGACCAAGCAGTATTAGAAGGCACAATCCATTTGATGTTGAATCAAATTCAAGATTGGGAATGGAGTTTGACCTTACAAAAGATTTTAGAGAGTTTGTTACAAATTATACAGTGTGGACATGCTACAATGTAAAGTTTAAGGAAAGTGAAAGACATAGGATGAGAGTGAAATGTATTGAGGGATGCCCACGGCAGTTGTATCCTGTTTGTCACAAGAATGATGGGTGGTTTAAAGTGGTGACATACAATGATAAGCATAGGTGTTTTAAGACCAACAAACCAAAATTGGTTTCCGCTAAGTTCCTAATGAGACATTTTAGGAACAGAATACTTGAGAAGCCTAGTATCTCGACAATAAAGATGGTTGAAGAATGTCGAGAAAGGCTCAATATATCTGTCAACTCAAGTATGTGTAGAGTTGCCAAGAAGAGATTGAGAAAAGAAAGGGAGAGTGATTATGTGAATGAGTTTGCAAAACTACAAGGATACACTCATGAGTTGAGGAATAGTAACCCTGAATCAACAATTGAGTTAAAGCTGGCTAGAAATGAAGAAACTAGTTTGTTACAGGTATGCAACTATTAAGTTTTACATGTTATTGACAATAATAATTAAAAACATGTAGTTGTCTATAAAGTTTATTCATTAATTCATGTATATTTATCTCTTTTTTGTAGTTCAAACAATTATACATATGCTTTGATGCGATGAAAAGATGATGGAGGCATTTGAGGCCCATCTTTAGTATTGATGGTTGTTTTTTGAAGACTAAATTACAAGGTCAACTGTTGAGTGCAATTAGGAGGGATGAGGAGGGGGATGGAGGTATGTATCTGTTGGCATAGGCAGTTGTTAAGATAGAGAACACTGATTCGTTGTCCTAGTTTATGAGTTTGTTAGCTTCGGGCTTGGAATTAGGTAGTAGTGAAGGACTAACAATAATATTAGATATGCAAAATATTTTTTTTCATTGATTAATGAACATATTACATTGTATCAACTATATATTAACTTTATCTATTCCATTATTATAAGGATTGATTAGAGCAGTGGACACAATCTTACATGCCACTCATCATATGTATGCATGTCACATATACCATAATTGGCATAAGAACTTCAAAGGAAAAGACTTGCGAAAGCAAATTTGGAATTGTGTTTGGTCAACATACGTGGAAGATTTTAATGAGCAGCTGAAAAGGTTGGACAAAATTACACTTGGATGTGCATCATCATTGCTCGAATATCTAAAGGATAGATGGCCATGATGTTACTAGTCATTTTAATCCAAATGTCCAGTTGTTGATAACAACATGAGCGAAACATTCAATGCATGGATATTGGCGGTTAGAGATAGGCCAATTATAAGCATGCTAGAAACAATCAGAATTATGGTGATGAAGAGGCATGCAAAGAGGAGACAATTTGCACATGGTTGGAAATCAAAAGCTGCACCCAGGGTTGTTAAGAAATTAGAAATGAATAAGAAAGATGCTATATTGTGGAGAATGGTTTGGAATGGTGATAAAGCGTATGAAATTAGCAAAGGTGATGCGAAGCATATTGTAAGGATTGGTAGAAACCAATCATGTAGTTGTCGGGCGTGGGAGCTGTATGGATATCCTTGCAAGCATGCTATAAGTGCTATTCACCATTCTAAACAACGGCCAGAGGCAAATATGGATGAGTGCTACAAGAAGTCTAAATTCATGATAGTTTATGAGTCATATCTTACAACCTATTAGAGGTCCTGTTTTTTAGCCTACAGTTGATGATGAAGATGTAGTAAACCCCACAGCGAAAAGAGCCATGCCTAGAAGACCTAAAACAACTAGAAGGAGAGGAGTAAATGAGCCTACTAAGTTAAGAAATCTAAATAAATCAAATAAAAAGGGTCAAGTACAAAAATATGGAAAATGTGCAATTCTAGTTTCAATGCAAGAAAATGTAACAATCATTCATCAACTCAACCCGCTCAGCAATCTCCACAGATATGACAAATTCTTTGTATATATTGCTTCATATATCTAATGATCATTTATGACATTATTTGTTTCATATTTACTAGGTCATTCTCGATGTCTCCTCACAACCTAAATAGGTTGTTGTAGTAAGTCAACAAAGCAATATTATGAGTATATTCATCTCTTTAACCATTATTGATTTCTTTCAATATTGAATACTATTAATGACATGTTTATTTGTAGGTTGATAGCTCTTTGGATAGTCGTAAACAGAAGTTTGGAAAAGTTGACCCACATTCATTCAAATTGTCTTTTAAACTAAGAGGTCTGAGGTTTAAAGGACAACCTAACCTAACTTCTCAACGGTTATAAACTGAAGCAATGAGGTAGAGATCATCAAGAAATCAACCAATACATGAACAACCTTCTCAGTCAAGTGAAAATGAGGGAAGCAATGTGGTTGACTCACAGACTTTAAATTGATGTTGTCTAAATATATAGATGGATAGATAGTATAACTTTTGTATATAAATGAATTCTGATGTAATCACTTTACTGATATGATCACTTTTATATCTAATCACAATTGGACATGTTGTTTTAATTGTTTATTTTGATATAATTTTGTATTTAATTCTTTATGATGAGGCCATATGAACAATTAAAGCAACTTCATGAATAGCAAAACAATAAACAAAATACATAGTGCAAAAGATATTAGTTGAAAGGAGGAGTTTTCATTCTCATAACTCAAGTTTAAAAATAAATAGTACATTTTACATTTACTTGTCTAGAACAAAACATATTTTTAAACTCATCAAAAGTACAAAAATTCCTACAATAATCAGTACAACAAATCTCAACTCATTTTTCTCTTTTGTCAGCAAAACAATGTCTTCTTTCATTAGCTTTATTTGCTCCTTAACTTTGAACGTCAAATGTGATTCAATTATGCTTCGTTCAACCTCCTGCTTCAAACAATATACTTCTTCCTTCAGGTTATGAATTACTTCAATAGCTCTGTGGCTAAATTTGTCATCATACCACTTAAAAATTCACATTTTCCAACCTGAAAGATCATTAACAATTATTAGGCAAAAACATTAAACATATATATAAACAATTTTAACTTATTAGAAAAAATTAAGCTTACACGATATTTGAGGCATCCATAAAATCTTCTTCCTGGTTTTTTTCACTCCATGAGGTTCTTAACGGAGATCTTAAATAACAATAACAAACCACATTATCATTTTTTGAATTTAATGTAGTGTTAGTTGAAGACTTCATGTCTATATCTTTCAATAGTTGCTGCAAATTTATATGAGTACTCTTACTTCTTCTAATCAAAGGTCGAAATAATATGTCAACAATCTCAAATAACTCCATACACAGATCATTCATATATGTCATATATACTTAAAAAATTTAAAGTAAAAAGCATCAAATTGTTTCACCAAATTCATTAAAATTTGATAGACCCAATTCCATTAATTTTCTTTTTTAAAAATGTAACAAATTATACACATGATGAACTTTCTTCACATAAAAAGACACAAGACTTTAGCCTTTAGTCTTATGTCTACCCTAGAGCATACACAAATCTCTCATGTTTCCATCTATGTTAGTCAACATTTTCCAACATATTCATAAGTGTATTTGGTAAGAGCAAATAGTCCACATCTAAAATAAGTCCAAAAATCCAATGCAAACTTTCCAAAGAAGTCCATGATTTGATCACATCCTCCTTTATAATTAGTTCAAACACCCACAAATGGCTCCCACCTTCTTGTTCTTATTAGGAAAGGTGCTAGAGAGTGTACTAAAAGATCACTATACACCTGTCACCAGTAACCATGTTTAGACATTTCATGGTTAGTTAACTCTATGCAACCATAGATAACTTGAGGCTATACTCTATGCAACCATAGATAACTTGAGGCTATCTACTATTCAAAACTGCACAAAATATTTTGAGCTTAGCTTCCTAATAACCTATGGTCTATTAGTTCCCTTAAAAATGAAATTAATTGTAAAGCTGAATTCTATCGTATGTATTTTGCATTTCGGGAGCTAAGCATAGTGAAGATGATTGGCTATACTAGATTATAAGATTGTTTGTTTGTGTTACATAGGAGCAGTCAGGTTTGGTATGTGTGTGCTACATAGGAGTAGTCATTCACAGTGCTATCTTTTAAGACTCAAGCCATGATGGTAGATTCAATGTTTGCTAACCAACAATTGATTCAAAATTGTTTAAATACCAAAGTTGTTTAAATACTATAATTTCAATTTACTGTTTTTAATGCTTGTGAATTTTCCAAGCATAGAAGGCATTCTTATCCTTTGAATGTCCTGAAATTCATGCAGTACTTTGACCAATGCGTCATAACGCTGTCAAAATAAAATAACTAGACTACTACTGTAGTAGTGGTGAGTCTAGGTTAATCTTATAGGGAGTGTTCAGTTAGCTTATGAAATGAAATTAATCATTGTGTAGGGATCCGGTTCTTTAGTTCAATCTCGGCCTATACCCTAATTAAGCATAATTCAACGATTTGTTGTTCTCAAACCTCTCCTAGCAACTATTAATTGTGGGTTAATAATTAACTCGAGTTTTCCCTTAGGTTTTGTTTAATCAAGATACGATCATTAATTAAACCTAACTACTGAACAACCTAGGACGATCTCTAGATTTAATTAGGAAGTAGCATTACGAATTAGGAAAACTAATTAATCAAGGTAACAACCACATACGATGCGTCATGTAACCTAGGTCATAGTATCCCTAATGATTACGAATCATTAATCTCTACACATGAATTTCAACATAATAATTACGGATTATATCAAAATTCTAGCAATGGGTATGCAATTAAACGATTCAATGAACATATTAAATTAACCGATTCAATGAACATATTAAAATCATCCTTTCACAATACCCTATGGATTCATACACAAATAATTGAACAATAACAAAAATCTGATTATCCATACATAAAACCAAAATCAATTAACATAAGATAACACAATTAATTTCTAATGAGAGAAAGAAACAACAAAACTGAAAAAATACACATAACCCGGGTCGTTGGCATTGATGTCACCTCCGAACCAATGTCGGGATGTTACCCCTCCAAGGGTCTCTCTCGGACAAATGTTTTAAACCCAATTGATCTAGTACCCCTCTATTTCTCCACTCTCACTGCCACAAGCTTCTTTACTATCTACTATTCACTGATTTGACAAACAAACGTTTGTCCCACCTTACTTTTCACTCCTCCTCTCTTCTTTGCCACCTCTCTACTCTTCTCTCACTATAGCATCACTGTGTATTGATGGGACGAATAAAGTCTATAGTTTTTGTTCACTATTCTCTTAACTTAAAAAGACACTGTCTGTGTTACATAGATGTCATCTGCATTTTCTTCTTCTTACACTATCGTTTTGCTTCTCTTTTTCCAACTGTCCATCTTCATTCATTGTTCTTTGCATTTTTTTCTTTTAATTTTCTTCTTGTCTTTTAATTTTCTTCTTCTTGCTTTATGAAGACAAGTGAAAATTAATCTTCAGAAAATGACCCAAATATAGTGCTTTCGACTCACTTTAGTTTCTTTGCTTCCAGATTGTACCTAAAATTATATATGAATTAAAGCGAGTATCTTAAGCATTTTTTTATCATTAATTTCTAAGTGTAAATGATTAAATGCATCAACAATTAAACACATATCAAATTCCCCCACACATAGCTTTTGGCCGTGCTCAGACAAAACATCCAAATTAAGCTCAAAGACCCAAAACATTTACTCAATTCCCATATTTTCCAAGACTATATAATCATAACCAAAGATGAATGACTTTTCAAAATCATAGCAAGATGTCAACATTCCAAGCTTTTACTTATGATCAGTCAACATTCAATACCTTTAAAAATTGAGCAATCTAATGGTAGACTCGGAAAATATGTTTAACTAAAATATATCAACGGGTACACTCAACACCATTCATGATTATGACAATCCACAACTTTACATATCATTTCATTTCTCCACAACTAATGTTCACATGCAAAATCATGGATCAAAGGACTTTTTAAGGTTGTAATGTGGGTAAAGGTAAGGTGAGATGTGTTTGGGTCAAGTAGCATGAAAGCCATCAAAGATAGTGAAACAAAAGTAACACTCAATCAAAAACTGGGTACCGTCAGTTATGACGAATGCAACATTTATACTTCATAACCCCATTCAACTCTCACACACCAACCGCATAAAGCTTATACCAATTCGAAGGAATCACTCATACAATTTATGCCAACAGTACATTGAAACCATAAGAGTGAACCTTCCAAACCAAAATTTACCTTATATCCAATATACTCAAATAACCCATTCATCACAACTTTAGGAGAATGCATTAATCGTAAGCAACTTTTTAACACATATGCACTTGCTCCTAGATATATTTATTTAAACATTTTTTTCATTCTATTTCTTTTTCTTTCTTTCTTTTTCTTTTTCTTTTTCTTTTCTTTTTTTCTCTTTTTTTTAGATTAAAAGAAACTACATTAACATGAGAATTTCAATGACAAAACATGCCAACATCATAACAAACCCACACATATGGAGAACCCCACACTTAGAATTTTGTGTATCTACAAACTTAACAATCACAAATGTTCTACTAGCTTTATGGCTTGGGTAGGGCATTTGGTTAAGTATAAAGCATGTAATATGGTTAGTACATAAAGAAAAAGTATAAAGCTTAAAGGAGGTTAACGAGGGAAAAATCATGTCAATAGGGTAGGTTATTTGGCTAATGTAGTTTATGAAAAACAAAGAATGCCTAATCATATCCATATTAATGCATGTGATAAAAATATAGTCTCGAATAGAAATTCAACGCAAAATCGGGACGTAAATGTCATGAAGGTCACACATTATCAAAAGACAATGAGACTGATATGGATGTTTCAGTCTAATAAGGCTTAAAATCTTACTAGCTTTGTCTACCATTAGTCACTACTCTTCTAAAAATAATGCATATCAACCAATCACAGGAGCAAAACTACATGCCAAAGTGGCTATGAAATTCTCTAGTCAATTCATTCTCTACTTATGACTATATAATCCTATAAGCAACAGAAAAGGAGAAAATGTTTGTTTTGTTTGTTTTATTCTTTCTCTCATTTTGATTGAAAACTTAAAACAAGCAAAATAAACCAACAAAGAAAACACTTGCATAAAAAAAGAAATGTGAAAATGTAAAGAAAAGAAATTTACTTCCCTTGGGTTGCCTCCCAAGAAGAGCCTTTATTTAGGGTCGCTGGCTCGACTCCTTCTTCTCCTCACGTGACAAAATAATGATCTTCTGATGGCACATACGATTCTTCAACGTGAGGTTCTTAAAGATAGGGTTTTGGTTTATAATCGTTCCTATTTAGCTCCTTCCTTATCCTTAGACTTCTATTCTTAACTGAATCTATGCACTCGGGAAATATTTCGAACATCTCTTCAGCTTTTTCTTCCTCATTTAGTTACTTCAATCTGCTATGTAAAGGTGAAGAGTTAGTTTCAAAAATAAAATGGAACTCAGTACTTACCTCCAAGATAAAAGATGTATCTTTTTCTACTTCGAGCTCCTCTTTAGCTTCTTCTACACGAGCAATTTATTGAGGGTTGACCTCAAAATTCTTAAGCTCCTCATCACTTTGTAAAGTTTTCTCACAAACGTCCATAGTGTACACCTCAGGTTGATACAATTGCTCCTCTTCACTTTGTAGTTCCAAATGATTGATATCTCCCCATCGAGGTAATGCATCTTGCTGGAATTGCAAAGCATCCTGTCGGATTTGTTGTACAGTTTGCTGAAATAGCTGTTGCATATTCTGTTGGAACTCCTGCATATCCTGTTGAATTTGAATATTGTTAGCAGCCATAATGTTAAGCATTTTTTCTAGAGATGTACTTGAGTCGTGTTGGCTCTCCAAATCTTAGGTGCTAGAATATGTAGTTTTTTGAAATTGCCCTCCATCTTACTGGAATTGTAGAGTATTCTGCTACAATTGCAAAGTATTAGCGTTCACAATATTACTCAACTCTTCCAGAGGTGGACCAAAATCGTGATAGGAAGCTTCTGATCTGTATAAGAATTGCTGTGCATCCTGCAAACTATCACGGAAGTAATTCTGATGATTATCCCATCAATAACAAAAGTTAGGTTGATCAGTCCAAACATTGTTATAGGATTGAGAATA
>JAOTAY010000001.1:20420283-20439878 GCA_025629805.1 Erythroxylum baracoense
ATACGATCTCTAGATTTAATTAGGTAGTAGCATTATGAATTAGGAAAACCGATTAATCAAGGCAACAACCACATACGATGCATTATTTAACTTAGGTCATGTTATCCCTAATGATTATGAATCATTAGTCTCTACACATGAACTTCAACATAAAAATTATGGATTATATCGAAATTCTGGAAATGGGTATTCAATCAAACGATTCAATGAATGCATTAAAATCATCCTTTCACAATACCCTATGGGTTCATACACAAATAATTGAACAATAACGAAAATTCGATTATCCATACACAAAACCCAAATCAATTAACATAAGATGACACAATCAATTTCTAATGAGAGAAAGAAACAACAAAATTAAAAAAACATACTTAACCTGGGTCGTTGATGTCGATGTCACCTCTGAACTGGCGTTGGGATGTTACCCCTCTATGGGTCTCTCTCAGACAAATGTTTTAACCCCCATTGATAACTACTGAATACCCCTCTATCTCTTCACTCTCACTGCCACAAGCTTCTCTATTGTCTACTGTTCACCAATTTGACAAATAAACATTTGTCCCACCCCACTATTCACTCCTCTTCTCTTATTTGCCACCTCTCTACTCTTCTCTCACTATAGCATCACTGTGTATTGATGGGAGGAATAAGTCTACAATTTTTGGTCACTGCTCTCTTAACTTAAAAACCTCTAGCTACTGCCCGTGAAACGCAACTCTTGTCTGTGTTTATCTCAAACAACTGCATTAAACCCAGATGCTATCTGCGCAAAACACAAACTGTGTTTTACTTTAACCTCCTGCACTACGTTTTCTTCGTCTTACACTATCATTTTGCTTCTCTTTTTCCAGCTATCCATCTTCGTTCACTGTTCTTTGCATTTTTCTTTTATTTTTCCTCTTGTCTTTTAATTTCCTTCTTCTTGCTCCATGAAGACAAGTGAAAATTAATCTTTGGAAAATGGCCCAAATGTAGTGCTTTTGACTCACTTTAATTTCTTTACTTCTGAATTCTACCTAAAATCATATAAGAATTAAAGTGAGTATCTTAAGTATTTTCGTATCATTAATCGCTAAGTGTAAATGATTAAATGTATCAACAATTAAACACATATCATACTCTCAGTTGTATTTTTTATTAATAGAATGCCTGTGAAATCTTATAACTAATATGACAACACTGATCAAATAATAAGTGGTTCATGTATTCATCAACAATGGTTAGTATATTCATCGACAATAACAGAAACTTAAAAAAGTAATACTGATAAAACAATATAATAGCAGATAGTAAAAAATGGTTGGTGTATTCATCGACAATAACAAACACTTGAAAAAACAATACTGATAAAACACTGATAAAATAACATAAAACAAGATAACAACATAAAACTAAGGTTTCAAGTTATGCATGTAAGTAAAGCAACATAGTAAGATATTGCATATATTGCACCAGAAGGAGAAGTTAAATCATAAAGATAAAAAGGTCACATTTGCAGTCATCTTTGTAATTATTAAGTGCAAGAAATGTGACAGTAAGGATTGTAACAAGTATGAAAACTATTTCCAGACAATGTCATTTCATCCCAGAAGACATATCATATGAGCAAGTTTGACTAGCCTTACTAGTAATTAAGAAACTATTGCTTCTTATGCACGATAAAAAGTTAACCCACAATAGAATGAGCTTTTGTTCTTACTCTCCTGCACTAAATGAATCCTTTAGTTGTCTATGTGATCAAGCATTTATCACTGGACAAACCCAAATACAAGACAATGTAGGGAATATAAACAAGGAACAATAATTGATGATGACGCTCATAATAGCAATTAATGTTAGATACAACTTCAGCGAATAATAAGAAGCAAAACATAAAAGACAAATAGTGAAAAATGGTTGGTATATTCATCGACAATAAGTGGAGACAGATTAGACAACATACAATATTAAAAAAGCAAAAAAACCACGATGAGGCAGACAACAATGGACACAAACAAATATATTTAGGGGACCACAGAAAACATAAAAGGCAGGCAACAATGACCTACTAAGATGAAATGTCATCTAAGGAAGAACACACAGGGAAGAAGATAGAAGATGCACGAGATGAGGGATTGTGTCAGAAGAAGATGGGAGATTAGGGATTAGGGAAGAGGAAAATGGGATTATGTCAGAAGAAGATAGGAGAAGACTAAGAAGATTGAAGCGTGGTGATGTCTGTGGATAGTAAACGTGGGATTAGGGATTTGGGAAAAGGAAGAGGAAAACGATGCATTTGTCATAAAACTACATCTAGCCTTATTAAAACGCAACGTTTCCGTCCAAAAACGTTGCATCTGAGGGAGGAGGAGATGCAGAATTTTTGGAGCTGATGTGGGACCCACCTTTGTGCCCACATCAACAATGGTGGGTCCCATATCTAGCAAAATTAAAAAAATCATGTCATCATTTAACGGGTCACATAAACAGATGACTGACGGTGCCCTTACAACGTCAATGTTTGAAGTCCAATCTGAAAGGTTTCCAAGCCTTGGGATCTTATTTGAACGTTGAAAAACTTTAGGATTCAATTTGAACATTAGGGTATATTTTGTACATTTGTAAAAATGTTAGGGAATAATTAGCCCTTTTAGCCTCAACCCACTGGATAAAAATGTTTCAGCATAAGATTTGAAATTTAAGGTTCGAATCGTTCGTCTTTTGTCACTTAATTTAGGATAAAAATTATAAAATATCACAATGTTTATTTTTTAATGCAAAATATACCACTTTTAAAAGTTCGTATTCGTCTATTTTAATATTCACAATAATATTAATTTTTGTAACGTTTTCAACTTATCACATAGTTGCATTAAACAATTTCATTAATTTGGACAAATTTATCTTTTTTTCAACTATCCTCCTCTTATACAACCTTCCTATTTTTAATAATTTAAGGATTAAAAACAAAACTCTACCTCTATTTAAAACTTCCTAAAGAATGAGAAATTGTATTATATATTTCTATATATTTACAGAAGGTAGAAAAAACACAGGGAGTAAATTTACCGGTGAGTTTATCAACACTAGTAGAGCCTAGAAGGGAAAACATATGCTTCTAAAGACTCAAAGGTGAGAGAAAGTAAGTTTAATATGGAAAAGTGTTTCATAAGGAGACCAATGATTAAGAACATGTATAGGTAAGAGATTGATGAGATAAACAACAATAGAAAAGGATGCAAACAAAAAAGATTTAGGAAGAGAGGTATGTAAAAGAAGGATAAGACCTATTTTAGTGATATGGCAAATTTTACGTTCTACAAGGCTATTTTGTTGAGGAGTGTAGGAAAAAAGATATGATAAGTGATGTCATGAGTAGTAAGATATTGAGCAAAGATGCCATTGAAGAGTTTGGGAGCTTCATCGCATTAAAAAGTTTTGATAGTTATGGAAAAAAGGTTTTCAATTGTTGTGTTAAAGGTTTGAAAACATAGTAGAGCATGAGACTTTTAAACCAAAGGAAAAAGCTAGGTAAATCGAATAAAGTTATTAACAAAGATGATAAAGTACCAATACCCAGATAAATAAAGAGATGGGAAAGGTCCCCAGATATCACAATGAACGAGTTGTAATGGTTTTGTAGAGATACGAGATGATAATGGAAATGAAAGATGAAAATTTTTTCCTTTAAGATAAGACGTATAAGAATTAATGACAATGGATTTAATGGATAAAATAGAAGATAAATTAGATAATATGGAGCGACAAGGATGACCAAGATATTGATGCCACATATCCAGGGAAGCAGTGACAGCAATGAGAGAAATATAATTGCGAAAATGTGATGGAATCTTCAAGGGATAAAGGTTATTATGGAAGGAACCCACAAGAAGTGGTGTCTTAATTTGAAGGTCCTTCATAATGTAACCAAATCAATTAAATTTAATAAGACACAAACTACCATAAACAAATTTAACAACAAATAGCAAATTTGTGATTAGATTAGGAACAATCAAAATATAACGAAGATGGAGAGGGCAATGGGAAGTAGATATAGTTAATGTACCAATAGAGGAAATGGGAAGAGTTTTTCCATTACCAACGACAACTTCGTTGGACCCATCATATGGTGAAACATATTCCATAATGTAAGAACTAAGAGTCATGTGGGCAGTGGCCCTAGTATCCATTAACCATTTAGAAACAATATTGAAGTTGAGGTGTGAAGTATCCAGTTCAGATTGAATGTTCGCGGCAATAAATGTTGCAGAAGTATTTTTATTAATATTTCGAGAACTATAATGATGATTACAAGACTCAGAATATTGAAAATGACAGTGGGTGGCAATGTGGCCCCATTTCTAATAGATTTGACATTGTGAGGGTGCTCTATTAGACCTATTAAATGAAACAATATTTAGTGCTTGGGTTGATGTGGAGACTGGGCCTAAAGTTATTATGAATTAAAGGGGCCATAAGGCTAACTAGATGGAGCAACATTATAGACAGGCCCAAAGGAATAAGGAGGCCTAGAGTATTGATAGCCTGATAGTGTTGAGACCCAAAAAAAGTAGGGTTGACCTATGAAGTAGTTTGGAAATTGTCATGCCTCCTTTATGAGTTCTACCTCCTCCTTTGTTACACACACCTTATGAATGATGACCACTTTTGTGATAGAAAAAGAGAGTTGTGTCTACTATGGAGTGATAGATGTAGATTATAACATGTTTTTATAGGTGTCTAAGTGTGCTTTTAGATGTTTTCTTAGATGATTATAATGTGTATAGGCTTATAATTATGTTCTTGTTAATGTTTGTATGTGTTTTTATTGTTTGATTGGTTTAGAGTAAGAATTTGATCTTAATTTTATGTTTCAAGGGGTGTTTGACGTGTTCATGAGTAAAGGGAAATAGGAAATTGAAGAAAAGATGAAGAATTTGAAGCATGAAAATCACTATCGTAACAGATGTGATAGATAACAGATTCCAACAAATTTTAGTTTTTTAGCTCACGAGTTTTTTTTGTACTTTTGATATTTCGAGGTTAATTTTGGGACCAAATTAAGTGAAAAAAACCCTAAAAAGAACCCTAGATGCCTCAATAACTGTTTGAAGACAAGAAAAACATGAAAAAAGAGCAACAACAACTAAATCAAGAGGAGACATCAAGAGAGCTTCAGAGAATTCCAGATTTCAAGATCAAGACTCCAACTAGTTTTTCTTTCTTTTCCCTTTATTTTTTTCATTTTATTGGATCTTTATTTGGATTGTTATGATGTTTAACATGATTATGGGTTTCTAAATCCATATTAGGGATTGTTCTTGAATTGCTTTGTTGGACTTTATTCTTATTGAATTCAATACATTTATTAATGTTTTGTGATAATTTTTATGCTTATATTTGGTAATAAATTGAGAGAGTGAATCAAGTTAAGGTGTATAAAAAGAGTTAGCAACTTAATAGAAATGTAATTATTGGATAAATTAACAATTGAAGAAAGATCTTAATTGTGAAATTAATTATCTTTAGGATTGCTTCAAGTCTAATTGAATAAGTTAGGAGTAGTTTTATGAATTGAAAGATTATAATTATATGATTATCAAATTCAGTTAGAATTACTTGATTAGATCACGAGAGAGGGAATTCAAAACTTTAGGATATCTAAGATTAAGCATAAATTGAATCAACAAGATAAAGGGGAAAAACGAGGATAGAATAATTCCTAAGTCTTAAAATTTGATAAAACTTATTTTGTTGGCAACTCAATTCTTTACTTGTTTCGTTTTATCAGTTGTTTTAATTTCAATTATTTATTTTAATTCAAATCAATCTTTAATATCTTAGATAAAGTTCTATTTAAATTGTTAGGTGCCTATTAGACCTCGTTAGAACGATACCTTTGATACTACGAGATATGATCTTATGATATTGAAAGTTTTTATATTAAACTTATCAACAAGTTTTTGGTGTAGTTGTCGGGAACCTTATTTGGCATCTTACACGATTTGAATTCTTTTGATTTAAGGATGTAATATTTTTTTGTGTGAGTTTAGGTGCCTGAACTATATATATATATATATTGCAAGCTAAGTAGAAGACACATCAATTCTAGACATCACAAAGTTAGAAAGAGAGATTCGAAGAGTTAAAAATTAAGAAGCAATAAAAAGAACGATGGCAAAGGAAAGAATACTAGGAGAGCAATAAAGGACAACCCTTATAAACTTCATGAGGCCAAGGTCCAATGCCAATCATCAAGGAATTACACGGCCACCAGTGCAAGCGAATACCTTCGAAATCTAAATAACACTGCTGAACATGCTTAAGACCAATGTGTAATTTCATGATTTGGCCAATAAGGATCCCAATGCTTATTTGACCAATTTATTAAAGATTTGTGATACATTTCGGTATAATGGGTTATTAGAAGATGTAGCTAAGATAAAGCTCTTCTTCTTTACACTCAAGGATAGAGCCAAGATGTGGTTTAATTCACTCAACCCAGGGAATGTCACAACATGGGAGCAGCTAGTGCAAGCCTTCTTGGCTAAATACTTCCCTTTAAAAAAGACAACGAGACTCGTAAAGAAAATTACAAATTTCTAGCAAAATGAAAGGGAGTCTTTATATGAAGTATGATAGCGATTTAAGGAGTTGCAAAGGAACTGTCTACACCACAACTTGCTAAAGCAGTTTCTTTTGCAAATGTTTTACAATGGAGTTAATCCAACTACGTAAGGCACCATTGATGCAGCAGCTGGTACTTGATTAATAAGGAAAATAGTTGAAGTAGCACACAATCTGTTAGAAGAGACGGCGAACAATAGCTATCTTTAGACACCGAAATGAAGTAGTCAACAGTCAATCTTCTAGGATACAAAAGTAATGATTCCTGTAGATTTAGTGATAGCATTGCAGGATGAGGTTGCTATTCGAACCATCTAATTGAACAATGTGAAAGCCACCTTTTCCTCCCTACTCAAAGTAATTTAGTAAATATGTGAGCTATATGGACAAGAGAGCCACATCATAATTGATTGCTTCTTAGTGGAAAACAACGTGCAACAGCTCAACTTCATAGGAACACAATTTGATCAGGAAGGCAACAACCTTTATTCAAACATATACAATCGTAGGTGAAAGAATCACTCAAATTTCTCATGGTTTAACAATGTAGGAACTTAAGTGAAAAATCAAGACCTGTCGAAATTTCATCAAGATAAGTCTAGTTCATGGGATTCAAAGATGGAAAAGTTTATGGATATGTTGAATTCCAAATTCACGAGTCTAGAAGGGAAGTTCGAGTAAGTAGCAAAGAATCATGCCTTTTCCATTCACAATCTGGAGGTTTAAGTGAAACAATTAGCCAACGCAAAGTTTACACGAAGTTTGGGAGCTTTCCAAGTAATACGAAAGCAAATCTAATGGAGCAACTTAAGGATATCACACTTAGAAGTGGGAAAGAGCTAGAAGAAAGACAAGTCGAACCCCAATTTGTAAAAGACCAAGAGAAGAAGAATAAGGATAAAGTTAAGAGTGAGAATCCTCCCGATGTTTCTCCTCCTCCATATTCTTCAAAAATAGCATTCTCACAAAGACTTCAGAAGAAAAAAGATGCACAATTTGTAAGGTTCATGGAGAAACTGAAGACATTGCAAATTAACTTGTCTTTTGTAGAAGCTTTGGAGAGCATACATAAGTATGCGAAATTTCTCAAAGACATCTTATTAAGCAAGTGAACTTAGGATGACAATCAAACGGTCTACATGATGGAAACATGCAGCTCCATAATTACCAACCATATGCCTTCAAAGTTGAAAGATTTAGGGAGTTTTACTATACTCTGTGTAGTTAGTAATTTAAAATTTTCTAAATGCTTATTATGTGAATTAGATGCAAGTTTTAATCTTATGCCTTCATTAATTTTCAGGAAATTGATGCTAGGAGATATGAAGCCAACTTCCACGCTTATTCAGTTGGCATATCAATCGATAAAGAAACCGTTTGGCATAGTGGAGGATGTGCCTGTAAAAATGGACATGTTTATTATTCTTGTAGATTTTGTCGCACTAGACTTTGAAGAGGATCGAAACTGTCCACTAAATCTTAGTGGACTCTTTTTGAACACTGGAAGAACTTTAATAAATGTCCATAAAGGCAACCTCATCCTTTATATTGGTGATGAACAAATGGAATTTAATATGAATAAGGTATTAAAGAATTTATAGGACGGCAACTCTTTCATGAGAATTGATGTAGTTGAATCTTTAAAGAAGCAAGAAGAGGAGCTAGTTTCAAAAACTATTAATTAAGTATTGGTATTTGCTTTAAGTAAGAATAGTTTCTGTCTCCCATAATACAAATTGTTGGATTTAATTGAAGATTCAGGGACCTTCATCATTCCTTATTTTATTAACAGTTTGTTATCGAAAAGGACATTATTGAACTTACTTGAATTTCTTAATTTGATCAATTATGTCCTTTTTATTATATTATAATTGGTGGCTTATTTACAGGCTACTAACTTGCCATGTGGAGAAATAGGTGGAAGCAAGCCACTCATTATATACCAAAGTTGAGATTAGAAGACATAATATTTCAAGCTAATGACGTTAAACAAGTGTTACTTGGGGGGTAACCTAAGAATTAGGATATTTTTTATTTTTATTTTCATTTTATTTTGTTAGTGCTTTGTTATTTTTATTTTATTTTTATTTTATAGGGAGTGAATTGATGGATCTTTATGAAATAAAGAGTCTCCAAATTCCATCGCCTATACCATTACTGCCTCAATCTCCATAAGTCTTCTTGCTATAATTTTCTTGTTTTTATTTATTGATTTGTGTTGTTTTGTTTCTTACATTACAAAAAATGTGTTGTTTAAGTGTGGGGATGTATATGCAATTGCATATCAATTGCGTGTGAATTTTGCATTTGTATTATATTATTTATTAGGTTGGCATTGTGTGAACATTTTGTTGCATGATGTGTGAATGTATGAATGAGTCAATGGCACAAATTGAATGGAATGGACTTACTTTTAAACATGGTCATTCAAATTGTAAAGGCATAGTAACATGTGAATTTTGTATTTTAACTATCTTTGGGATGAATATGTATATTAATTAGGATGTAACACTTATTCTTTCACTTTATAACACTTGTTTATATTACATTTATAATTACACTCAATTAAATTGGTTAGTATTATTAGTACTATTTCATGAGAATGATTGATTAAGAAGAAATAAGGTAGGCCGAGAAATAAAAAAAGTGTATTAAATAAAATTTCTATTCGATTAGCCCTTTTTAAGAAAATAAGATGAAGAATAGAGCTGGTAGTCAGTTAAGAGTTGTGATATAGTTGAGTAAACAAGAGCATTCATGATAAAATGTTTGTTTTCGCGTCAAAATGCTAGAATGACACTCCAACCAAGTTAAATAAAAAAACATGATCTAGTTGAATAATCAGGGGACATTTATGACAAAGTATTTGCCTTTGTATCAAAAGACTAGGTTATCACTAAAGAAAATAAGATAAGAAATGGTGTTACAATGAATAAAACCTCTTAATCTTTTACAAATAACAAGATTTTTCATGAAAAGGTACTTAGTGTTAATTGACCTTTTCGATTGATTGATAATAATAAATGCATGCTTACAAGTGCCATAGGTTTATGAATATGGTGTTAATATTTTGATTGATATGTATATTCAAATCAACGCACTTAAACGTGAAAGGAATAAGTTCGTATGTTGGCATGTTTTGAGTGATTAATGTTTGAGGTTAAGTTTATTCCATGAGAATTGATGCCACTGTACCATTATTGTATTGTTGCATGATTGTGTGTTTATGTATTTATACGTTTTATTTGTTTGCATTTTAAGATTTTTCTTGAGGACAAACAAAGGTTTAAGTGTGAAGATGTTGATAGGTGTAGTGATAGTATGTTTTTATAGTTATTTAAGTGTGTTTGTAGGTGTTTTTTTCAAAGATTATCATGTGTATGGCTTAAAATTGTGATTTTGTTAATGTTTATTGTGTTTTAATTGTTTGATTGGTTTAAAGTAAGGATTTGATCATAATTTTATGTTTCAATGGGTGTTTGATGTGTTTGTGAGTGATAGGAAACAGAAAATTGAAGAAAAGATGAATAATTTTAGGCATGAAACAATGCATGCCACGAAATTGAAGAAAAGATGAATAATTTGAAGCATAAAACAATTTATGTCATGATTGTGACATCGTATGATTGGTCGGGTTGTCGAGCCCCTAAAATAATTTCAATTTTCTAAGCTTTTATAGCAGTTATAGAACTAGGTCGAATCCCTAGAGAACTAAGCTCTAGCTTCTTAATTTCAATTAATAAAATAAACAAGGGTTTTTTATTAAGAAATTGATTCACTAAAATTAATACAAAATCAAATTAAATCAACTGAATTTAAAATTGAGAAAGTTAAGATTATCAAATTCTAATTTAAAGGAAATATCTCATCTAATTGTAACATTGATCATTGGTTTAAAGAGAATATTTTCACAATTTAAGCAGTTAGTCTGAAACATAATATGATAGCCATAATAAGTCTCAAATTTTCCTAAGTTAATTAGTTCAAACCTAACATCTAAATCAAAACTTATCATCTATTGATTGGGTGTGAAAGCATTACATATCAAATAAATGATAGTAATAAGCTGCATGAAAAAGACTAAACCCTAAATTAAATAATCGAGATAGCTATAACTATTCAATTTAGTTTTCTTGTTTATCATATGTCAAATATGAAAATTCATAAATAACCTATTTGCTACTTGTACCAATCATTCATGACAATTACGGATCATTGAAATCTTGGATAAAGATAAAATAATCAATATTAAATTAAATTATCAGATTAATCAAATATCAATCATTCATGAAATATGAGAACTCAAAAATAAGAAATACTTTAATTAAAATGTGAATAAAAGTTTAAAACACAAAACCTCACAATATTACGATTAGATTAATGAATCCTCTTGAATCAGAACAATTGAATTTAGCCACACATGACTTTTTCTCCAATAACAAAAATAAAAGAAAGATTAAGAATTGAAAAAAATGTAAGAATAGAAAATATCTTTCTGTTATGATGAACGTCCATTTTATAGGGTTTTTTATTCTAATCATAATCTAACTCTAACTTGTAAAGATGTCTATCTAAAACGAATTCAAATTTCTACATGATAAGGATATGACGAAGTCTTCCAGTCAAACTCCAACTCTTGAAATGATCAACCTTATCCACTGCATTAATCTCTTCACTTTATCCAAAATTTGTCACTATCATCAATAGAGTCTTAACTTAATGCTACTCCACGTTTCATCTCTTAAAACAAAACAAACATTAATTTCCATATTTAAGCATCAAATTAAATCCAAAAAAAAAGAGATAATATCAAATAATATAACAAGATGAGATCTTATTAAATTCTCCCACACCTGAGTCATGCTTGTCCTCAAGCATACATCAATTCAATACATTAATCATTTTCATAACAACCTCTCATCTGCTTTTATGTTATCCAGAAATTTCCAAAAGCTGATTAACATTTATGGGTTAAGATAAAATAACAATCGAGAGAATAATCACTCATAGGACACATTGTTAAAATATAACATCTCAATAATTCCATCAAAATCAAATGAATAAGACTTGACACCTTTACAAGGATTTCACTCTATACGCTCATAGTGTTTAGGGTTAAGTAAGCTCTCAAATCAAAACATAGCGAGTTATTTTCATAAGCTTGCTCAAGAATCATATCTCCACCATTTAAACAAAATAAACCTATTGTATAAATCAAAAGGATTTAATAAGGGTTGTATCGTGGCTTAGGTAAGGTATGACAAAAGGAACTTTTTGACTAAATAAGTTGAAAAGAATCATACAAACTTATCAACACAATACTTAAAACAAATTTCACTTAATTCAATAACATCTCTTTCAATTACTTTTTCTTTTCTTTTCTTTTCTTTCTTTCTTTTTTCTTTTTTAAAACAAAAATATCAAAGAGGAGATTTTTGTTGTTGTTGTTTGTTTTTTTATACTTTTCCTCCGTTCTATAAAAAATCAAAATAGTGCAACTGGAATAATCGAATTTACTTTTCACACGTTTAGTCAAAATCCTATCCAAATAAGCTAATACAATTCCTTCAATTTATGGGTTTAAAAATATTAATGATATCAACAACAAAAGGGTAAATTGGGCTTGTAATAAGGTTATTATGCAAAAAAAAAAAGTTAAGGCTCAAATTGGTTATCTAAGGATAAAAAGTGACGTATGTTTATTTAGGTAAAAAAATGATTATCCTAAATGCCCTAATCATCTTTATACACAAATTCATTAAAAATGTAATCTCAACACGTATTTAAAAGCAAGTTTTAGCATAGACAAGCTATGTTTGATGACACACAACAAAAAGATATATAAGCACATATGTGATGAATACTCTTAGGCTTAAAGCTCATGTAAGTGTCAAAAATTGCACCAAGTCTTGCACACTTTTCGTTCAACAAAATCAATAAGATACTTGAAATAATTCAATGAAAACGCTAATCATGCTTGTCTCTCTCATGCATTAGATCTTAAACCAAAAATGTATTCTAACTTAAGGATTATTCATCAACAACAATCATAAAATTATAAAGCTATCATGAGGAATAATTAATATATGAATCAACACATCATGAGCCTAAGCAAAATCATAAAGTTCATCAAAATGAAAAAACTCACTCCCCCACACCTAAATCATACATTGTCCCTAATGTATGCATAAGATACTCACAACTCAATAAAGATAATCAAAGAAAATAAATAATTGAGGACTTCCCCGAAGTGTGAGCATCGGAAAGGATGTATACTATAGTGACAGAGGGCATGGGTGATGTACCCCCATGAATTGCATTAGAGCATCCAAATTCTTCTCCATTTTGGAACTTTGCATTCCAATCTATCCGGCCAAGAATGATAATCCTGTCTAATCTGTGGAGCTGAAAGATATAAAGTTGGTCAAATGGTACTATGTTCTCGTTGTGTTGATGATGAACCTCTCTCGGTGCGATTGCGAAATTACACCCAACTTGCTTAAACAAATTCCATGCAAAGGTTCCATCGCACAGGCTATATGCATATTAGTGTCAGTCAGATCAAGCAAATTCAAATTAATAGCCAAATGAGTGATAAGAGAACTAAGACATAAATGTTTGTTTGATGATAAAACAATGTTAAATTGTAGTGCCAACCAAGCACCTAAATTGACATGCACTTTATTCACCATACACCAAATAAAGAACAATTCAGCCTTAGTACATGTACATGCATTAGCCTTGCGGCCGAAATAACTAAAGGCTAAAAAATGCTGCATATAAATCAACTCCATTTTATTGAGATCACTACCTTTAGATTGACTGGGATTATAAAGAAAAGGATTAGAAGACATTGATTTCCATACTTGAAAAGAGTTGAACTCACTATAGTCCACGACAGATTCTTTACAAAGAGTCGAATTAGCATAATATTCATCTATTAACCCTAAGGCTAACTTGAACTCAGTGACACTCTATTTGAATTCGACTCCCATTAATCTGTATTGAATTACATTAGGACTACTTAAAGTAAAATTGTCCGATTTGTCAAATTTAAAAGTAGTGTAATTTAATAAAAACAGGACAACTAATCAATGCAAAGTACTTCTAACTCATATCGATTAGTAAATCATCAAATTTTTCCTTACTTTCCAATTCTTCTAGAGAAGGGTAGTGTAAATATTTACGTGCAACAATATGTTGAGTTTTAATAATAGCGTACTATTGATTTTGCTCTTTGGTGTTGAAAGTGAGAAATCCTCGTAAATCTGACTCAACAAGTGATAGAATAGAAGTATTTTTCGCAATCTGTGTACACTTCCTTTTGTTACCGACTTCAGATCTTTCAGTACATCTAGCATGCATTGGTGAATTGCCTTTTGCTGCGGTCTTGTTAATAGTCTTAGAAAGCCCTATTACACTAAACAAAATAAACAAAAATTACTAGAAAAATATTAACAACTTAATAATAATTGAAATTAAACTAAAAGAAGGATTAACTAAAAGTAACTAATATGAATGAAAATAAAAAAGTAATCAAAAATTGTAAAAATAAAACTTAAAAAATTGAGGCGTGGTTGGTTGGTTTCTGTTGTTGCTTGCGTGATTAAAGAGGGGCTGTTGGGTTATGTGTGGAGGCTGCTGCATCTGTCGCAGGTGAGTAATGTGGGTGAGAGAAGCTGCTGCGTCGTGTGTCTGTCTCTGAACCTGCGTGAGTGCTGTGGCGTGGATGGGTAGGACTGGGTTACATGAGTGATTGCTCCAGTGTGCTGGTGGGTGTGGAGTGTGTGGGAGGAGAGCGGCGTGTGTGCTGTGCAGTGGAGAGGGTTGCGTGCTAGTTGTGCAATGGAGAGGGCTGCGTGCATGTTGTGCAATGGAGAGGGCTGCATATTTGAGTGGTTGTGTGATGCGTGGGTGGAAGAAAGTTGTTGATGAGTTGGGGAGGTGAGGGCTGTCGGGTCGTGTGAGGCTAAGGCGTGAGTTGCTCCAATGTTGGGTGAGTGAGTTTTAATGTTCCTGCAAAAAAGAAACAACAGATTAGGGTCCCTTTTTAAAAATAAATTCTAATAAAGTAAAATGGAGAAAAAAAATTTTATGGGGTTCTTTAATTTTTTAAATAAATAAATAAATAAAGTAAAATGGAAATAATAAAGGAAAAAAATTTACAGTTCTTTTATATATATATTTTTTTATTTTTTTTAGAAATATTAGATTATCAATCTAGAACACTAAATTATATAAGGCGTAAGATCTTCATTTCAGAACACTAAATCACATAAGGTGAGATCTCGCCTTGCGAGATTCTATAGTCTGAAATTTTTTAGTCCTCTTTTTCCTTTTAAGCCAATAAATTTATGTTTAAAAAACAAATAAATGCATAAAGAAAGAACATAATAAAATAAAATAATCATATTTTGATTTACCTCCTGAAAAGTACAATTGTTTAACATCATTATGCTCGACAGGACCAATTCTTCTGAAACTTCTTCATATGATGGAGATTCCAAATCAATATTCATCGCACTAGAAATCGTCATCTCCTCATAGAATGGTTTCAGTCTATGTCTATTAACCTTAAAAATCTTTCTGATCTCTAAACTTTTTATTTTTACTGCACCATGAGAAAAGATATTAGCAATAACAAATGGACCAAACCATATAAAACGTAACTTACCTAGCATAAGCTTTAGTTGAGAATTATACAATAACACTTTCTGTCCCACCTCAAATTGTTTCCTCAAGATCATATTATCGTGGAGCAAGTTGGTTTTCTATTTGTAAATTTTCAAATTTTCGTAAGCATTCAACCTTATTTCCTCTAGCTCTTGTAGTTGCAACTTCCTTTGCTCTCCAACTTTTGCCAATTCCATGTTGCGACGTTGCACCGCACAATAGGCTCTATGTTTAATTTCCACCAATAAATGGCAAGCTTTATTGAAAACCAATCGATAAGGAGACATTCCTATCAGTGTCTTATAAGCTGTATGGTATGCCCAAGAGCATCATCCAATCGTAAACTCCAATCCTTTCGACTAGGATTTACAGTCTTTTCTAAGATGGATTTCACCTCTCTATTCGATACTTCTGCTTGTCCATTCATTTGCGAATGGTAGGCGGTGGTACTCTATGATGCACTCCATACTTTCTAAATAGTGTTGCCACCACTTTATTACAAAAATGACTTCCTTGATCATTAATGATGGCACGTGCGATTCCAAATGTATTAAAAATGTTAGTTTTTATAAACCCTACAATAGTGACAAAATCGTCAGTTATAGTGGCTTTTTTTATAACCCATTTGAAAACGTAATCAACAGCTAAAAGTATGTAAGAAAATCCACAAGATGAAGGGAAGGGCCCTATAAAATCAATACCCCATACATTAAATATTTCAACTATAAGAATTGGGGTTTGAGGCATTTCATTTCGATGAGATAACGTACCTGTCTTTTGACATCTGTCACAACTTTTATAGAACACATAAGCATCTTTAAATAAAGTCTCCCAATACAATCCACTTTCCAAAACTTTCCTAGCAGTTCTTTTGGGGCAAAGTGACCACCACATGCATATTTGTGACAAAAAGCTAAAACAGAATTTTGTTCATTTTCTAGCACACAACGCTTTATAATCTGATCAGAGCAAAACTTCTACGAGAGCGTTTCATCCTACACATGATATTTTGCCTCATTTCTTATCTTTTCCTTCCTAGACTTACTAATGAGATAAGGTAAAGTTCCAGTAACTAAATAATTAACCAAATCAGCATACCATGAAACCATACTTTTCATTTGGAATAATTGCTCATCAGGAAAAGTTTTGGGAATATGTAAAATATCTTCATCTCTTACTAACATGCTCAAGTGATTTGCTACTAAAGTTTCCTCACTTTTTCGATCCTTTATTGGCAAATTAAACTCTTGAAGTAACAGAATTCATCGTATTAACCTTAGTTTGGACTCCTTCTTTGCCAGAAGATATTTCAATGTTGCATGATTAGAGTAAATAATAACTTTAGAGACAAGCAGATAAGAACTGAATTTATCTAAAGCAAAAACATTTGCTAAAAGCCCTTTCTCAGTTATAGAATAATTGCACTACACATCATCCAATGTCTTAAAAGCATAGAAGATAACGACTTCTTTTCTTAATCCTTTGACCTAAAACAACTCCCGTTACATAGTTGTTAGCATCGAACATAATCTGGAATGGAAGATCCCAATTTGGTGGCTGAATAATAGGCGTACTTGTTTGTAGTGCCTTGAGTTTGTCAAAAGCTTCCTTGTAGTCCTTCCCAAAGTCAAATGAAACATCTTTTTATAGCAACTTTTATAAAGGTATTGCAATCTTGGAAACTAAATGGCATTCGCCTAAAAGCATACGTTCCGAAGGGACACCTGAATATAGTCTTTTCTTGATCCTCTTGAGCAATTTCTATTTGATAGTAACCTGAAAACCCATCCAAAAAGCATAAACACGATTTTTTTTGAAAAATTAAAATTTTTTACTATAGTTGAAACTAGATCGACATGACAAGGAGTTCAAGACCTTAAGTCTGCCATCATATTATAATATGATCAAAATAACTCCCTAAGGAAGGCAATATATCTACTTGGAAGGTAGATCACAAAAAGAACCACTAAAGACACCATTTATACGTCATGGCCTTAAAAATTGGCAATATATGGTGCTTTGTTAACCCTCTATTATTAGTATTTGGGATTTTTCTTTCTCTTCCTTGTTGACTTTCGTTTTGCAATTTTGGACTATACACAAAAATCTCATGGAATGTGAGAAACTCGAGCTACAGCTGATAGGGAATCACAGTCTTCTGTTGCCAAATACGAACTACTTTCCCGAGGGGAACCTATTGTCATATAAGAAGAAGAATTACAATTCAATGCCAAGACGTGCTCTACCCAAGGATGTGCTGCACTCTAAGAGATGATAATCTTATACCCTTTACTTGCCACATTGTTATCATTTAAATTTTCCATTGTTGTCTGTTTTCCAAAACCCAGCCTAGTCTTAGAGGTCTCATGTTGCCTAATAGATGATACTAAGGTCAACATGTTAGCCTAATTCATTTGGCATTGCTCCAAATATTGTGAGTTGAATTATCCCACACTAGTATCTAGATGCTCTACATTGTCTGCTCTATAGTTGAGTATAGCTGATTGTTTTGGCACTACTTCAGCAATATCAATCTGTTGAGTAACCTTCACAGCCCTCTCAAATCCTAGTTCCTCTATAGAAACTCCATCTATCTTACTTTGCAATACATCAACAATACTAGCGTACTCTGCCAATTTCGGACTTTGTGTAATATGCTCTGTTGATTGTTCCTTCGCCACCCATTTTGTACCCTCATTGGTACCAATTCATCATTCTGGTTTCGTATCACTGTCATGCCAGTTTTTCACTACAAGAAAAACGTCGTTTTGCGACGGAAATTACCGACAGAAAATATTAACTTTCCGTCGGTATGTAGTATTAGCAACGGACTTTACTGACGGACAAAGGCGTCATAGAAACAGCCGTAGCTAATAAATACCGACGAAAAATAATTTTCCATTCTGTCTGTAAATTTACCGACGGAAAATTATTTTTCGTTGGTAAATTTACTGACGGAAAATTATTTTCCGTCGGTAAATTTGTCAACGGTTTACATTTTTCTGTCGGTAAATTTACAGACGGAAAATCATTGTCCGTCGGTAAATTTACCAACTGTTTACATGTTTTTGTCGGTAAATTGATCAAAATTTTTTTTTATAATATATTGTCAATACCGTCAATAAATTTTATTTCATGGTATTACAGTGGAAAAATACCTCAACCAAAGTAGAGATGACGGTAGCTGGAGACACGATGACGGTAGCCGAAGGCACGACGACGATAGCCAGAGATATTTCATCAAACACTTTACATGCATAAGAAATTCATCCCAACATCACAACTAAAATCATGTATTATCCCTTTTATCACTAACATTTATACCTTAAAGTTGTTTTTCAATCACAAAATGCACAAATAAACGAAAGTAATCAAATACATAAATTAACTTTCATCCAATATACAAGAAAACACATGACAGTAGTTGCAAAAATACCTCCACTAAAGGACACGATGACAATGGTTGGAAAAGACAACACCGATGAGCATAAGAGGAGTCCACAACAGAGAAACGGGAGAGAAGAAAACCGGAGAGGAGACACAGCAGTAAGAAGGAAGAAGAAGACGTAGCAGAAAGAAGGAAGAAGAAGACGCAGGTTGGGGAGGGGGGACGCGGGGTGAGTTTAAATTTAAAGAAAATTTACCGACGAAATTTACCGACGGAAATTTCCGTTGGTAAACTCAAAATTTTATTATTCCGCCAACAATTCCAGCATTTTTACCGATGGAAATTTCCGTTGGTAAACTCAAAATTTTTTTATTCCGCCAACAATTCCCTCCTTTTTACTGACGGATATCATATATCGTCGCCAAATTTCCCGACGGACATATTATACCATCACTAAATTCCATCGCAAAATTTACCGGGATGATTTCCCTCCATATTTAGCGACGGATATTATTACCATCGCGAAATAAAAATTTTCCTTGTCAACTTTACCAACGAAAATGGACTTTCCGTCGGTAATTTACAACGGTAATTTTCCGTCGCTAAATACGAGTTATTTACCGACGGACATCTTATACCGTCGCTAAATTTCATCGCAAAATTTTCCGGGATGATTTCCCTCCATATTTAGCGACGGATATTAGTATTGTCGCTAAACGAAAATTTTTTCGTCAACTTTACTAACGGAAATAGATGTTCCGTCGGTAATTTGCAACGGTATATTTTCCGTCGTTAATGTTTCGTCGCTAATTCTTACTTTTCTTGTAGTGTTCTATGCTCGAGAGGAGTGCCAGGAACTTTCCTATGCACTCTGAGGACGAGGAGCAGACGGCGGTGGCGAGGAGCAGACGACGGTGGTGAGAAG
>JAOTAY010000001.1:20446897-20460122 GCA_025629805.1 Erythroxylum baracoense
GTAGGCACAATTTGGCCGAACTCCGTTATCAAATTTTGTGTTGTTCTATTAGCATTCTAGTTGCGTGGAAATAGTTGCATTTCCTAACATAAACAACTATGCTAATGTTTGAGTTTTAGGTTAAATTTTGAATCCGTGTTGTTCCAAATCTCAATCTTTATCAATGTAAAGTCAACAAAGTTGTTCACCGATACCTTGAAGGCCTGCAAATTAATGGCCATTAATTTGTTCACCGATAACAAAGTTATGCATATTCTTTTAGGTCGAATAGGTGTCGTACAAATTAAAAAAGAACCAGAGATCAAATTTAAAAACTTTACAATAAATCCAAGTAATATACTTGGGTTAATATAAAATTTTACATGTTCAAAAGCACAGCAATAAAAAAGATTCTCCTGACCCATTAGTTCTTGCAGCTCCGTCCATGGCAGCAGCAATACATGTAAATGGAAAATGATGATATGCATATAGTAAACTGAGAAATTATGAGTCAACAACGTTCTTCTTATCCTTTTAGTATTTTAAAACCCCAGATGGGTATTATTTTATTGTGAACAAAATCCGAAACTGAAACAGGAAGGCTCGCATTCTCTTCCAATCTATTTAAAAAGCGTGAGGAAGAAAAGTTAAAACTTCTAGGGCCCTCCAGCTCCTCCACACATGGAAGTTGTTTCAATATTATAATTCAGTTAACGAGGAGGTTGGTATAATATATAAAGTTTAATTTATCAGCTTACAAAAATACAAATGTAAATTTTGACTTATTCATTAGCCACTAGTTTAACAGTGATTAGCATGATTAATTAATATAATTATTTTTGTAGTTTGGCTATTGGAATTGCGATTAGAAGATCTCAACAGTTCTTAAATTCTCCACTCAGGTCAAGTCAAGCGAAACGAATTTTGCGGCTAGCTCCGTAAAGAACGAAAAAGAAAAAGAAATGAGAATTTATCATTTTAAAAATTGAATCGTTTCGATCATGTCACAGTAAAAGTTTTAAATTGAATAGTTTTTTTAGTTAGATTTAGTACAATATTTTTTATTGTTAAAAACTAATCAGTTAATTAATTGATTGATTATTTTAGTAATATAATTAATTTTTATAAATTAGAATAAAGTAATTAATTTTTATTTAATAAAATTTTAATTAAAATATTAATTTAACCATTTCAAGTCAGATCAATAGAACTGCGTCATTTACGCTGGAATAAAAAAACGTTTTTTTTACTGTGATTCATTTTCTTTATTAACAATTGGGATTGGTCAAACGTTTTGATTTTTTTATTCCACGTGTTGGCCTTTCATTTTAGTACAGGTGAAATATAGGATATAATAAGTTCGTAAATAGGGCTGCATCTCTAACATTACTCAAAAATATTGTTCACACTCCCTAAATTAATGAACTAAAATTCAATTCAAATTAATCAGATAGAAGTCATTCTGATTAACAAAAAATACTGGCCTTGAAGTTAGTTAATAATACATATTCAAGTGAACAATTGAACTACAATTTTACTCTTTCCTTAAAATTACATTCCTAGATCACAATGTTCTAGGAACCTTAACCAAAGAAGAACAATAATATATACCTAATCTGGTATCAAGGAAATTACTTGCAAAAATAACTTCTTCTCTGTTCAAGAAACCAAGCTTTTGTTCATTTTCTAAGAGTTGGTAATAGAAGTAGAAATATCTGATTCTTAGGGTTTGACATCTATACATGGTTGTCTGTTTGACGAGGAAGATGATACCGCCGATTAATAGAACAAGACAAGCAGTTGAAATTGTTGAGATTGATGTCTACGACTACTACTTGTTTAACGTGACCACTGGTCATACAGTTCCTGTGTGAATAATAAGTGTACACATGAACAGCTTCACTTGTGTTTAGATTGATGGACGTCATATGCGTCTGACTATTACAAGAATTCTTCTCAAAATTTTAATACGTTGGCATCGTCATTATAATGCAGCATCGTTCCAAAATTATATATGTTTGTTGTACCTATAAGATTCAGGTGATACTCTGAGATATATTATTTTAACAAGGTATGTATGTATATTGTTGAAATAAAAAAAGATTGACGTACTCAATACACAAGATTCCTTACTTTACGAAGATCTGGAGAAGGTTATAATGTATACAATTTTTTATTTGTATTTTTACAAAAACTTTATTTATGTGGCATGAAAAAAAAAACAATTTTACTAGTTGTTTCAAGGCTCATCTCTTATATATATATGTTGAAATCAATTTCCATAAGTTTTATCTCATAGGGGAACTGCCCACATATCTCTAAGCCTTGGTGGTTTTGAAATATTTTTTTATATTTATAAATAACCGTAATTTAATTTGAATTTAAATTTACTGAATAAGTTATTATATTGGAGAATTTATTTAATATAGACTTAAAGAATAATAATTTTGAATTCTGAAAAAATTTAAACTAAATTTTGTTTATTAATTATCGTGATAACAATTAATGGTCTGTGATTCCATAAAAAAATTGGAACTGGATGGAAAATAATTAATTCTGGAACTGGAAGTCTCCATTGACAGATATTGTCATGACACATTACTAATGTGACTTGAGTTCACGTTAACCTTTTGCACTCAAAACACGGGTCGACCAAGGGGAAGTCAGGTTCTCCCGCAAAAATGTTTGATGTTTCCTATAGTATACCATGTCCTTTTTCTTTCCGTTTTCGAGCATGCAATCCTGTTCTAACATGTCCAAGACTTTTGGAAATGTATGTATCACAGACAGAGCTGAAACAGATGAATAAGAAGAAGACAGGAGATTTGACTTTGATCACGTGTTTTCTTCGTGTTTTTGTCTTAATTAAAATATCTGGTCGGTTATAGCTTCTCTAGTTGTGATTGAAGTAGAAGGTCAGCGTATATGCAAAGAGGTTATAAATCCATTTTCCGATTTCAAGGGTCGCTTTCAGAAATTTCAAGACCATTTTTAGGAAAATGAAAATCTCGTGGGCACAGTGTAATGTGGATCCACAAACCTGACTTGCTTCTAATTCTTTGGTCCAATAATATCTTTTCATAGTGAATTATTCATGATTTGTTGTGAGAAATTGGATCACCAACCAGACAAGCGAATGCTATTCCCTTCTCAAACTGTTTTTAATCATAAGTTTTGAAATTAAGGCATCACAATAAATAACTTCAAACTAAGACATAATATTTGACTATATTCAATTCCACATCGTCATTAAGAAACCATCACACTTGCATTCTAGAAGGAAGACTACACACCACTCGAAATAGTCTTCACTTTGTTGATATGTTTTGCCCAAAAATTATTATTACATAAATCGATTGTTAAAATGATCCCCATCATACATAAACACTATAAGACCATGGATATTTCATAAGTTCTCATCAAAATTTATTTGCGTTACATCCATAATTTAATTAACTATTCATTAAACTTGGTCCTAATACCGATGTATTTCTTTTTGTTTTTTGTTTTGGAACAGTTTTAAGATTGATTTGTTCCAAAATTAAAGAAAGATTGTTTACTTATAGAGCATTGATTAGTTGACTTGAAACAAAAGTGCTCAATGAAAAGGCAAAACAAGAATGTAATATAAAAAATTAAAATTAAGAGAGGTATTCAACCGACTATAGCTCGGATGATCTTGTGGTTAGAATGTGAAAAGGGTATTCAACGAGCTCTCTGCCAATAGAGAAGCCTCTAGGGTTGTTATCGCATAAAGCAGTGAAATATCATCCATTGAGCTTCCAGGCTCTTGATGGAAATTAGTTTGTGATATAAGTAGTTAAAGTAAAACTCGGAAATGAAGGGTTGCTTCCTTTCCAAGAGTTGTAACTTGTAGCGAACAAATGTGACTATTCTGAAGGGTTACTTCATTTCCAAGATTTGTGATTTATCGTGAACAGATGTGACTGTTCTGAAGGGTTGCTTCTTTTCCAAGAGTTGTGACTAGGAGTGAATAGATGTGACTGTTCTGATGGTTGCTTTCTTTCCAAAAGTTGTGACTGGTAGTGAAGATACATGATTATTCTGAAAGCTTTATATATACCTGAGTTTTAGTCAAGATTAAAAATGTTTGTTTTTAATGACTTTTACCAATACAATCTCTGCATTCATAATTCTTGAAGGACATTCATACTCTTACAACTTGTTCTTGTGTTCTTTGTATCCTAGAAGTAATTTGTCTTTAACCCGGTTTGCAACTATAGTGGGGGCAAATAACACTTTAAGGAAAGTGTCCAACACGCCTAGAACACTTTAAACTTTGTGTTTTGATCTCAAGTTCTCTCAATTCTCAATAACATCATTTACTTCATTATTCATCGTTTGTTTTGTGGACTTCCAACCGCCATTCAATATTACAATCTTAAAGTATTATCTGTTGCTATCATAGAGTCCACTCAAGAATCCACTCCCAAAGTGATGAACCAAGACTTTGTGAAGTTAGATCGCCTTGATGGAACCGACACCAACTTCAATCATTGGAAGGACAAGATGATGTTCTTCCTCACCGTTTTGAAAATTTCATGTGTACTTGATCCCACTCTTCCTGCAATTACTCTTCCAAAGGAGGGTGAAGTAGACATAAGGAAGGATAAACGAGATAAGCGCCTAGAAGATGAATTGCTTTGTAGGGGTCACATTCTCAACCCCCTCTCATATAGCCTTTATGATCTCTTTACCACCATGAAGAGTCCAAAGGAGATTTGGGTATCGCTTGAACGTGAATATGCATCTCAAAAGCAAGGCACAAATAAGTTTCTTATTAAAAGATATTTTGAGTTTAAATTTATTGATGGTTCCTCTCTTATGGATTAAATCCACAATTTACAAGTGATTGTTTCAAAATTTAAAGACTTGGGTGTTGAAATTTTAGAATCATTACAAGTAGGGCAATTATTGCTAAGTTGCCTTCTTCTTAGAATGATTATCAAAAGAAGTTGTTGCACACTTCTGAAATTTTAACTATCGATAGTGTTTTGAAGCATCTTCAAATTGAATCAGGTGTAAGAATTCTTCAAAGAAAAGAAGTGGAAGGAGATCTAAAGGTGAATTTTGTGGATAAGAATAAACCCAACAATTCTAAAAGGAAGAAACCTAAAAATACTATTACTAAAGACAAGAAAAAGAATCAGATTTGCTACAATTATAAAAAGAAATGGCATTATAAGGCTGACTGTAGATCCAATAAGAAGCAAAAGGAAACAATGTTCCTAGTGCTAACCTTGTTGATGAATCTGTATAAATTGTGGCAACCTTGACTCTTGGTAGTATGACGGAACTTCACATGGCAACAAAAATTCCTTCCAATGATTGATGGTATGATTCTGATGTAGCAATTCATGTGTGCAATAACAAGGACCAATTCAAGAACTATGAAGTTCTTGAAGGATATGAAGTGGTCATGGCCAATGGTGTGAAAGCCAAGGTGCATAGAAAGGGAGATGTGCATTTGCTATTCACTTCCAACAAAAAGTTGGTGCTCACTAGTGTTCTTCATGTTTCGGATTTGAACAAAAACCTTGTTTATGCGGATATGCTAAACAAGAAGGGCTTGAAGGTTGTAATTGAATCAAACAATGTAATCTTATCTAAGAATGGTATTTTTGTAGGAAAAGGATACTCTTGTCATGGCATGTTTAAGCTTAGTCTTAATAAAGTGAATGATGTTTCTCTTTATTTGGTTGATGCTTCTTCTTCTTTATGGCATAGTAGATTAGGACATATTAGTCATAAAGTGATTCATTATATGTCTACAAAAGGAATAATCTCTTATAATGGCCAAGTGAATAAGAAATGTGAAACATGCATATAAGCAAAGATAACTAAACTTCCTTTTTCTAAAGTTGAAAGACATACAAAATTGTTTGATTTAGTGCATTCAAATATATTGGAATTTAATGGTTTTTTAATAAGAGGTGGTAACAAATACTTCATTACTTTTATTGATGATTGCTCTAGATTTTTGCTTGTTTATTTGATTAAAACCAAGGATGAAGCATTTAATATGTTTAAGACATATAAGTCTCTTGTTGAAAATCAATTAAGTAAAAACATTAAAATTTTGAGAAGTGATAGAGGAGGAGAATACTTCTCTAATGAGTACTCAAAATTTTGTGAACAAAATGATATTATACACTAAACTAGTTCACCATATACTCCCCAGCAAAATGGTTTGGCTGAAAGGAAAAATAAAACTCTGCAAGACATAGTTAATTCTGTGCTCTTGAGTTCAAGTTTTCCAAAAAAACTTATGGGGTGAGGCTTTGTTAATTGCATATCATTTGCATAATCAAATTCCATCCTTAAAGACTAAAATGTCTCTATATGAAGTATGAAAAGGAAGGAAGCTAAACTTGTCATATTTGAAAGTTTGGGGCTGTATAGCTTATTATAAAGTCCCTGATAACAAAAGAACAAAGTTGGGACCAAGAGCACTTAAAAGTGTGTTTGTGGGCTATGCAGAAAATTCTAAAGCTTATAGGCTAGTAGAGGTTGACACTAATGTGATTGTAGAATCAACGGATGTTGAGTTTTTTGAGGATTCATTTCTTAAAGACTCAATGGTAAATAAGGATCCATCAAATGAACCTACCCCTTCTCCAAGTGTTGAACTCTTAAGAGCGTTAAAAAGACCTAGTGTAGACCCTCCAAGCAAACCTAGGAGGAGTCAATGTCAAAGGAACGAAAAATATCTGCCTTCAGATTTTATTTCTTCACAAGCTATTGTTTTCTTAGTTGAAGGCAATAGGGATGCTCTTCTAAATAAAACTCCGATTTTATTAAGTGCATAGGAAGATTCTAAAACCTTTAGTGAAGCAATGAAATCAAGGGATATGATATTTTGGAGAGAAGAGGTAAATGATGAAATGGACTTAATATTGTCTAACAATACTTGGGTTCTAGTTGGGTTATCTCACGGGTCCAAACCAATTGGTTGTAAGTGGGTATTTCGAAAGAAATATGCCACAAATGGTACTATTCTAACTTATAAGGCAAGGCTAGTAGCTAAAGGTTTTAGGCAAAAAGAAGGAACCGATTACTTTGACACATACGCACCAGTTGCTAGAATTACATTGGTAAGAGTACTTTTGGCTTTAACTTCAATCTACAACCTTTATGTACACCAAATTGATGTAAAGGTGACATTCTTAAATGGTGATCTAGATGGAGAAGTGTATATGGAACAACTGAAAGGCTTTGTGCTACCGGGAAATGAAAAGAAAGTATGTAAGCTAGTCAAGTCATTATATGGCTTGTAACAGGCATCTAAACAATGACATCAGAAATTTAAATATGTTTTACTCTCATATGGATTTAGATATAATAATGCTGATAAGTGCATTTATTCTAAATTCAATGAAGAGTATGGAGTGATCGTTTGTCTCTATATAGATGGCATGCTCATTGTTAGTCCTACGTATAAAGGTGTAGTTGAAACTAGGAAGTAATTTTCTTCTAAATTCAAGATGAGGGATCTCGGTGAAGTAGATACTATTTTAGACATTAAAGTTAAGAAACATGGTGGGGGTGTTTTGCACTCTCTCAATCATATTATGTTGAGAAAATCCTGAAGAAATATTAGCATTTGAATGTGAAAGAGGTAAGTGCTCCTTTTGATCCTAACTTTAAATGGCATGAGAATGAAGGTAGTCCAATTGTAAAACTTAAATATGCTAGTGTAATTAGAAGTCTAATGTATGCAATGAGTTGCACTAGACTGAATATCTCATACTCGGTGTGTAGACTAGCTAGATACACTAAAAATCATAGCCAAGAACATTGTAAGCTATTAAAAGAGTGCTGGGATATTTTAAAAAGACAAAAGATTTTGGACTCTTTTATAATAGCTTTCCAAATGTTCTTGAATGATTTTCATATGCTATTTGGATTACTAGCATTAGTGATCAAAAACCTATAAGCGGTTGGGTATTCTTGCTTAGTGGTGGAGGTATTTTTTGGGCCTTAAAAAAACAAACGGTGATTACTCACTCTACCATAGAAGCTAAATTTATAACGCTATGTTCTACTTGTAAAGAGGCTGAGTGGCTAAAGGATTTGTTGTTAGATATAGATCTTTGTCCTCATCTTATGCCTGCGATAACCTATGTCTAGGGCATTGAACAAATTGTACAATGGTAAACCTAGATATATAAGCTTAAGACATGCATTTATTCAAGAAATGCTAAATAGAGATGTCGTCTCAATTGTTTATGTAAGGAAATATAACAATTTGGCGGATCCGTTCACCAAACCTCTTGCAAGAGATTTAGTTAGTTCAACGACATTTGGTATAGGATTAAAACCTTTTAGTCAAAATCACTAGCAATTGTAACCCAACCTTCTTATAGTACTGCTCCGAGATTGTAAGGTTTAAGGGTAATAACAAGTTTTATAGTGATTGTGAGCACTAAGATTGTGTAAACCATTCTAAGTAATTAATGCTACAATTTGTTACTCTTAAGTGAGAAGGTTGAGAGAAATCTCTTAATGAAATTATTCTTGAGTGCTTGTTTATGGTTATGTAAATATAGCTAAAATACTTTTCATCTATATGATCATTAGAAGTAGTGTCGCTTCTAGCAAGAGTTTAAGGTAATCTCTCGTATTTGATCATAAACTAGGATGAGCACATAGTTGGTAATAGTGCTAAATTGTAATGTGAATTAATTGAATGCTAAAAAGGGTCATGTGTGTGACATGTTTGAACCTTTGTGAATGATGGTTTAAGCAATGAACCACTAATCATTCCCTTTGGATTTTGTGATATGTTTGTACTATAGGATGGTATAAGGCGAAAGCTACCTTTCTTTAAGCATGATTTATTATTTGTGTTGTGTTTTTTCTTATGTCACAAACTAAGTGGGGGATTGTTGCTTCCTTTCCAAGAGTTGTGACTTGAAGCGAACGGACGTGATTATTATGAAAGATTGCTTCCTTTTCAAGAGTTGTGACTTGTAGTGAACAGACGTGACTGTTCTGAAGAGTTGGTTCCTTTCCAAAAGTTGTGAGTGGTGGTAAATAGACAGGACTGTTCTGAAAACTCTATATATACATGAGATTTAGTCAAGATTAAAAATGTTTGTTTTTAACAACTTTTACCAAAACAATCTCTGCATTCATAATTCTTGAAGAACATTCATACTCTTGCAACTTAAATGTTCTTGTGTTCTTTGTATCCTAGAAGTAATTTACCTTTAACTCAGTTTGCAACTATAGTAAGGGCAAATAACACTTTAAGGAAAGTGTCCAACACGCCTAGAACACTTTAAACTTTGTATTTTGATCTCAAGTTCTCTCAATTTTTTGTAACACTATTTACTTCATTGTTCATTCTTTGTTTTGTGGGCTTCCAACCCCATTCAATATTACAGCTCTTAATTAAAATCCTTAATTATTTACATAAAATATATGAAATGTGTTTAAGTTTTTGCTAATCTCCAATTTAGAGAAGTGGTTAATTTATAAATATAATTATAACTATAATTCTTTTAAATCACATATTGGCTATACCTTTTAAATATTGAAGAGAACAAATTGATGTAATAAATAATAGTGGTTACTGTGTCAAAATTTGGTGGCGTAGCCCCCCCCTTAAAGTAAGCACCATCTCATTTCAAAAATATAAAAGAGGAGAGGCAAGCGGTTGATAATGCTTTGTGAGTGATGCGAGGAAAAAGTTTAACCATTAACATGTCCTTAAGAATATAAAATTAGTGTCTAGTTGGTATCTTTTAACAAGCATTGTCTGAATAGAAATACTTGCAACCAATCATAACGAGGCCCACATGCGCAGTTCATGAAAAATATGAACAAAATGAAAGGGATAGTGTTGTTCCAGTCAATACTGTACTTCCCATGTTTTGACCTTTCAAATTTCTTCTTCTAACACGGTTTTGATCAGCCAAAAGCTAAGTTAGGTAACCTAGAACAACATCAACATATCAAAAAATATATATACGTGAAGATGTCATGAAGCGTTACGAGTTTTGCATGAAACCTTTCTGGGATTGCCCCTGGCCTCTTATCACGTCAATGTGGATCGATGTTTCATGGGAGAAATCCCACTTCAATTCCATGTTAACTTCACTTATCAATTTATGAATCTATCTTTTTTACATGACAAAGGATTGTAGACAGGATTTGCAGTTTGTGTTGGTAAGTCCGCAACACTTTTGCTTTACTCACACGTAGGTGTATGTGTTGCATTTGAAGTCTTCAATAGTGCGGTAAGGTGTGGTGCGAAGAAATTTGATCCAATGATTCAGCAACTTTATTTCTCGGATTAATTTATGTGTTTAATCATTCTTAAACAAGCATTTCTAAAGTAATTGATTTCACTAATTTTCCAGTTCAATATGTATTAAATTGAGTTACGAGATTAGAAAACAGATGCATCTGAAGCAACATGTTACCAAGTAATACAACAGAGATAGATGTGATAATGACACGAGAACTATAATTGATTCTAGTTGATTCAAGTACAACTAGAACATCTTGTATATATGATCGTGGCAATCTCCAAATACTAGTCTAGTTCATCGTGCAGGTTAAACTATCAACACCAGCAGCTTGGTTTTGGTTGCAGCTAATCAAATTTTCTGGCAAGTCGGGAGACATCAGCAGTATTATTACAAGTGAGAGCCTCCTAAATTACGCAATTAAAATAGCACTTTAGAGCACAAATGCGTAATAATAAAAAGTTAAAAAGGCAAAGTAATAAATTACACAATCAAATGGCTCCTAATGTTTTATTGGCCTCAGGTAAAGTAAAAAAGGGATCTTATTTTACCTCTTTCTGTTTTTTATCAATGTCAAAAATTAACACGCATCCTTGCTTAGGACTCACTCTTGATTTGACTCTATTTTGTTTGTTTTTTTTTTTTATGAATGTTGGCCTGGGCAAGAGCAAGAAGGACCCCTCCTCAAGAAAAACATTCATAAAAAAAAGGGAACCCTAAGCAAGTGTCCTTCTTATCCTTGCCCAGGCCGGCACTTTATAATAGGTACGTTATACAAAATCATTGCTCAAGTTCTTTGTTCAAATTCTTTCAAACATGCAACACACCCTTACTACATTGGTCCATATATTGGAATAAGACAACAGAATCGATGTGCTTGGTTGCACATGCCGCAAATACAAATAACCAGACTCCAAAAGTCAACCTCGTTCAAATAAAAAACTAAAATAACGAAGAAGAGAATAAAGATTAAAAAATAAAAAAGATAAGAAATTTACAATAAATCGTACAGCTTTCGTATTAAACTTACTCATATTGTTGTACACACACAATATACATTAAATTAAACTCACTTTTTTCATATTAAATTCCTATGTGTTTTTTATACCATAATGAGAACTCTTATTTACAAATAAAGTTATACACTAAATTATAAACTATACGCAAATCAAACTAAAGTAATATTATACACATATTTAATCAAAATAATTATGATATAGGTACATAATATTATAACAGTTTTAAAATAATGCAATTGTAATACAACTAGTTAACAAAATTGAAGTTATAGAAACGCAAATTTAAAATTGATATTATATGCATGGTGTAATAACATATAAGAGTTATTAATATAGCTAGCAATTTCAATTTGTATGGCTTTTGACTGGATGACAAACAATTTCAACTTATATAGTTGCTGACATGATAATTTTATAATAATGTGATTATAATGCAATTAATTAAAACAAATTCAAGTTATGAAAACATAACTTTAATTTTGATTTCATGTATAAATTAAAAAAAATAACAAGAGAGAAAGGTGAAGATAAGAGATTTACATAGTTAGATCTTAAATGCATATTTTTTAAATACAACATAAAACTCACATCTTTTTTATTAAATTTATGTGTGCTATCTATAGAATTCTTATTTATTGTTTAAATAAATTATAACTAATAAAAAGATTTGAATAAAATTTTAATAAAAATAAGTATATGATTGTGAGTATATTAGAAGATATACTCTTAGCAAATAGAATAAAACAAAGAAAACACAGGTCTCCCCCTACATATAGCTTTATATAATTACTCATCAAAGCCAGTTAAAATATGCTTATTTATTGGCAAATTTTTGGTTAAAACACTTTGATGCATATAGATATATGGTTTTTATGATTGAAAATACAAATACAATTGTATAACTTTATGTTAATATATTGTACGTGAATAGTTGCTCCTTTATGACCATAAGACCATAGGTTAAAGTCACAGAAACTACCTTTTTTAAAAAATATAAAGGGAAGGTTGCATACATTATGATCATTCTCAGACTTTCGCAAAGTGAAAAGTCTTGTAAACTGGATATGTTAACTTTTATGTTGACATATTATTAATAGACATGTTAGGGAATTCATCAATATCCCAAATTACACAGTTCTGTTGACATTTTAGGTTTACATTGCATGCATTATTATTTTAGTAGGTCATACGTTGTTCATTAAAGTTAAAATATTGAATTTCACTTTGTTGTTTGAAAGGTGAAGCCGAGTTAAAATGGACTCTGGTTTTCACATTTAGAGAAGCCTATCAGGGTTTTCTATGAATATGAACATTCCTCTTGCTGTATGAGCAACTTTAGGTCTGTATAATGTCTTGGAGAAGGGAATTATGTCAACGAGTTAACTCACAATCAATTTTCCAACCATGACCATCAAATAAACTAGTGATCACCCACACGGTCATGACACTCGATAAATATGCCCTTTTCTCTCGCAATTAATCAATCATACATGTTTTTGGCGAGAGCTGCTGCTTTGACCATTGAATAATCAACAAAGTTTACTCACGCTTAGCTTCAATCATACATTTTCCTCTCAGCCAAAGAGAACAGAAATGGGAATTCAAGACTTGTATCTCTTCCGTACTGCTAGGTCTTTGTCTCTGCTCAATTTGACATTCAAAGTTTGAAAGTATAGCATAACTTGCTAAAAAACAACATCACGCTTCATTCATCAAAAACAATCCAATATTAATTACGTGATTCTATGTATTTTATTCATTAGATTTGTTTGTATTGTAGACAGTGTTTTATATTAAATAAGAATTAGACGTACACATATCTATCAAATATCAAAATAAATTACAACTAAGGGGCCGTTTGGTTCCACTTCTATTTTTTTATTGTGGTTTTTAGTTTTAGTTTTCTGTTTTTAGTTTCTGTTTTTTTATTTAAAAAAACAAAAACCTGTT
>JAOTAY010000001.1:20460222-20486054 GCA_025629805.1 Erythroxylum baracoense
CCCAAGAATGGCTAATTGGTAAGAGGCGTCCACTTAAAGTGAAACAAAACCTTGAGGTCTTGGGTTCGAGTCGTGGACTCACCCTTGATCAGAGAGGACAATACCTTGGTGTGATGGGGAACACTCTTTGGGAGAGTGAAATAAAAAGTCTTAAAGCTATTAGATTTCAAGCTCCTCAAATAAGATTGGCTTTGATGGAATTATCTAGCTCTTGTAATGATGCCAAGTCAAAGAGTGAAGTAGAAAGTTTGGTTAGTGTACTTGAGAGCTTTGAGTTTTTACTTGATATGGTTATTTGGTATGATATTTTATTCACCATTAACATGGTGAGTAAAAAGTTGCCATCTAAATCTATGTGCATTAATGCTACCATAAAGCAATTAAAAGGTGTGATGGTATTTTTTGAGAAATATTGAGATGAAGGGTTTAGCCCTAGTATGAATATTGCCAAAAGTCTTACGCTTAAGATGAATATAAAGCCTACATTTCCATCCAGAAGTTGTATTATTAGGAAAAGACAATTTGATGAAATTAACCATAATGCAGAAATACAATCAACTGAGGATTCTTTTAGTTACTTTCTAGTTGTTTTGGATATGGCAATTGCTTCATTGAAGAATAGATTTGAACAATTAACAATACTTGATAATATTTTTGGATTCTTATTTGATTAAAAGAAGTTGAGGTCATTGGATGATAACGAATTAACAAAATGTTGCACTAATTTTACAACAACTTTTTCTCATGATAATGTGTTACATGTGGATTTAAATGATCTTTTTTCTGAATTAAAAGTGTTGCAAATGACTTTGCCAAATGAGTTAATGTCATCAGTTGAAATTTTAGAATTTGTTAAAGTTGCAGATTGTTATCCAAATGTTTCAATTGCTTATCGAATTCTGTTGACTATACCTGTGACTGTAGCATCAGCTGAGAGAAGTTTTTCAAAATTAAAATTATTAAAAACCTACTTGAGGTCATCAATATCACAAAAAATGCTAAATGGTTTAGCTATGTTATGTATTGAGAAGGATATGTTGGACAACATTAATCTTGATAATATTATTAATGATTTTACATCTAGAAATGCACGGAAAAATTATTTTTCATAAATCATGATGATCTGTGTATTTGTTAGTGTAATTCTCTTCGTGTTTTGCAGTCTAATATTGTTATTTGATTGTTCCTATTGCTATTTTGTTGTTACTATTACTATTTTTAATGATTTTATTGTTAATGATATTTGTAGGATATTATTAGTTGACATTATGATCATTTAATATTTTGTTAAGTATGTAGACTTATAAATTGAGTTATTTATGTTTCATAAATTATCAATTTATTGAGACCCTTTTTTTTTCACCTGGGGCCTATAAAAAGATAAGAACGGCCCTGGTTAAATAAGATGAATTGAGAAACATAATGTAAAAATTGTAGTAAAGTATATCCTTTTAAAACACAAAATTTCAATAGTGGGAGACAATTAGGCTTGCTGAGTATCTCGGTGAAAAATGTGCAGAAGAGAAAATGGGACTGAACTGAAGGGTAAATTAGATGTCATCGTACCGAACTGGTCCCACCCATCCCCCAAAAATCTTGCATATCTACTCTCCCATTTGCTCGCTCTTCGCCTCCTTCTATTTTAATATTTATTTCCGTTAACAAGCAATAATAAGAAAATGTAAAGCTGTAAACCCAAGCACCAAGCACATGGCGGTTCTCTCTCTCTTGTCTCTGTCTTTGTCCCTATCATTCGCAAAACGTATTAGAGTTTATAACCATCTCTTGATCATCTGTGCTTCTTTTTGTTTCTATTTTAGTTAACGGTTGTTCTTTTTGATTTGTGGATACTCCTCAACTCTCCTACTTTCCGTAAGTAATTTTCATTTCTTTTAATATGATTACATTTGTCTGCCTTTTTACTGATAAGGAAAGTGCCTAAAACTCGAAGGAAATCAATAATCTTGAATTCATTGAGCTTTTCCTTTGATCTTCTATATAGCTGCTGAGTTGAATTTTCTAATTATAAAGCAAGGAAAATTTTATTTCTCTCTGGTGGATTTAGTGAAGGTGATCTGTTTCCGAAAAGCTAAGGTTTATATGCTTACTTTCTCAGAAAACAATTAGAGGATGATATTATGTAGTGCTGGTTGTTTGTGATCTTTTGTTTGAATGGAAATGTTTTGACAAGCTTAGTAGTATGTGGTTTTCATACGGCAAATAAATAGTTGAGAAGTTGATGTTATGTTGGGATCTCTCTAGTTTGGCATCTGGGATAAGCAAGTCCCGGTTTGGAAATGGTTGAGGCAGAGTGCTTTTGTATTTGTTGGCAACTTCACTCCAGTTTGGTAAACATTTTTTTTTATTTTACTTCATCGTGGGTAATTTGAGCTTAGTGGATTTTCTTATCCTTTTGTGTCCTGAGATGTAACCTAATTTTAGACGTTATAAAGTCATCATTCACAGGGTGGAATGCCGTTTGATACTTTTTGTCTGTATTTGAGTTCATTTACATCAATTAGTTCTGGCTTAAGCTCTCCTAATCTTTAAACTTATTATCTTGTGGCATAAGCTTGTTTATGTGGTTGTTCTGCATATCTTGAGATTCCTTGATTGGGTAATGTCTCCAAGCTGGATGTTCTCTTGCTGTTCAATCAGCTATCTTATGTTTGTTTTCTCTTTTTGGCATCTATCATTTTAGTTTTAGATAAATCTCTTAAAGAATAAGAAGGTTTAGTATATTGGATGGTGTGATATGATGAAAATCAGAACCAGAAACCATCATCCCATTTAACCAAACTGGGATGTCCTGGATCTGAAAATAGTCCCCTTGTCTTTTTGTTTTCTATTTCTTTCGTTTTCTTATATAGGTGTTTATAATTTTTTAGGAAGACTAATGGCTGGAAAAGTTGTTTCTGCTCAACCAAGTACTTTCGAATATGAGCTTTTAGAAGGTGATCCTGACCCCATTAAAACTGTTGTGGCTACTTCAAACCCGTCAACTCCATGGATAGATCCTGCAACTTTGAAACTTCGACACAGAATTGGTAGGGGCCCTTTTGGTGATGTCTGGCTGGCAACTCTTCATCAATGTTTCGAGGATTATGATGAGTACCATGAAGTTGCTATTAAGATGCTAACTCCTATTAAGGAAGAATACATGAGGACTGTGCTGGAGAAATTTGATAATTTATTTTCAAAGAGTCAAGGCATCGAAGGCGTTTGCTTGTTACATGGAATTTCAACTATTAGTGGAAAGGTTTGTGAGCTAATCATATTGGTGCAGTAAAAAGGACTTCTTTCTTCATTACTCTTAACAGATGAAGTCTCTGTCCTACAGATATGCATCATTATGAAGTTTTATGAGGGATCAATTGCTGACAGAATGGCTCGACTTAAAGGAGGGAAGTTCACATTACTTGATGTCTTAAGGTTATGTAGATTTAATTCTGAACATATTTCTTTTTACTCTTAATGAATGTAAATTCTCATCATTTCTGATGTTTGCAGGTATGGGATTGAGTTGGCTCAAGGGATTCTGGAATTGCATGCAAAAGATATCTTAGTTCTTAACCTTAAAGTTTCAAATTTCCTTCTTGATATAAATGATCAAGCAGTTTTAGGTGATGTTGGCATTCCTTTCTCACTGCTTGGAGTCCCACCACCAAGCTCAGATGTGTCTCGCAGGCTTGGGACTCCAAATTACATGGCACCAGAACAGTGGCAGCCAGAAGAAAGAGGTCCCGTGTCCTTGGAGACTGATTCATGGGGTTTTGCGTGCAGTATTGTGGAGATGTTGACAGGTGTACAGCCTTGGTGTGGGAGATCAGTTGAAGAGATCTATGACTCGGTGGTCATTAAGCAGGAGAAACCTCATATACCTGCAGACATTCCTCCTCCAGTTGAAAATGTTCTTCTCAGTTGCTTTGAATATGACTTCAGGAATCGTCCCTTGATGAAAGACATATTAAGTGTCCTTAGGAGGTAAATCTTTGTGATGTTCTCTTGAATTTGGTTACTGAAGTTTCCTTTGCTGGGGGTTGGGCGGTCATACCTCCTACATCTTTAAAGTAGGTCCTTGGTTATATTTCTTCAACAAATCACTTGCTTACTGCATGCTGAGCAACTCTATAATGCAATAGAATGAGAAGTCAGGCTGCTGGACTCTGTATGTTAGTTTTTTTTTAAAACTAATAGAATATGAAATAGCTTCACCGCTTAACTCAAAATATCTTTGAGCTACCTGATTTTTATGATTTTTTAGCTTTCTTTTAAGTCTATTTATCCGGTCTCTTTCTTTCTTTTTATTTTTTTCCAATGGATATGCAGCTCACAAAACATGGTTAATACCGATGGCATCTGGACAGGAATGGAGGGCAGGAAAATTTCAGACAAACCAAGCGGCTATGGCTACACAAAATGGTTTCTTTCAAAGGATCATCTACAGGTGGGAGATACAGTGCGCTCTAGAAAGCCACCTAATTCCTGTGGACATGAATATATGGATGTTCCTGAAGGAACAGTAGTAGGTTTAGAACATGACACGGACCAAGATGGTTTTGTCTTGGTGAGAGTCCCCAGGATCCATGATCCGTTAAGAGTTCCTGCTTCAACACTGGAGCGGGTCATTCATGGCTTGGCTGCTGGGGATTGGGTACGCTTGAAGGAGGAAAACAAGAAGCATTCACCAGTGGGTATTCTTCATTCCATCAACAGTGATGGTAATGTGACTGTTGGATTTATAGGAGTGGGTACTCTTTGGAAAGGAAATTCCTCAGATCTTCAGATGGCGGAACCTTATTTTGTGGGACAGTTTGTGAGGCTAAAAACTAATGTTCTTAGCCCACGATTTGAATGGCCTCATAAAACTGGAGGCGGGTGGGCTACTGGTAAGATATGGAGGATCCTACCCAATGGATGCCTCATTGTCAAGTTTCCAGGGAGATTGACGTTTGGAGAGAAATATAGCAGTTTCCTGGCTGATCCAGCTGAAGTGGAAACAATTTCATTTAGTACTTGTCCCGGGATAGTTAAAAAGTACCAACATCTGGAGGATTTTCATTGGGCTGTTAGGCCACTTCTGATAGCCCTGGGTATATTTACAGCTGTGAAGATGGGAACATTTGTTGGGAAGAAAATTGGGGGATCAAAAGTGAAGCGGCCGCAGAGAAGTACAGTACAAGGAGACAGTCAACAAATGGATGTTCAGACAATCGGCAACGGCAACAGCTCAGCTTGGTTACCACCATCAGTTGCTAATATTCTTGGTGTCAGCGCAGCTGCTGCCCGATAGCCGCAGGCATATACATTACAAGTTTAGCTAATTTAGGCTTCAACTGATTATGGATGCTATGTTGCAGTAGTAAAATAGTGACCGGCTATTCGTTCGTTGTTCAAGTAGTAGGATTTATCTTTCTTTGTATATAGTTATCAAATCTGTTATATTGGAGATGATCAGATATACGAAATGTTCTTGCCAAAGTTTCACCCAGGTAACCTCGAGTGATCAATTGTGCTTGTTGGGTTGATATTTTCAAGATGTTAGTTTTTCTCACAGCTTCCATTACCATTTCTTGTCAGGAAAAGTTAGTTTTTTTCACAGCTTCCATTACCATTTCTTGACAGGAAAAGGGTTAAAAAGGATTTAAAGGTTTTGATCAAATTTTAATTAGGATCCTAATGTTCATAAACGTTCAAAAATAATCCAAACATTTGCTGAATATTCAAAAAGACGAGAGAATAGAAAGTTAAATCCTTTCGTTAAATATTTTTCACATGAAATTTTTTAATTTTTTAATAGAACTCTACTGTTAGGTAAATATTTGTTTTGGCAAAGGTCCAATAAAATTTGACTTGATTTGTATTAATCACTAGGTTAATTAACCAAGGTGCTATTTGATTCCACTTCTGTTTTTTTTTTGTTATTATTGTTGGTTTCTGCTTCCAATTTTTTATTTCTGTTTTTTTCCTAAAAAAACGAAAACATGTTTAGTTGAGATTTGTAATATAAAAACTGAAAACAAAAGTCTGTTTGGTTGAAATTTGTAATAAGAACTAAAAATAAAAACATGTTTGGTTTTATCATCTTGTTTTTATTTTTTGTAATTATACTCTTATGTGTAATAATTATAATATAATGCTTTATATTTTTAGATTAATCAATTGTGATTATAGCTAAAATTAAAATATATGCTAATCAAATATTATTAAAAAATTACACATTAATTGTATATAATAAAATTACATAAATTAAAAATTATATTAAGTCATTCTAATCAATAAATATGTAAAATTACATAAATTAAAAATTATATTAAGTCATTCTAATTAATAAATATGTCCATCATACTATAATTCTTGAAAACATAACGGTAATTCATTTACAACTTCCACCTGAGAACTAATTTTTGTAACAAAATTAGTTCTAACGGCATTAAAAGAAAATTCTAGATGGCTTCAAATAAACATTGCAAAACCACCCAGGAAAAAATTAGGAGTAGTGTACGTTATATGCTTCTGTAACTCTTTAAGTAGAATTTTTTTTGGGTATAACTAGGTGGAATAATGGTGACGTAGATAGATGAATAATGCTGTTGAAGCAGCCATAGCATAGGGTAACACAGTCCACTTTCCCTGTATGACTTAACAAATTAAATACCACTTCTAATTAATAAGAAGTAGATGAAAAAGTGAGCTACATTCCCACAACTGTTGCAACAGTGGCAAGAGCAAAGACAGGGCGCTCCCTCAACAGAAATCCAACCCCCAGTTGAGTTCAGAAACAAAGACGGTTGTATCAGTTATCCAACTATCAAGTTTGTAGGGACTTTTTAACAGTATTAGGACCAAATGAAATAAAAAGCCAACATTGGAGAAGTTATTTGCAGTATGTGTGTTCTAGTACAGCGACATGCAAAAAAAGGGTCAAGGAGAATGCTTGCCCCTTCTTTTTACCAATAACCTAGAGATAGCGTGCACGAGAATGCTTTTCTCTGGGAAAACATAAGAAATTTTGCAGTACCCCCGTTTTTCACCATTTCTGGTTCTTAGAGTGAATGACTTCTGCTATTTTTGTGGTCAAATGATTTAGAAGCAGATTAAGACATGCATGCACACAATGTAAGGGTGGAAGCCCAGTAAGATATGTACAATCACCTAAAGTGGAAGAGTGATCAAGCCACCACAATAAACTCCAGCAAAGAAACAGTTTGGAGATATACCCTGCATTAAGAATACATGTCAAACTGACCAAGAAATCCGAGGAAGCAGCCAGTAATATGTGTCACCCAAATTTCATTTGGTAAAAATGAAGCGGAGATAATCATGAACAATATCATCAATCAAATGAGAAAAGTTAATGAAAACTGCTCAAGTAAAACTTGCATCTGTTCATACTTGAGAATCACTATCCACATAAAATGTGAATTAATAATGCTAAAATTTCTTGTTGACAGAAATAAAGCATGAGAAGAGAAGATGAGAAGCTACAACAGAACCAAAGAGAAGAGATGAGAAGAGTGAATAGTAACTTGGGCCAAACTTATTAATTCATCACATCAGCTACAGTGAAGGGAATTGTAGGCAGCAAAAACAAGGAAGAGAAGAGAGCTGGGAGAAGAGGAATTGCGTGAATAATATAGGTGTACTTTACTGTAGCACATCATGCAGGCATGATTTCGAAAAAGAGAAGGTATGGACTTGCATATGTTTCAACGAAAATAACAGAGCAAACCCGTTACAACAGAGAAATAAGCAGATGAAAAGAAACTTGGATATCACAGACGAAGAAAACGCGGCAGAGGGTAGAAGACGCGGAAATCACAGTCGATAAAAAAAGTAGAAGAAGGCAGAGAAAAAAACGCAGGCGTAATAATAGCACTCCGCGTAGCAAATTCCAGAAGTAAAACACATAGCCAAAGGAGATAAAAACGCAAGAATAAACAATGATAAGGACGCAACAATATAATAGAAAAAACTCGTGTCGAATGGGTAAGAACGATAAGCATTATCTTCATCCAAATCCATTCAAAATGGAAAAGATAAGAAGGAAGAAACTTTTGAGGCCAAGACGAAGACAAGAAGTTAGAGAACATGTTAGAATAGTTATGACAGTTGTTTTCGATCTTAATAGCTGTGAGTTTGCTAAAGATGATCTGTTGTTTTTCTATTCAACAGTGTTGCCAAAATATACAAAAACGTTATTTTCTTGTTTTTCTAAAACTGTTGCGGTTTTAAAATTTTAAGAAATAAAAAACTGCAACAGACTTAAACAAACATGTTGTCTTGACTTGTTCCCCTTTTTACAAAAACGGCAACAAAAAACGTTAAAAGAAAAGAGAAACAAACAGCCCCTAAATGAAAGAGAGTGATTAATTAGGAATAAAACTGGCGTGATTGTCATCAAAAGATATTCTTTATCACTATATATTTTTGTAAGATTTTTAAACAAAAGACTAATCTTCTTAACGTGAATGTTGAAGATCAAATCTTTGAATATTTTGTATGTTATCTTCCTCTTTTATGTAATTAATTATCAACAAAGCTACTTACTTGCCTAATCTTAATGCATTTGATTAAAATAGATAAACAAAAACACCACTCCATAACATCTTGTATTATATGTAAATAATACATCATGACTTGGTCGGTATATAATCTTCTTCATCTGTCTCCTCAAAAGTGATTTTCTGCAAACATAACTGCACCATATGTATTAATTTGATCATAGGAAAAACTTATAGGGTTGATAATGTACTTGAGGCATTCATTCTTTGCATTAATAATATACTCGCCATTACCTATTTAATTTGAGTTCGAATCATCTGTCTAATTTTACCCGTTTTGGTCATTAGACAAGAGTATAGAAATTGTTCCACTCTGTCCAATTACCAAAATGACGTTGTTTTAGCCATTGGATAAATTGGATATGATAAAATTAGACAGAAGATCCGAGGTGATTTAATTTGCTATGTTTTTTCCTGTAGCTAAAAGGATATATTAATAGCTAAAAGAACTTATTGGACAAGTTAAGTTGATTAAGGTAATCATTTCACAAACCACCAATTTTGGTCTGCCGACCAAAACCATTACCGACCATAGCTATTCCAGATCATCTGGAGATCAACCTTATTAGATTAGAATCACTACATGTTAAGCAATGAACTCATGTATCAGAAGTATTCTGACTCATGGCTATTAGGTGTGGTTCTTAAACCATACATAGCTTGATCAACAATCCAAATGTAGTAGAAGAGTTTTTTTTTTTTAATCTCTCAAACATGTAAGGTTAATTTACTGAGGAGAATACATAAATTTGTACAACGACAAAAATATTCCCACAATTAACAGGGAAGAACTTTCTCCTGGAGGGCTGCATTATTACAATACACATGAGACCTATTCTTCAGTCTTTCTCTCTCTTTCTCTATATATATACATATATACCTACAGAAAAATAAACAAGGCCAAGCAATTCATCCACCCTAAGATGTTCTCAGCCATCAAAATTTCTGTACTTTGACAGTGAACTAAGTTTGCAAATTTAATTGCAGCTTTTGCCAATGGCAATGGCAAGTTACACTTTTGTGCAGTACTGGAAACCAAATCCTTTGCTTTGCAGAAGAGATCCATTTCACAGTTCTCAACGTCTACTCTCTTTGGACTTTTCAGTAAGCTGATATAGGTCTCCAAGTCATGAACACATGAAGGGTTTTGCATGTTGAAGAAGTCAAGAACTAGTTCAACACCCACATGAGCATAACATGAACAACTCCATGGTAGCTCATATCTTCCTCCCAAAACCCTAAGATTTTCATTGAGGAAAACCCCAGGTACCTTCGTGATGGGGTCATTCACGTTCACTATCCTCAACACCTTAACTCCCAATTCTTCACACCTCTCTTTGAACGCTGAGTTACCAACTCTCGGCCCTCCAAATGAAAAGACAGTCACCGGTACTTCATTGTTCTGATCGATTTTGTTTAATTCGAGCTCGGCAATATCATATGCAAGTAGAAGAGCCAATGCACTTCCCATACTATGACCTGCTAATGATATGCTAATTTGCTCCCCTTTGTACTTGTTGAGCAACCGTGAAACTTCAGACAAGAGCTGTTCACGGCAACTTTCGAGTCCAAATCTGTTGTGGCTCTCATCTGAAGTGTACAAGCTTAAGAATCCAGATTCCACTTTCACATCAGGTCGTGAATTGTGAGGGTCTAACTTCGCCGGAGTCAGGGAGCTCATGAAATTGGCGATCCATTCCTGGTTCGTTACTGTTCCTCGGAAAGTAATCACTATATCTCGTCTCCCAAGCCTCTTAACTGTCTCTTCGTCAGATGATACAGCGACATATCCAATCCAACGACCGCAGGCAGTCCCATTTTGGACTGGATTCATTGGAATATTGACATCAGGAGTGGCGTAGATGTACTTGGTGATTTCATAGCCAGAATCCGCCATTTCAGTTTCCTTAAACATGTTTTTCTTTCCATATTTGCAAGTGAGATAGCGCTTGGAATTGGGGTCCAAATCAAAGGCCTTGTACGAGGCATTAACAAGCTCACCATATCGGATTATTTCTTGGCGGAGTAGAGGGTGCAAAGGTTCGACGAGGTTGTCCCAGTTGTTGCAACCATGAACATCCCTCCAAAGTTTGGCCAACAAAGAGGTGGTTTTGATGGTTTTGGTAGAGACAGTTTGTGTTTTAACAAAAGGGGTCTGTACTACTGATTGTCCAGTGGAGGGGGAGATTTCATTTTTCTTGCGCAAAGAAACTTGCCCAAGAGAAAGGCTACTGCCTGAAACGTTCTCTGGATACATAACATGACTACTGCTCGTGGTGGGGGTGGGCAAAAACATCTTGGAAGCCATTTGAAAGAGCAGAGGACAGAAATAGAGGGATGAGACTGAGGAGGAGGAGGAGTTTGTGTGTGTGCTTTTGCGTGTGCTAACATGTATAAAGAGAAGGAGAAGAGCGACAGAGACTTATAAAGAACATGGATGAACACACAGTAGTGTCGTACTAGGCTTAACGAAGGAAATGTAAAAAGAAAATAGAAAAAGCATGTTTGGTGAGTATTTGACCGAGAGAGCTTACATGTGTCCATATGATTTAATTACAAAATCTATTTATTTTAAGTGGTCGGTCTGAGTTGTTTGTATGATAAAGGTCACATCCTTCTTTCCTTTGTTGCGGCTTTGGCATGTGAGAGAGAGAAAGAGAGGGAATGACACTTATAACGATACGATGATGTGTACGAATCATCACAGCCCTCTTTCAATACAATGTTGCTTCCCTTCGGGTGGTCTACTTCCAACAGTCCGGTTACCTAGTGTGTCTCACTTCTGGAGTTAGTAGAGCCATCGGTTTTTTCACCTGTAGTGTTATTGACTATCTGTCCTCCTTTGTATTTTTTTTTAACACGCAAAGTATTTCTAAATATAAATTTGGAATTTATTTACTTTTAGACGGGAGGTATGTCTTAAGATTATAGTCACCTTTATATATTGGAAAAGAAGTTGTTTAACAAATGCTACATGAATTCGAGCTAATTCTAATGGGAACAACAATTATGAAGTTCATGTGTAATAATTAAAAGATAAGAATGCAATTGGTGTTGATGTATGTCTAATAGTTTAAGATTTGAGGATTACTCCAAACAACCATTTTTTTAATTTAATTATATATAACAATAAATCACACGACTCATCCCTTGTTGTAAGGAATGAAAATGAGCGAGTAACAAACAGATAACCTTATGCAAGGCATGAATTTTAGTTACTCTTAGCTTATAACTACAGATTACAGATTATAGTAAGAAGTTGAATCATTGAGGTTAGATAAGAGTTGGTCGAAATTGAACAGATTCTGTTCCATGATTCACGACCACCGATGAAAAATTGAACCACCAGATTTAATGGTTACGTACATTTTTGAGCTAAGGAATAATGAAACAATCGACGATATGTTATCAAGTGGACCTTTTTGCACGAGTCGGAGTCCCTGCGGATAAACTCTCTCTTTAATCACTTAACTGGCCTTTGTTTTTAAGGCACGAGCCTATTCTTATACATAGTAGCGGACAAAAAGGTTGCAAGTGAGGACCAATAAACAAAATTTGAGAGTAGTACTTTGGCTACAAACATATATAATATCTGCTAACTACTCGTGTCTCCTTCATTCTGCTAAAATAATGTCTTGATGGAGTCAAAATTGTATTACAATCAATGGCAGCTCCGAGGTCAATCCCCTTTTCCGAGTGCAGGATACTCGGTTCCGAGCCTTCTTGTAATTTACAAAACGTTTGTACTTTCACAAATTTGAACCATATAATATTGTTTTGATAATATTATCAACTTCAGAAGATATAGCAGCAATTATTTAATATTTTAAAGTTACTTTACATCTTGAGTTACCAAAAAAAATTACTAAGCAAGAATATATATTTTTAATTAAAACACATAATATTATTTTTAATTTAAAATTTTAAGTTTAATAAGTTAAGCATTATCTGTTTAAGTTAATTTAATTTTAATACACAATATGATAATAAATTGAAATTTTCATTAAAAATGCTTGGGCTCATAATACTCGAGTAAACGTAATCCTCAAACGATTTTTATGAGTTTAAATATCAGTTCATGGAGAAAAATTTTAATTGGTTAAAGAGGACAAAAAGTTTTAACCTAAAACTAATATGACATATATACATAAGAAATCTAAAAAGTAGAACATTCTATACAGATTAGTTAAGAGGAAAAATAACATTATCAATTCAAACCCAAAGGCATAATTATTTCTTTTTTCTCTTGCATTTTTATATTTTTTAGAGTTGAGATCGAAGCGTATCTTTCAAAAGAAAAAGTAGAAAATAAATGAGACACAACTCGTTTAACCTCACAATTTGGCGTTTTTATTCGTAAAAGAGTTAAATTGGAGCACAACGTTTTTTACTAGAATTCAATTTAAACATAACTATTTCAAAATGATTAAAAAGAATTCTAACGTTGTACAAACGTTCAATTTAAATACCAATACATGGCAAGTGGAACTTAAAAAATAATAAATATTATGTTTAGCCATATAACCAGATGACAATGTTTGGAATTTTCTCAAATGTTGTCATCTAATTTTGGGTTTAGCTCATACCAAATGACAAGTATGTGGCCCATTGCACAATCTTGCATGTTATATCATAGGGTACTAAACAAGTAGTTGTATGAAATTACACAAGATACTCTTACATGATTTTGCATGACATTAAACAAGTAGTTGTACAAGCCATGTTATAAGCTATTTGCATGTTATTTTATAGGAAATTTTATATACTTAAAATATGTTAATGTAGTGTTTAGTTAAAATATGTTAATGAACAACCTAGTTTTGGAAACTAAAACACATGTTACTTGTAAATCCTCCGCAATAGACTCAATGCATAATGTACAATACCACAATGTTGTTTTTCCATCTTATGTGCAACGCTTAATTTTGAGCAACATATTTTACTATAGCTAAGATTATGGATTGAAGAAAATTACATTTTACTATAACAACAAACTAAGAAAGAACCTTTTTCCACATTTTTCATAGAGTTAATATCCCATAAGGTAAAATCAGTTAATCAAGGTACTTCCTTTCAAATTGTCTTATATATATGCTTAAATAATCAAGTTCCTTTCAAATTGTCTTATATATATGTTTAATTATTCCAAATACTAAATGTCTTTATATTATGGTAAATGCTTTAAGAAGATCCTAAATTGAGTTATGCGGGAGATTTGCAAGTTATTCCATAAATTATCAATTGTAGATAAATTTATGAGGTATGGAAGGAACATGGATAGTTGACAAGGCTTCTTTTAAAATTTTAGGCTTAATTTTTTGTCGTATTAAGATTCATTAAATCTAATGAAAGTTGTCTTAGGTTAATTAACCTTTTCAAAATATATGGGATAAAAGATTGATGTTCTAATTATAGATTAAGAAGTTTTGGCTATAGTAGGTAATGTTAGAGTTTTGGGCTCTAATAAGGCTGTGGTGCATAATGATGAAGTTAATGTAGATACCATTGAAGAAGAGACAAGTAATAATGGGGATATGGGAACGTATAGGAATGAAGATGAAGATGATAATGAAGTTGAAGGAGCACAAAAGATATTTAATGTATCAATGTTAGATGGCCACTAACCAATGGAGAATGACTTTAGCAGCTATAGAAGTTTTATTGATAATGATGAATATCCTAGTGGACAAGAGCCTATGGGGCTAATCACAAGATCTAGTACAAGTATGAGATATGAATTTGGTAGCAGTGCGTCACATTGAACACTAGGTAAGGAATTTAATAATGTAAAAGAGTTCAAAGATGATATTGTTGATTATTCAATAATAACAAGATTTAATGTTAGATGGTAAAAAATGAGCCTAATTAGATTAGGGTAGGATGAATTAAAGGATGCAAGTGGGAATTATATATAGCTTATAATAGTTAAGACAATTGTTTCAAAGTCAACACATAAAGGTCTATACATATATGTTTCACAACAAGTAAGCCTAAAATGACATCAACAAAGACATTTATAGGACAACATTATGAAGAAGTCTAGTATAACCATTGCAAAGATGAATAAAGAATACAAAGAAAACTTGAACATAATTATGTATTTAACTATGTTCAACGCTGTAAAAAAAAGAGGAAGCAGAGAACATTAAATTATGCTTTTGAATATTCTAAGCTACAAGGTTATATTCAGGAGTTAAAGCATAGCAATCATAACATATGGATCCTACCAACAAGAGACAGACCAGTGATTAGTAAGTTAAAAAACCATAAAAACATACTTTTTTTGGTTCATTAATGTAAGATTCTTAATGTTACTTTTAATTTTTTTTCTAAGTAATAACTCTTACTAATAAAAAATAACATAAACTTAGTTTTAAATTTTTATCTTTTATCAAGACCAAAGGTCATATAACTCCAAAATAAAAAAGAAAGCTGGAGTAAATCCTTATAACTCTTAAAACTAATTCAATGCAGTTATAAAATAATCTTATTATCCATTAAATTAAATTTTAAACTTTAGTTGCTTTTCAAGTCATTTTTATCTCAACATGTGGAATCATATACAATTCCAAGTAGAAGATACATAAATTATTGTTTTAATGGACTATGTCATGAGTTGCCTATCTCATGTTTGCATATCTTTTAAACAAAATTAAGAAATCATAACCACATTTCTTGTTGTTTTAGAAGTTAAAGGAAAAATTAAATTAAAAACTACCCTATAAAATGCAATAAAATAATGTTAAAGTACATCCAGGCTAGTACTGAGAGAACTAAGCCAAAACAAAACCACAAAAGAAGCATACAATGTATAAAATTCAATAGCATAGAGGAGTTTGACTAAAACCATAGCTTATAGATATTGAGCATTTGGAAGAACATCAGCCTTAGGATAGTTTTTATTTAATCGCCTTAGAGGCTTATTAGAGATGATTAACTTGTAATTTAGAAACTAGTTCAAAGTTGTTTTCCCTATTTATGCTTTTAGCATAATGATTTCATTAATGTTCACAAAAGTGCTCTGACAGAAATCATAAATGATGAGTTGTTTATCTTGGAATACTCTTTTATTTATTTTATACTATAGAGCATACATTACACATCTTAGCAATAGTTTAAAAATGGTTGAGTCTCATTTATAAGTGAATCTCACTTGCTTAGCCGATAATATCATTTGTGTCTAGTTGTTTCCATAACTTTAAACCTTGCATTTGCTCTATTTAAGGTTCCTAAAGGAATATACATAATGACAATTTAGTAGAATGTGATCTTGTGTTTCTAAATACTAATTACAGAGCTTGTATAGATTGTTGGACAAAACAACACTTTTTTATTCTATCCATGTTTTATAATATTTGTTTCATTGCCAACTATAATATGAAAGAGGCCTTAGAACATTTTTTATTGAACCAAACTAACCTCTATGGGGATACTCGTTAAATAGGTTCCCTAAAGATAACTAGACATGATTTATTAATGAAGCATTTTAAGTTGTGCCTTTTCCGTATAATCCTATCCATTTTCGACTACTAAAAGTTTACAGTTAGGAATAGTTCTTATGATGGTATCAAAAACTTAATGTGTGCAATGCCATTACCCTTCTGATATAATTTCTTCTGCTTAGCTGATACTAGTGTTACTCTTTTAAGGCTGTTTATTTCCTATAATTTGTGAAGTGGTCTAAAAGCATTCTAATTGTCGAATATTAACTAAATTTTCCTATCATTGCTAACTCTAATTTTCATTTCTTGACTTATGACTTATCTTAGTTTTAGCATAGGATGAATGTTCATATATTGCTCGATTTTGCTTTGATATGTTAAAAGCTATGGTCCATTATTATACATGAGTATATCTATAATACTTAAATTGATTCATTTTCAAATTAAAACTAGTAACCAATCTCAGTATTGCAACATTGAAAAACAATCATATAATTAAATAATCTTTGTGAGTCAGACCAATTTAGTATACCCAACCCACCCTTTTCCTTTAGTTATAATCCTCATGCCATTTAACTTTTATAACATTTACATTATATGAGTTGCTTAACCATAATAAGTTCTTTGGTAGCCTCTCCACTTCTTTAATCATGTTTAGTGATAAGTTGCAACTTTGATGTATAGGTATTATTTAAAATTATTAGCATAAGACAAAGTCTACCTGTATATGAGAGAAATTGTTATTCTAATGATCAATCCTCTTTTGAATTAAGTCAAACAAAAGTTGACACTCTCTGTAGGATATTCTTTTGTATGATATTGGGATGCATAGTTATTTTAAAAAGTAACACTTGGAGGCTTAATATGTGTTAGTCCAAAGGAATTAGTGAAGACATACATCATGCTTTTTCTTTTGTTAATTGAGAGGATTGACGTATTGCCAAAGTAATGCAATGAATTTATGAAAAGTTAAACTGAGAAGGTCATCTACAAAAAAGAGTTGAAAATGTTCCAGCTTCTTACATTTATGATGAAACTTGAAATTTTGGTATTTGTTAATTCTATGCGTTAAAATCATCGTTAATAACTTCAATGCATAAAGTAATCAAGTAAGAAAGAGTGGATCCCCTTCTCAAACCCTAGCACCATGAAAGTAATTAGTTGACTCCCCATTGACAATGATTGCTTAAGAGGTTGTAGAAATGCATTGCTCAATCCAAGCTACAAATATGTTCAGAAATCCAAAGCATGTAAAATGTCCAAAAGAAATCTCCAATCTAAAGAGTCAAATGCTTTGTTAAAATCAATTATTAATGCATAACTTCTTGGGGGCTTTTTACTTTTATTCTTTTTGAATGATACTTGAGCTATCACTAGGTTGCCTCCTATACCCTTTCCCTGAACAAATTTCTCTTAAGTTGAGCTAATGATATTTAAGAACCTCGTTTAGCCTCTTAATTTGTAATCAATTTAGAGATTACCTTAGTTACTGCATTACAACATAATATCGATCTATGATCAATTAAAGTGCTAGTGTTCAATTTTTTTTGGAATAAGGCAAACAAATGATTTATTAAGCCTTTTAAGCATTCTTCCTCTTACTAATTTTAGGACAAATTATGTAATCATATTACCTATTAGATGCTTGATTTTTTTGCAGAGAAACATGCATTTAACTCATCAAAGCCTATAGTTTTTTCTAAATTTAATTCAAATAAAGTTTGTTTGATTTTTAGAGCATTGAAAGCATCAATAGCATCTCTTCTTGTTGCTACAAGATAGAGTTAGGGATAAAGTTCTTTAGGATCTACACATGATAGCATTTATTGTTAGAGTTTCCTAATAAGATCTCAAAGTGATTAAATTTTAGCTCTTTAATCTTCTCCTGATCTCTAATATTGTTTTCATTGATGGTTTTTAATAAGAAGATCTTATTGGAATTATTTCTACATAAAATAGCATTATAAAAGTAACTAATACTCTTGTCACCGTCCTTTAGCTAAAGAACTATTTCTTTTTGTCTAAACAATGAGTTATGGTTTTCGTATAATTGGTGAAAGATATTTTTCTCTTTACAACTTTAGGTCTGCATACCAAAGTTTAAGGTTAGATGATATTGTAAAACAATTAAGCCCTCATTTGTCCTATTAATAGAGGAATTTATGTATTTGACCTTATTTTGATGGAGTTTTTCAGTTAATTTTTATTGCTTTGAGCTTTCTAAATTCTAATGCATGTTTATGACTCAAATTCCTTAACTTCAATACTCTGACATCTCATAATTGCCTCTTCAAACCCATTTAGATTCACCAAAAAGTAAATGAATTTAAAGGGTGTGTTTACCTTTGTTTTCTCTGCATCAAAAGATATTTTGATGGATAAGTGATCTGAACATAAAGAGTTGTTAAAAAGGGCCTTGCCATTGAAGTAAATTGTGAATCACTGGAGGTTGACCACTGCTCTATTCAAACTTTTGTCTGATAAGCCAATTCGCTTCCGTTGTTTGCTTTTACATACATCTTTACAAATGTCTTCAGTGTATTTGTATTACCCAATATAAATTAAGATCACATTATATCGAAAGATTTTATTATCTCTTAATCCATCTAATTAAATCTCTGTTTATTTGTTATAGAACCATTTTGGAACACCAGATTTTCAATGTTCAACATTGAGATAAACGTTAACAATCAATTCAGTGGTTAGAATAAAATATTAGCGATCTCAGTCTTAAAATTCTTCCTAAACTCAAGTAGAACAATTGGATATAAGAAAGTATTACCACATCGCTGCAACAAAAAGGGAAGAAAAACTAGTGGCCTGAGTTGGAGTTCCATGGCTTCTGATTTTGTTAAACGACCTGCCATGGCATTGCCATATTTGGAAAGTGTGCGCATGGCCAAGAATAGTTTTATAATCGGGAATACCATCAAATCACTAAAAACTATACAACAAATTAATAAATAGGAATGTATTTATAGCTTTTTACATAAATGGGGAATATAATCATAGTTGTAGTGGATAGGGCTAATATATTTACTGAAAGAAAGTACAAAACTTGGTTAAAGTTGCTTAAGAGGAGGATATTAAATACATAAATCACAATCAGGCACTTAAAAAGAAGCGTGGAGGGCAAACAAAACAGGGGGTTGCCAATAAATCAAAAGACCACGCCGACAATTTTCGACCAAGGACCTATGCCTTAATTAAATTGCAGAAATACACTTTGCATTGCGCTGTCCCCCGAATTCAACGCGGATTCAACTTTTCCTTTACACGTGAGGTTGGTTGTAGATGAAGAAGATCGAGACTCTGCAATGGATTTTTGGATTTTCATCGTCTTTTCACTTTCATTTGGAAAATTTAAGTGAGAATCTGCAATGGATTGTTGGATTTTCGTTGTCTTTTCACTTTCATTTGGAAAATTTAACTGAGAATCTGCAATGGATTGTTGGATTTTCGTTGTCTTTTCACTTTCATTGGGAAAATTTAGGTTATGCCAAGTAATATTCCTTTGGATAGATATCTATGTATGTCACCTGATACAGAAAGAGATAGACAAGGTTTTCCTTTTTTTCTACTTTTATTTGGTATTCAATCGAAATATTACATTTTGATTCTATATTGGAAACAAATAACTCAGTGTGTAATGCGATAGTTGAGTAGGATGCGTTCAATTCAATAGACTTATCCTTATGATTGATTACGTGTATATCTTGCATTAATTTTATGCATTCAAAGTTCCTAAATAGGGATACACCAATAGTTAAAAAATTCAATTAGTTTGACCGATTCAATGATAAAAATTTTAAATCATTCAATTTTTAATTTGGTTTTTAATGTTTTGGTTTGATTTATTTTAATAATTGTTGTTATTAAATAGCGAATAATAATAAATTCTTATAAATTAAAATAAATCAATTGATTTTGCATTTAATAATTTTTTTAATTAAACTTCAAATTATTTGATAGGTAATGACAATCTCTTTCAATCGTAATTTAAATTCTTTAATTTTATTTAATCTTTAACCTGTTTACGGTCCAAAAAGAAGCATATTAATTGAGAATGCAATCAAAAACATACAAGCTCGATTCGGTTTCTTCCCACTTAATAGGCCAAGATCTGAACTAACCTAGAAAACAGGGGAGTGCATAAAATGAACCTTATCACTGATCATTTAGGATACTCATCATTGTTAATATTATTTAAATTATTCATACACATTTTAAATTATTTGTTGATGAATAAAAATGTTTTAAATAATATTAGCCATAACAATTATAAAACTGCTAAAATAATGACTATACAATTGTTTTTAATGCAAAAACATTAATACTGTTAGAAAAAGATATAAATGATAACGAAGAAGAAAAAGATATAAAAGCCGAAGAAGAAGGGTAGGAGGAAGAAGCTTTCGTTAGAAAAGTGAAAAGGAAGTAAGAATCCATAAAAGCTAAGGACGGAGAAAGGACACATCAATCAGCAGAAAAAGAGACGATATTATCAACATTTGACCTTTATATTTTCAGCTTTTGGTCCTTCCTGATCGAGGGCGTATGTATCCATTATTCTAACTTAATTCATTGTACTCTAAATTAACACGCCACATTTACTAAAAATCATTTCGAATTAAATTCACCGGAATACTTGAGGTAAATCAAACGATAATATCTTGGTTCCTTTGTTCAGTTGTTTGCATGAGGTATGGAATTCATTATCAGAAAACTCAAAAGCAGAAGAACCAGCACAAAAGTCAAAGGAATCTCTCGTTTTACCTAACAGTTGCACTTGCATTGCAAACTTTTCCTGTACTTTAGCTCTGAAACTGATTTATCAGATCCCAAAGAAAATCTAGAATCTATATAAACCAATCATAAAAAGATAAAAGTTTGTAACAGATTCGTAGATTTCGCTGATACTCGAATTCTGAGAAAGTTTGTATCTAACGTTAGAAATACTACGGTAAACGAGGGTGTGCCGATTGGCACTTTCTATTAGAATTAGTGAAAACTAATCTTAATTTGATAAATATCATTTTCAAGGATTTAATTGATCTCATTTTTAAGTTATAAAAACTGAGTTAATTTTGTGACGTGCACTCTACCTTACTTTACATTGCATATGGAGAGTTTGAATTAGGCAGCTTTCTCTCACTTTTTGCTTTTTTTACTGTCCATGTGACCCACCAGCCGACTCCGTCATATTACCTCCACAAGCCATCAAATGTTTGGCAGTTGAAGTTGAGACGTCAGCTTATAATAAGCAAAGACCTGACCTCTTACATGACCGTAATCCTTGAAATTCTAAAAGATTTATTGAGATAAAAAAAAGGACAGTTGCACTGTATTTACCTTTAGCGCCCGAGCCACTCCCAAAAGTCCAGCTACTTGGCAAATTATATCTCCATCAAATCCTGTCAAATTCTTTCAAGTATCGTACTTTGTATTTAGTCTTTACAGATACAGAGTAACAAAGTTTCGGCTCTGATGATCATGGATCATTCATGGGATTGCTTTCCTTGATGTGATTGAGCAGGTCTACATCTCAATTGTATCTAACCTTGTTAACTGATCAGCTTCTTTCTTTTACTTCCAAAACCATCCAAGTTTGTAGTTATACACCTTTTTATCTGTAAGCAAGTGACACTTGATTAGAAGTTCACTTTATGTCAAATAATATCCATGAAGTGCACCTTTCCATTCGTCAAGAGTCCACGAATTTATTCCCTGGGCTGCGATTTAACATCAATGCAAAGTATCGAACTGAATCAGCACTGCTGACTTGTCACATGAATCTTAAGATACCCATTTTTATATCTGCAGACGTTCACTATCGAGAAGAGTCTCCTAAAAAATACAACACTCCGATATGTACACATAAGCATAGTTCCAATAGTTTCGGGTTATGTAAGATGAAAAAAATGTACACATTTCTTCGTAATGTAATGAGTATGTTAATAAACAATAAACAAAGATATGGCTGCAAATAAATCTTTTTGTGGATTATCCGATTCCACATGGGCCGGTGACTCATTGTACTCTTTCTTCCGTTTCATTGACAGCTACGTACTTATAACGTGATTCTCGCTTAGTGTACGGATCATTGAATGTGATGGTACAAATCTGAACAACATACTAACCCAACTATAAGCTAACACGAGAGGGAATTGGGAACTACAAGATGCCAAATGGGAATTGGGAACTGCAAGGTGCCAAATAGCAAAAAGTGTTTTTCTGACGTGTTATGATTCTAATGTTTCGATTATTATTAAAGTCTCAATTTGACACGAAAAGACACAACAAAGATCGTGTACCTAATTAGGGCAGCAAATAGACACGTTGTCCCGGTCATCCATTACGATAGCCATTAAGGCAACACTGGAAAATCAATGTTGTCCCATGGGAAAAGAAAGCTGTCAAACTTCTTTGGAGTGATCACACCAACTTCTTTTGATTCATTCAGGAGCAGTACCCATGGATAGTAAATAGGAGGCATGGTCGGTTAAGGTTTTATTTGCTTGGAGATGATCGATGGAACTTAAAAGAACAGGAAAGAAACGTTTTAATTTTGTTGCCTGTTTGCTTGTGTGTTTGATTCTGCCCGGAAAGGAACTTGACAATACAAGAATGTAAGATTTCTAAATCAAGAAAGTCGTCTCTTTTCTTTTGTGTGTGAAATTGTGTTTTTGTGCCAAACACTAATGTAAAAGCGTCCCATATCAATTTAGAATCAAGAATCCAGCTCCATCTAAGTTTTGATTGAAAAAGTGTTTTCTTGGAGGGAAACAACTCTCATTTGCTGTCAATAAGAAGTTACAATTTGGTAGTGGAAGTCCAAAAAATGTGATCAAATTTCTTCTTGAGTTCTCAAACAATTATGACCACCAGAGTATATGCCATTCAAACTATTGATTGTCAACAATGCTAGTCAATTGCGCATGAGTCTCAAGTGGTTCTTTGTTTAACAACAGTGGTAGTCTAGCAATATAAGCATTGCGCTTTAGATTAAAAGGGTTTTCCTTGGTTAATGAATAGAAGATTATTAATTTTTATTATTAATGTAAAAGGAATAAATTTTAATGAATAGAAGATTATTAATTTTTATTAACGTAAAATGAATAAGTTTATGGTGTGATTTAAAAAACGTTAGAAAAGTTGCCTAATTTTTAAAATTTAAAAAATTTTTAGTTTTAAATTTTAGTAAAATTCCTTCTCTTTAATTTTGGTCAAAAAATAATAATGAAACATTCACTGTATGAATACCATACATAGACTAATCAAATGTCATTGATATGATAACCTAACCCAATTCTTAAATCTGACTCGAACTAATAAAGGTCAAGTTAATTTAATAGTTTAAAATAATTATAATAAATTATTAGTTTATGTTGAGTTTAATTAGCTCAGTTTGAGTTTAAGAGTTGAATTATATTGTTATATAAGTAGTATTTGATTAATCCATATGGGATGTTAATGCCCGTGTATTTCATCATTATTTTTTAATTAAAGTCTAAGAGAATATATTATTTTAAAAAATTAAAAATCATAAGGAACTTTTTAAAAAGATTAAGGAGTTTTTCTAAACTTTCCTAAACCATATGGGAGTTTCATGTCTTTTACCTTTTATTATTATTATTATTATTATTATTATTATTATTATTATTATTATTATTATTGTGGTTGTTGTTGTTGTTGTTGTTTGATAAGTCAAATTATTTATATATGATTTTGGGATGAATTGGAACTAATTTGACTTATCTTTATGTGAATTTTACACTTTAATTGGTTAATTCTCACACATTTCAACATTATTGCTTAATAGGTGAAAATGGATAGATTTTGGGGCAAGAGTCATAAATTTAACTGTAGATGTCTAATTAAGGTCATTCAAGTATGCTTTCAAAAAGGACTCCGAGTTCTACAACTTTTATGAAGACTCTAAGAAGAGATTTTGCTATCTAAAGGGTCAAAATTTCATGTTTTTGGAGGAACCTGAGAAGGTCCACCCAGCGGACATAAAGTCCCTCCAAACGGACATGAGCCGAGAGAGAAAGCTGGAAGACCTGAGAAGGTCCACTCAGTGGACATAATTTCCACCTAACGGACATTCTCTGGCTAAACTGCTCCAGAATACTCGAGAAAGTCCCCTCAGCAGACATCAAGTCCACTTAACGGACTGTGTCCGCATTGTTACGATCCTCATTTCCCTGTTTAGCAAAAACTAGGTTTCTTTGACCCCAAGACACTATAAATACTCATTTTTAAGACCAAATTAGGGGGCTGGACTAAAAACAAGGCAGCACACTAAGGAAAGCAGCTAAAAGAGGAAAAGAAGAGGAAGAAGGAGGATTGAATCAAGATTGGAAGCAAGCTTGTTTTGTCTTCTCTCTCTATCTTCTCTCGACCCCGTCTTAAATGTTGATTGCTTTTATGTATTTGGATTCTTCTATCATCTGCTGAAACTAAACCCCATTTAAGGTTAGGGATATAGCCTATTTTAAAGATTGATTTATATTTTATGGATTGATTGGTGTTGAATGAAAGTTCTTAGATTGTATTTATCTTTCTTAAGCTTCATTATTGTTTCTATACTTGATCACCATAGATGCAATCTTAGGAATCATATAATGGACTAAGAGGTGAAGTATGACTTATGCACTAGGAAGATAAACACATTAGATTTAGAGATAGAAATATCCTAAACTAGTGTAATAACTTAGGGTTGCTTGTTCTTAATGAATTTGACTAGTTAGGTTTCACATTGAGAGATGGTAATCAACTAGTTAGATATTCTTATATGTCTTGAGAGAGAATATAAGTGAAATTGTGCAATTGTTATTGTAACTTATCATTTAATCAATTCCATAATTTATTGATCAATCTCTTAAATTGGTGAATCCCAAAGCCCTAAGTCTTAATCATCAAATTTCCCTTGTTTGTTTATTTACAGTCTTTACAACTTATTATTTGCTGTAATCCAATCATCTTTTAAATTTCTTGTCAATTTGGTTCAAGTAATTAGGATTAATTTAGTAGTAAATATCTTAATCCTTGTAGGATACAACCTTGGAATACTTGATTTGCAGGTATTAGAAACGACTCTGTTCACTTGCAAATTTTCTCGACCAATTTCATGATGCCAATTTTCCAGAATATAAGTGGATTAACACACGAACTCTTCAATAGTTAATTATCCAACTTATGAACCTTTCCATAGACAATAACAGTGTAATTCATCCTTTCACTATACTATGCCCCACTTGGTTTGGAGTATGGGCTATATGTCAACTCCCACTAGACTGACTACGTCACATTTAGTCCAAGTGATGTTAGTTCTTTTCCTGGGATCTCATTACTCTTAAGTGTCATTGAAGACTTTTTTTATAACACATAACTGCTCTAGCCAGAGACTCCCGAGTAATGACCCCAACAAGAGGTCATGGATATCATCTCCTTCTATCAGGAGTGGTGAATCATTTATTAGCTACCCAATTACGTTCGAATACCAATAGTTGTTCCTAATCACCACCCTAAGAGTGACCTCGTCTTGAGGTAACAAAGAATGATGTCAAAGTACAGGATTAGTGTCCAAGATATCCTTGAATACCTCAAGTCTAAGGATATTTGCACCATTACTATGATGAGATTAATCATTAACATTCGATAGATCATCCATATGATAACATTCGATAGATCATCCATATGATAATCTCATAGTGAGTCATCCTATGTACTTACTACCCTTAGTAAGTGTAACATCCCGTTTCCAGAGAACGGGTCGGACCAAAGAAACGGGTCCAGGTGTGGTAAATCACCACATCTCATG
>JAOTAY010000001.1:20486154-20499764 GCA_025629805.1 Erythroxylum baracoense
TATATTGGGAATAAAGATCTATAGAGATAGATCAAGGAAGTTGCTAGGTCTTTCACAGTCAACATACATAGATAAAGCACTAAATAAGTTTAGCATGGAGCAGTCCAAAAGAGGGTTTCTTCCTATGACTAATGGGATAAAACTCTCAAAATCTATGTGTCCTAAAAAGCAAGATGAGAGGACTTGGATAAGTATAATCCCGTATGCTTCGGCAATAGGATCAATCATGTATGCTATGTTATGCACAAGACCTAATATATCGTATGCTCTAAGTGTTACGAGCAAATATTAATCGGATCTTGGTGAATGTCACTGGGTCACTGTAAAGAATATCCTAAGGTACTTGAGAAGGACTAAGGATGTATTCTTGATATATAGAAATAGAGATCTTGTATGGAGTGGGTATACGGATGCCAGTTTTCAATCTGACGAAGTTGATTCCAAATCTCAGTCAGGTTATGTTTTCACACTAAATGGTAGAGCATTTAGTTATAAGAGTTCCAAACAAGAGATGACTGCAGATTCAATGACCTAGTCAGAGTATATTGCAGTTGCAGAAGCCGTAAAAGATGCTGTTTAGATAAAGAAATTTGTTATGGAACTTATAGTGGTTTCGAGCATGGTAAACCCAATACTGTTTTACTGTGACAACAATGGGGCTACTGCTTATGCCAAAGAACCAAGGTCTCATTAGAGATCCAATCATGTATTTAGGAGATATCACCTAATCAGGGAGATAATTGATAGAGGTGATGTGAAGATAGAGAGAGTGCCCACAGATCAGATCATCGCTGATCCTTTGACTAAACCATTACCTCAAATAAAATTTTATTTTTGTGTACTCGCATATGGTATTAGATATAAAGGCGATTAGCTTTAGCGCAAGTGGGAGATTGTTAAAGTAGTGCTCTAATGGCAATCACCTTTAACACTTTTGTACAAACTTTATTTTGATTAATAAAGCAAAAGGAATTTTTCATTAATTTGATATTCGTTTATATATGAATTTATATTGATCTTAAATCAAATTAATGAAGTACTTGATACAAAACAAAACATAAAGGAAATCATGATGAGATCATGATAATGAGATTCCTATCATGTGCAATTATATTAGTATCTGAATAATCCCTAGTCATATGATTAATAAGATAGGACATTATTAATCCAGACAGACTAACAAATGCTATACTTCTTGATTTGATCAAGCAGTGGATCTCACAAACTATAAACATGAGATGCTTAGAGTTAACATATGGATACTTACTAAGGGTAGTAAGTCGAATGACCTGCCATGAGATTATCATATAGATGATCTATCGAATGTCAATGATTAATCACATCATAGCAATGGTGCAAATATCCTTAGACTTGAGGTACTCAAGGATATCTTGGATACTGATCCTGTGCTTTGACATCATTCCTTGTTACGTCAAGATGATGTCACCTTTAGGGTGGTGATTGGGTACAGCTATTGTTATTCGAAGGTAATTGGGTAGCCAATAAAGGATTCGCCACTCCTGATAAAAGGAGATGATACCCTCGGTTGGGGTCATTACTCAGGAGTCTCTGGCCAGAGCAATTATGTGTTATGAAGAGAGTGTTCAGTGACACATAAAGAAATAAGATCTTAGGACATAAGCTGATATCACTTAGACTAAATGTAACATAGTCAATCTAGTGAGAGTTGACACATAGTCCATACTCCAAACCAAGTGGGGTATAGTATGGTGAAAGGACGAATTGCACAGTAATTATCTATGGAAAGGTTCGTAAGTTGGATAATTAACTATTGAAGAGTTCGTGTGTTAATCCACTTATATTCCAGTAAATTGGCATCATGAAACTCTTCATGGTTTGTTTAAATTAAGAGTTAATTCAAATGACATGAAATCTTCCATGATTTGTTTGAATTAAAAGTTAATTTAAGTGCCAAAAATAACCAAGAGCCTAAGGGTTACACGCATAAAAGATCGGATCAAAAACAAAGTGCGTGTGACTATTTTTAAGTAGGTCACAATCGTGGCTCATAGGCCACGATTGTGACATAAGGCAAGGCTGGTTTTAAGTAGGCCACGATTATGACCGAAGCCTCGACAGATGATACATAAGTGAGTTCTTCACTTATGTACAAAAGTTTTTACCATTTCTAACAAACTCAAGTGAGAGAGAAAGGGCTCTAGAAGAGTTCTAGAGAGAGAGAGAAGAGTTCTAGAGAGAGAGAGAGAAGAGTTCTTGAGTTATCATGCAATTTATACAATTGTTGTGTAAATCTACATGCATGCAAAATATTCTTGATCTATCTCCCATTTAAACATCTACGTGAATTCATCAAGTTTGGTGTTCTATCACCCTTATACATTGTTTCTTCTTGGTCTTTGCATGTTCTTGAGTAATCAAGGAAGGGTTTGGTGTTTACAATAACCCAAATAAGGAGAAGAAACAAGAAAGGAGGATAAAAAAAAGTAAAAAGTTTTATATTTCCTGTTCTTTTACATATCCATGCATGCATGTATGATTCTGACTTTAAGAGTTGTCATATTGTCAGAATTTAGATTCCGACACTTCCGCTGCATTCTCATGCATGTGATGCATACATCCATGGCAAACCCTAACAGAGTAAAATTTTAAATTTATAAAATAGTTCTTGAATTTTTTAAAATTGAAAAATAGTCCCTCAATATAGTGTATTGTATAATTTATAATTTTATATCAACCTTGTCTTCAAAAATCATAATAATAGAAATTTAAAATAATAATTATTTATTTATTTTTTAATATTATTTTTTCACATATTTCACATATAAATAATAATCCAATTAATATGGAAAAAGATTATTTAATCATCATATAAATATAAAATCAAGAATAATACAAAACGTTTAAAATATTACAATTTAATCATATAATAAACAATAATTATATCAAAACATCACATAAAAACAATAATAAATAACCATGACTCTCTAACAATGATAATTTGCAACAAGAGTTCGTGTCGAGCAAACAACCAACTAGAAATGAAACCTGAAATAAAAATATTTACAATTATTTTTATATTGCATATATAGAATTTAACATATACATCAAATATAAGTGAAATTAAAAGAAGAGGAGAAATAAAAAATTAAAACTTCATTCAATTGAATACTCACTCAAATCGCATTGACCCTAATTCTTATTTAGTGTAAAATTCTCATTATTAAGAAGAGTCTCATCATCACCATCATTCAAATTCTTTGTAGCAAATGACATGTTAATACTTTCTCATCTAATAATTTCTTCCAAGTCACTCTCATCTATCAAACCTGGTTCCTCGGAAACCAATTCTGCCAAAAGATTGATATGATCAAGGAAACTTGGATCTATAGATTTACTTGTTCTAATAGAATTTCTAGTAAACAATAAAATTAAATTGTTAAAAATTTCAAGAAATTATATCCATCTTGATAATGATAATAACATACCTTTCTCAAAGCGTTAAATGATATCAAACAAAGACCAAATTATTCAATCTTTTGTGCTCCAATCTATTCCTTTTCTTGAAATGGATGAATTCAAATGTGATCCAATCCCTTTCACACTTTGTTACACTCACACATTGACTTAAAATTTGAATTGCAAATCTTTGCAATTTTGGAACACCACCTTCGAATTGATCCTACCAAACAACTGTAAGACAATAAAATTAGCATTATAAATAAAATAAAGTGATGATTAATTTTTAACAAGTAAATATATATATATATCAAAGTGACAAACTATACATATATATATATATATATATATATATATATATATAGTTTGTCGCTTTGGAAAATAGTAATTGGAATCCCAAAATTACCATAAGCATCCTTGTAAATCTCCATTTATGAGCTTAAGAGATCTTGAATCATCTTATGGGTAACAATTATTGTAATAGTTAATAACATTCTCTTATTAACTTTAGTTTTCTTTATAAAGCTTAGTTTAAAATAAACACTAGGATTCAAAAATGTCCCAACTGCAAACATCGGAGAGTTAATTTGTCTTTCCCATCTCTCATTGATGACTACAAGATAAGGAGTGAACAAAGAAAGCCTATTTTTTATATTGGCCTTGATTGCTTCCTTCATCCTCTCCATGACATCATAAAAATAATACCTTGTTGCCTTCTCATCACTATCAACTAGACGACCCTCACTAAAGGCTTATAAACTAAGATGACAAATTGACATTGGGACCAAAGTTCATTATTATCAAGTATAATTCTAGAAACATCCAATCTAGCATTAGACTTATCAGGCCAAGATACAACCTACTTATCACTTGCAATCATTTTTCTCACTCTTTCTTCATCTGAATAAAAAACTAAAGTGATAAGAAATTAGTTTCAAATCTTATAATAGTAGCACGATACAAATTCTTATCATTTGCGAAATCTTTTTTCATGAAATTCAAGACTAATGCAAGATTGTAGATAAACTTGGTCACCTTTTTTTACTTTCTGTACAGTCTCATCAATAATAGGAAAATATCTAAATTTCTTATTTTTTCAACATCAGGTTAATGCAATTTGTAGCACAAGGAATCTAATAAAAAGAATTATACCTACTTTGCAATCTTCTTTCAGCTGCTTTATAAGCAAAATCATTATCAGTAATAAACTAAACGATATTTTTTAGCCCTACTTCATTCACACCTTCATTAAATATCTGAAATATAGTATTAACATTCCTAACAAGGTCAGATGCATCAATAAACTTTAAAAACATTATCCCCTTTGCAAAAACCAAAAAATTAATAATAGATTCCTTTCTTCTATTTGTCTAACCGTCACATATGATTAAACACATAAAAATAGCCCGAGTCATTCTTCTTTCATCTAAATAACTTTTTATTTGATAAGCAGAGCTACTTAGAAGTTAACCTTTATAGTCATCCATTAAAGGAGTTTTATATCCGTGACCATGAAAGGTAGTAACATCTATTATAGGCTGATAATAATAAGACTGGACAATATTGAATGCTATGTAAATCATACCACCATTTAATCATTACCATATCCACATTATGAGCACTTTTCTAGATTGTAAGGCACTATAGATTGAAGGCTGGGTTCTAGGAGTTATTCATGGTGCAAAAAATTAAACATGTTTATTCTTTTTTTCCTAACATCAAGTGCAACATTCCTTTCTTGTTAGGTAGGAATACTACCACCTTGAATATTCCCATTATCATCCTGACCACAAATAAAGAAATTCCATTATCAATTTCGTAATTCATTCTTTACCTTCTATCTTTCTCATGTTGATACTCTTCAAGTAAAGTCGTCATTTGTTATTTCACTTCATGGCTCACTTTTTTACAAGGCTCCATATCACCTTTGACCCTAGTTAAATGCTTATTTAATCTAGTAATTCTTCCACCTTTTAAATACTTTTTTTGAGAAATAAATAAATAATATTATATCACTAACAAAGCTATTACAAGGGTAGTAAATTAGTAAGAGTACTTATCATCCATTAGCTTATGGGCAAGATGACAGTTCAACTAAAAAAAATTCAGAGAAACCAATACAGTATTGGTAAAAGAAACACTAACTCTACCCCTTCATACGTGCCATTGGATCTTCATATTAGTCGTGAGTGGGTGGCCAATGTTTTTGGCTAAAATTGCAGCTTTAGTCCAGTTTACTATCTTTTCAGCAACCTGATATTTCGTTACCTCTTTGTGCTTATATATGTGTCAGTTTCTCTTCTTCCATATCATGTAGATGGTAGTAATATAAACCACTTTATGTAGCAAGACAAGCTCTGAATAAAAAGAAGAGCAAGTAATGAAGCGGTTCAGAGGAAGCTCCCATTCGTATGTCGAATTGGTTATCTCCAACATATGTTAAAGTATGCTTCATATGGATTTGGAAAAAACACATTCAAAAAACAAAAATTTCAATCCTCATCACAGTTAAGACATAATACACACATTTTGTCGATTGGCTGGAACCACCGACACTTAGTCTTTAAACGATTCTTAATAGCTAACCAAGCAATAACCACTACTTTAGGATTTAGACATTTAGACTAGATGAGTTTATACTACGGTACCTCCATTCTAACATCTCTGAAAAGTCAATGACATATGTGGTTTATGAATATAACTTGGGAATTTACGCTCCAACAAATATTGTCCTCTAAATCTGTATCTCCCAGTGGTGGAAGAGACTTACACAACCTGTCGAAACCTCTAAAGTTCCCATACCATGCACCATTTTGAATAAGGAAAGACACTCTCGCCTTAATTGGTATACGGTTCTTCAATTGCACAAAGTCAGATTACTTATTAAGGGGTTACCTTCAAGCCAATTATCAAACCAGAAAAAGGTATTGGCTTCTTTAACTCTGTGCTTAATATGTGGGTATAGTGCCTATCTAAGCTTCAATAGATGGTTGAAAATGGCAAAGGAATGGGAGGAGCGTTCTAGGTGCCAGAAACTTCTCTCCTTAAGGTAGGTTTCATGATCCCATTTAGACCACAACGCTTCTTTATCTAAAAACAATCGCCAAATACATTTTCTCAGTAAGACTTTCTGTATAGATGTTGAAGAAATTATACTCAGCCCCCTTGTTGTTTTGGGACAGTGATGTTGATCTATTTAACTTTAGCAAGTTTGCCGGTTTCTGTTTTACCCAACCAAAGAAACACCTTTAACAATCGGTCCACTTCCTTCATAAGTTTATGAGGTACCGAAAGATGGGCAATCCAGTGGAGGTGAAGACAACTCAAAACAAACAAATGGTATTATTCTTCATTCCAAGAACCAATCTGGCATAAGCCCAAGCTGGATCATTGAATCTTCCTGAAGTGATTGAATTATCAAGAGTACTTAAACTTTCTTTCATTTATCTATAAATAATTGAAGACATGTTTCAAAATTAAATTAATAAATTAATATTCAAAAATACAATTTTTGCATATAATATCATTACATAACTATAAAAATTAAATATTCAATTGTAAGTATATCCAGATTCTAGATAGACTCTATCTTACATCTTTCTTATACAAATTGCAAAAATAACTTTTCTTTATGATAATACACATCATAAAAATGATTTAAAAACTTACAATTTCACATTATGTTAAGTGATGAGTATTCTCTCATAATTTCATATACTATTTTCTACTATGTATTTAACTACCCGTAAAATAAGATGATAAATGTGTATCTGCAATTCATAAGAGAGGATTAAATTTGTAACATTGTTTCCTAATGACAACAATAAACAACACAAAAAGGAAAACAATTAATTTTCTTAACTTAATTACGTATGTTAAACGATTTAATGATATATTAAATCTTACATTTAAATAATTAATCATATGTTAAATACTTTTTATATATAAACAATAATTATTAAATTGCACGTTTCATATAAATTAATTAATGATTCAATGAATTAAATTTGATCTCATTTTTATGATATTAAAATAATAAATAAGATGACATGTTCTTAAATTATACACAATTCACAATAATTAAACGTTCTTCCACAATTCATACATAATATTATTTTGATCTCATTTCTTCATAAATTCACAATGCTTAAATGTTATTGAAAATGAACTATACATAATTCACACAATCAATTTCAACTTTCAAACCTAAATTATCCAATGCATATTTTATAAACCATTTACAAAACTCACATGACACAATCAAAATATAATGCAATTGTAATTCATAGTAGAAATAAACAACCTAAAACTGAAAAAATATAAAAAATTTTAATAAAGTTGTTCGAGTTGGGTCAACCTGACGAATCTGGATTTGGATACAGAAATACTGGATTTATGTAATTTGCATAACGAGTAGGCGAGCAATGGTGATGACAGACTAGAGAAACATAATGACGGTGGAGTGGAGATGGGAGACTAGCAGTTGCGATTATGAAGACAGCAAGCAGTCTGACCCGAGGTAGTCCAAGTGAAGAGATAGAGGTAGATGAAGTTTGTTATAGTGTACAACGTTGGGTTTAGATAGTGAAGTGTGTAATAACAAGGTGGGCAGGGGGCAATGGCACGAGTTGGTGACAAACTACATTGAAAATGTTTGGTGATTTAAAGAGTGAATATATGTGAAGGGTAGAGAGAGAGAGAGATGAAGTGAGAGTGACTACTTGTTGGCTATTGTTGTTTTGGTGTTTATAGTTGTAGGTTTTCTTTTTCATTTTAGTACTTAAACTTTTTAAATTGAAAATTAGTTCCAGAATTGATCTATATTTTGGATACCAGCCAGCTGGTATTGACCAGTACCCACCAGTTGTTGTAACCAGTATGGTACCAATTTTTAGGTACGATTCTCTAGTCGGTAAGGAACAATACTGATAACTTTGACTAGTACCTCAATAGACCTATAAACATCAAATTAATAGGCAATTGAAGAGAGATCTTAATGGTTTATTAGTTATCTATTTGATTGCTTTAAATCCAATTACATAGTTTTAATAGATTAAAAGATCACAATTCAATTTCTATCTATTTTAGTTGGGATTACTTGATTTGATCTAGAGAGAGTAATCATAATCATTAAATATAAAGGATTAAGTAAGGTTAAATAAAGAAGGTAAAGTGAAAGCAAATAAGGATAGAAGTAATTCCTAGCTTTCATCATTGCTCAATCAATTAAATTCACTGCTGCCTAATTAATTGTTTAGTTATTAATTCTTTGTTTAGTTTAATTCTTAGTTATTCATCTTATTGTTTATCTTAAACAAAGCTTAATAAGAATTGTTAGGTGACTACTATTAGCTCAAGGGTTATTATTAATGATTTTGATGATAACCTTGTAATATTTTAAAATTCAAATTGGATTTATTGTCTTGTACAATTATCATTCTAATTTTGAAAAGAAAATAAAATCATAGTATAAGTGCTTCTTTTCTTGTAGGAACCTTCCTAATGAACTTACCTTATTTATTTCATAGTATCCAGAAGAATCTTGTTATCATTGGAGTTATTTCCTTTTATTGTTAACAGGTTAATTCTCAAAAGGAAATAAAATCATGCGAAATACGTTTCCTTTCTTATAGGAACCTTCTTTATGAACTTATCTTATTAGAAATGGTTTATCTGAAAGGATCCTACTAATTATGAAGGTCGTATATTAGCTCCATGATTACTGGAAGATTTTTGGCAAAGAGGACATCAAAGTTATTCATATTTAAATCCATCCAGCTGTTAAGGATGCAAGTGAAGCAACGGTTAGTTGAAAGAAATGTCCACTTAAGGAAGAGTCACTGCTTTTGCAAAAATAGATCAGACTCTTGAAATACATCTATAGTATAAATTCTCTTGAAAGTGATATCATTGTCAAATCTCTTGTGCTTTAGAAAGTGAAAATTCTTTTTTGAGAGAGATCATTGAAGCTCATATCGAGCAAATTACATTTTCATCTGTTGAGAGCTTGTAAAGGCTAGCTAAATACTACTAGTTTGAAAGGTTGGAGAACTTTGAAAAATATATATTCGTGAGCTTGAAGATGCTCATCAAATTACTACTTGGGATTTTAGTGAAATACTCAAGTTGGATACTTGGGGACCGGACTAAATTGACTGAGTCATTTCTCTCTCTCTTTTTAACTTTTAAATTTTCACAGTATATTTTTTTTGTTTTCATTTTTGCAAGATGCTCCGTCACTTTTATAATAAGTTCCTTCTGTTTTCAACCTGCAAGAGGTTCTTTTAAGTTTTAACAAGTTCCTTCTATTTTAAATTGTTTTAACAAGATTTATTGTTTAGCAGGCCCCTACCGTTTAGTAGGCTCCGATCATCTAACAGACTCCTGTCGTTTAACAATGTTCTATCGTCTGACAAGCTCCTATTGTTTTTAAATTTTAAAAAGCCCCTGTCTTTATACGAATTGAAAGTAACTTGCAAATTTTTTTATGTCACGCACAATTCACCCCCTCTTACGGGCATTGCTACATAAGATTTGAACGCAAAAAAGGTTTGAATTGTTTTTATTTGAAGGCATTTCACACATTTACTTTGGACTTTTTCTTTTTTTTTTGGGTAAAGTCACATTTATTTTGGGCTTTGTGAAATGTAGAAGTTAAATACTTCGACTTAACATAGTCTCCAAGTAGGTAAAATGTGTAAGCGACAACGTTTATAAGGAATTATTTGATTAAAAGACTGTTGCAGCAACAAGTTTCTAGTCTATTATATAGAAGGGGAGATATGAGCCAAAAACTACTCTGTTCGGCTTTTCACCTACAAAATTATAGATTGTACCTAAAGAAAGGACAACGTTTACAAGGAAAGTTCTCTTCCATGATCGTTACCATTGACTATAACAATCGATCTATAAATGTTTGATGTAACAATCAATCTTCTTAAAAAGAATGTACAAATGGGTGAAATACCCAGATTTCTCATGTTATTTTAAATCCTTTTTACATTTAACAGAGTGAAGCATAAACTTGTTTCATAATTTTAATTATTTTACAAGACACTTTTATGATTTACACTTATTAAAAAAAGCTTTATTGGAAGTACATTATCAAAAATTATTATGTGATTATTTATTAAATATACGATAAAATTTGTACAACTATTGTGATACAACTTTAATTACGAATTTTATTAACATTATTTAACAAAAGATTAATCTTTTAAAGTATTTCTAATAGTATAAATATTTTAAAATAATTTTAAATCATAATATTGTTTTATAAAATAAAATATATAATAGAAGAAGTTTGTAGATAAAAATTAAAATAACATAACAAGACATTAAAACTTGTATAATCATTTCTTAAACAAAGTTACCCTAATGTTGTTAAGAGATCTAAACTTTCCTTATATCAAGGTTTAAATTTTAATACAATCTTTAAAAGTTCATTTCATTCAAAGGCATAATAAGCAAAGCAAAAAACCTCGCATATATAAGTATCATAAGTAATATTCTTTTAAAAAAATTAAATTTGATTTAGTCTATAATTATTAAATAAACTCTAATTTGAATTAAATACAAAATTTGAACTCGAATTAAGTTTCACGATATTAAGCTTTAAGTTTGGGATACTTAATTTGACCCTGATCTCAATTTGGTATAATATCACATTGTTAAACTTAGATCAAAATCAGACCTTTAATCTTCTTCTTTTTTCCCGTTATATTGTCCGTTCGTATCAAAAATTTCCAACTCAAAACTTTCAAATTGGCTTGAACCTATTTGACCTTGCCATTGTCATTCATAACCATTAAGAGGACCTACCAAAGTTGAAGCCCATATGTATGAATTTGTGAAAGCCTAAAAAAGACAACACTTATTTAAATTTCTTATATTTTAATGACTTTATCCTTATGCTGATGTTTTCTCGTAAGGAAAAATGACAAAGCAAGATGAAAGAAAGTGAGGAGTTTAACAAAGCTAAGATGTGACAGAACATTCATCTTTGTTATCCATTAAAATTTGGAAGTCTGATTTTTATCTGCCAATTCTTAAGCAATATAAGAAGCACTTCCATCTTTGTTATCCATTAAAATTTGAAGTTTGATTTTTATCTTCCAATTCTTAAGCAATATAAGAAGCACTACGATTATAAAACTAGATAGGGCTCCATCAGGGAGACCTTAAGAACTAAGATTTTACACAATATAATCAATTTTCATTGTATTATTAAAGAAGTACTTTAATTATGACTATTAGTTTATACTTTTACAATCAATTAGTTTCTTAAGGCAAATTAAATTTCCATTAATTATATAAATGAGTTAAATAACGTGGAAACGGGAGAAATTGCAAGACACTCTAGTAAGTACACGAGCTCCCACATTTTCTTGTCAATTAATCCAAACAATAGAAAGATTAGAATTACTTTCCAAAATTGATTGGCAATCCTTGATAATTCCACCAAATTCTGACTAATCATCATGGTGTGATTTAAGGGCAAGCACCACAAGTTGAGAATCAGTGAAAATGGTTCCCAAGTTTTACATGTTGTGATCTGTCCAATTAAGAGCCTGTTGGACCGCTAAAGCCTCCATCACTAATGCTGAATGTAGACCATCAAATAATCCAGAAATTGCACATTGAAAAATGCCTTCAAGGTTCTCAACGATAATGCCAAAACTTGAAGTTCCCATATGTTGGAATGATGCACCATCGACAAAAGTATGCCATTCATCCAAGCTGTCCGCTGCATTTTGTCTGCGACCAGCAGCTTAAAATGACTTGCTACTGGGCCTCTGTTACTGCTGGAAGTCATAATTTGATGCTGTCGCTTTTTATCTTGCGCCACCGTCCAATTGTGCAGGCTATTGTTGCAAATTTTGATATTTTTTAGCCATTGTTCGCATTTAGTACCTGTAAGAAAAACTCTGGAAAAGAAAGAGTTGGGTTAGTAATAAAATAATCCCCTAACTTCTACACCTCTCTCGCCCTCTCACACCCCACCAAACAATGTTGACATCCTCCAACTCCCCACAAAAGCATTTATCTTCAACTTGTATTCCTCTCCTAGCTAGTTTAACCTTAGTTGGTAAAATTCCTTTAAGAGCTCTCCATAAGAAATCTTTTATTTTTGGAGATGAAAAAATATCCCATAATTTTCCATCAAAATCACCCTCTTCTACCTCACCCCCTCTACCCAAATGTTTCAAAGCTACATGATAACAAGACTTCACCGTATACCTCCCTTTTTATCAAAATGCCAAACCCAATTATGCTCACTCTCACCCCACCTAATTGGAATTGTAAGAATATCTCTACTATCTCTAAAATTAAACAATCCCATCACCTTCTCCACATCCCACTCCCTCCCATCTCCCCTAAATAACTCACACACTTTTAATGTAGGACTCACAATAGTTGTTCCATCTTCCACCCTAAAATCTCCATCTCTAGGTATCCATGGATCCACACCTACTCTAATTGTCCTCCCATTACCCACTCTCCACCTCACTCCTTTCTGCAAAACATCCTTAGCGAACAACACACTTCTCCACGTGTAGCTAGGATTATGTCCAACCCTAGCTTCCAAAAAATCCCCTTGAGGGAAATATTTAGATTTAAGAATCCTAAATAGAAGAGTGTGAGTACCACTTAAAAGTCACCACCCCTGCTTGCCAAGCATGCTTATATTAAAGTAGTGCAAATCACGAAACCCCATACCTCCATTCTTCTTGGACTGACACATCCTATCCCACACTTACCAATGAATACCTTTAGCACGAGCTCCTGAATTTCCCCACTAAAAGCTATTCATTATCTTCTGAAGTTCATCACATAAAGATAAAGGTAATTGAAACACATTCATACAACAAGCTGGTAGGGTCTGAGCAACAGATTTTATCAGAACCTCCCTCCCTGCTCTAGAAAGCATCTTATTCTTCTAATCATTCACCTTCTTCCACATCCTATCTTTTAGAAATTTAAAAATCCGTTTCTTCGATCTTCTAATGAGTGATGGCAGACCCAAATACTTACCTCCCCCAAGTGGCAAATTGACATTAAGAATAGTGCCAATATTATTTCTTTAATCCTGTAAAACATTAGGACTATAGAAAATACCCGATTTTTGGAAATTTACCGCTTGGCCCGAGGCTCTTTCATACTCCTCTAAA
>JAOTAY010000001.1:20499864-20524841 GCA_025629805.1 Erythroxylum baracoense
TCACATTTAAGCACAATAAATCACCAAATAAGCATAGAATTAGGAACTAAAACATGCTAGATTTACACACTATCAAACAACTAAATTGTTCTGTATGTTTCTACCCTAATAATGTCATTATCCAGGATTTAAAGACCAGGATGATGATTGGAGAAGGGTGTGAATTGAACGAAATGTATTATTTTAACCAGTTGCAATCATCCATTGCTTGTCTAGGGTCAGTCTCTCCTATTGATATCCATAATCAATTGGGTCATCTATTATTGAAAAATATCAAGAAAGTAGTGTTAGGGTTAGATTTTGTTTCCAGCTTAAATTGTGAGTCGTGTTAGTTAGAAAAACATCATCCTACTTCATTTTTTCCTCAAGTCAATAAAAGAGTTGAAAAACCCTTTTATGTTAATCTATACAAATATTTTGGGTCTAAGTCGTGTCAAATCTAAGTTGGGATTTTAGTATTTGCTTAATCGTTTTTTGGTATCTGCTGAATCATTTTTTGTTCAGATAGTTATGGGTTATCATTACATGTTCAATTTTAAGGTCAATTCTGATGCCACGATTAATCGTTTAAAAGCTTGTTTAGTAGTTAAGGGTTATACACATGTCTATGGTATGGATTATACTGAAACCTTTTCTCATGTAGCCAAACTGACATCCATTCTTGTTTTCATTACATTGGCAGCCACCCATGAGTGGACCTTCATTAACTTGATGTAAAAAATGCTTTCCTTCATGGTGATCTTCATGAGTCTATTTTTATGGAGCAACCATCAGGGTTTGTTTCTCAAAGGGAGACTAATCTAGTGTATCGCCTTAACAAATCTTTGTATGGTCTAAAACAGTCACTGAGAGCTTGGTTTAGGCGTTTTAGTACAGTAGTTATAGAGTTTGGTTTGCATCAATGTGATGTTGATCACTCTGTGTTTTATCGTCACTCTAAGGTTGGTGAAATTATTTTGATTTTTTATATTGATGATATTGTTATTACTGGAGATGATAAAGTAGGAATCCAGTTTTTAAAGTCATTCCTACAAACTAAATTTCAAACAAAGGATCTTGGTTTACTAAAATATTTTCTGGGTATTGAGATAGTAAGGTTGAAGATGGGGATTTGTCTATTTTAAAAAAAGTACATCCTTGATCTTCTAGAGGAAACATGTCTGTTGGGAATAAAGCCAGTTGCTGGCCCCATGCCACCAAATGTTAAACTTAATGTTGATAAAGGATAGCAGTTAGAAGATCCAGGTAAATATTGAAGACTTATTGGTAAACTGAATTATTTGACTGTTATTTGTCTGGATATTTCATTTACCACAAGTGTAGTGAGTTAGTTTATGGGATCTCCTCGAATTAGTCATTGGGATGCAGTTATTAGAATTCTAAGAGATTTGAAAGACTCTCTAGGGCAAGGTCCTCTTTACTAGAATCATGGACGCATTTAGATTCAAGGGTATACAGATGCAGATTGGGCAAGCTCTTATGACCGATGATCTACTTCAGGCTACTATATATTTTTAGGTGGAAACATGGTGCCATGGAAAGTAAAAGGCAGTCAGTTGTTGCATGTTTTAATGTCGAGTCTGAGTATAGGGCTATGGCATATACTACATGTGAGTTGATTTGGTTAAAGCATCCCTTTGAGGAACTTGATTTCGAGCACTCCACTCCAATGAAGTTGATGTGTGATAATAAGCAACTTGTGAAGCAAGACAGTTAAGCAATACGTAAATTCCTCTTGTAAAGGTGCTTTGGCAATATCATGGTGTTGAAGAGGTAACTTGTGAACCTGAATCGATGATGAGAATTTAGTACCTGCAGCTATTTAATACAGGTATGAATTTCGAGAGCAAAAGTCTTTTTAATGGGGAGAGAAATATATTATCAATAATTAATAAATATAATTAAACAAATTATATTTTAAATATAAGTAAAGAAATATAAATATGTAAAATTGATAAAATCAATAAATCAATATATATAGTAACATGTGATTTGATAATATATGAATCAACCTTAATAAATTAATATTTATTCTTTTCTCAAAAAATAAATCAATATTTATACAAATGCCAATTAACGTAGATTTTATTTTGAAAATTGAAGAAATTGTTATTATCTATAGTAAAACTATTTAAAACTTAGATTTACATCAAGAAAAGAACTTTTCTTGACGTGTCACCTATTTCTTGATGTACAAATAGGTGAAATACCGAGATTTCTCATGCTATTTTAAATGCTCGTTACATTTAACAGGGTGAAGCACAAACTTGTTTCATAATTTTAATTATTTTACAAGACACTTTTATGATTTACGCTTATTAGAAAAAGCTTTATTGGAAGTACACTATCAAAAATTATTATGTGATTATTTATTAAATATACGGTAAATTTATATAACTATTGTGATACAACATTAATTACGAATTTTATTAAGATAATTTATCAAAAACTTAACAAAAGATTCATCTTTTAAAGTATTTCTAATAGTATAATATTTTAAATCATAATATTGTTTTATAAAATAAAATATATAATACAAGAGATTTTCATCCTTTATATATTTTAGACAAAAATTAAAATAATATAACAAGACATTAAGACTTGTATAATCATTTTTTAAACAAAGTTACCCTAATGCCGTTAAAAGATCTAAACTTTCCTTATTCCAAGGTTTAAATTTTAATGCAATCTTTAAAAGTTTTGGCTATTAAAAGTTGATTTCATTCAAAGGCATAAGAATATGCAAGTATCATTATTAATATTGATTTAGTGCATAATACTAAAGATAAATTACCATATAACTAAAATTATAATGAGATTATAATTATGATATTCAAATTATATTTAAGTATTATTCTGAAATTTTATTATTTATAATTTCATCAAAATGAAATGATAAAACTAGCACACGTTATATTTCTTTCTTACGAAAAAGTATTTGATTTTAATAAAGATACTTAAATAAATATATAAGTGGTTATTAAAGAATAAGATCATTGAACTAACCTGTTAATGAGGATTTTAAAAAGAATATTACTTTTGTGTCTGTGGATGTTCTTATTATTGTAGTTGTATAATTGATCATTAGATTTTAGGTTAACAAAACATCTCATATATGAATTAGTATGTTTTGATAATACTTATGACCCATTATATTGAAGGTGGCTCGGTTAGTAGTACTTGTATATAATATGAGTTGTATAGAGATAGTTAATTAAATCAATAAATGATTCATCACTTTTAATTAATTAGGGACAATGTTATAATATTCTTAACTAGTAATGGTTTTTTTTTCACTAGAGTGAATTGAGAGTTGAAAATATTATTTTAAATATCAATTATAAATCAATTATTAATTAGCAAGAACAAAAATGAATATACCTAAATAGAATAAACAATAATTTCACGCTTTATGTGTTATTAGAACATTGGATGATAAAAAGATTGAATTATATATTATAATCATGCATGAATATGTTAATTCAAACTATTTTTCTATTCATAATATTTGAATTGTCATGACATATTACTAGTCGTTCAAATTTGATTTATGATTATAATTATTTAATTAGAGAAATGAGGATTAATTAAATGGAATTTAATTTATTCAATTCTAATTATGAATTAGAATTAGAATTAGAATTCATAATTATTAGCATCATATTAGGAACCTAATATGTCATGTACAAAGAGCAATTAAAGAAAAATTTTAACTTAAATAAGTTAGACTTAATTATGAAGTTTAAGGATCAAATATGAGAAATCAAATTATAATTATAATTAAAGTTATAATTTAATTATATTTAATAGTTTTATTTTGATTACATTTGAAAGTGACCCTAGTCTTTCTCTATAAAAGGGAAATATTTAAAGGAATTAGCACTCTTGTCAGTCCCTCTCAAATTGTTGAGTTTTCTTTTTCTTGATCTATGAATATCATTAGAGGCTAAACATTCAAACAGTTTGTGGTTGATGACTAATCAAAGAAGAAACTTTTTTCTGTCATACCAAATAACAATTGTCTTTAACCCTTTAATTTCCTAATTCTTGTTTCAAGATACTATATTAAAGACATTCAACAGAAAATTATAAAATTTAATTTTCTTATCTGTGATATAATCTAAGTTAATTTTAAAACAATGGTACCAGATCTTCCTTTAATTATTTAAATTGATGGTTAATAATTTAATAAATGATAAAGATATCTACCCTTACATTCAGCATCGAATAGGTAATAGAGCTAAGACGTGGCTTTAGTTTGACAAGTGGCTTGACATAAGCCCTTTTTCCAAGTCCTAAAGCTCAAACCTTTAAAAATTGACTGCCTCTAAACTCTAGAGTTTCTTCCTTGATTACTAATGGTGAATGGCACGAAAAATTTAGGAGATTTCACACCTTCCTGAACTATCTTCCCCAGATAAATGTTGTTGTCCATGAAGATGCTATCTACTGGAACTTGAATCCGAATGGACTGTTCTTGACTCAATCTTGTCACCAGCTATTTACTGCTCGATCTTGTGTGGAGGTTCCTTGGTTTAAACTCTTGTGGAAAAACTTTATCTGCCCATAGGCTTCCTTCATAACATGGCTAGCTATCAATAATCAGCTTCAAACAAAGAGTCAATGGTACGGACATGAAGATACCACATGTTTCCTTTGTAATATTACTGTTGAGGATCGAGATCACCTTTTCTTTCAATGCCATTATTCCAAAGCTATATGGAGTCGAATATTGCATTTGTCACCTGTCAATAATAGTAGTTTCAACTGGGAACACACATTGAATTGTATTGTTTGTAATTTGGAACCTGGGAAAATCAATGCTCCTCTATTCAAAACTGCATTCGCAATCATAATATATACCATTTAGAAAGAAAGGAATAGTCTTAGAGCTATAGGTAAGAAGGAGGAGAAATAGAAGATTGCAGATAAGATAGTCAACCTTATCAGAGCTCATCTCTACACAAAAAATGCGCAACATTCACTTTCTTTAAACATACAACGAGCTTGGCAAATATAGTCTCACCTTAGCTATTGCAATTACATACGTGTCATATATTTCATTAGTCTATTTCCTATCATTGTAATTATTAGTAAACTCTCAGTATGAGAGTAAGCAGTAGGCCAATACCTATTGTATATTTTTGTATAGTTTTATCTATAGATAATACACCTTTTAAATTTCAAAAAAAGTTACATGGTTATAATTATTGTTTAGCTTTATTTTTCTAGAAACATTAGTGGTTTATTATTGTATCTACTATATTTGTTTTCTATTTCTAAAAACTTAAAAGATATATACTGATATTGTTAAACAAGAGGAAGTATGAGAAAAAGGGTGCTCTTATTATAATATTATATCTTAATAAGTTGTTTGATGCACAAAGTGTGGTGGGAAGGTATGAGACTACTATGACCTTATTTTAATGCAAAATGGTAGAAGAATCTTAGTAAAATTATACATATTAAAGATGGTTAACTATATTAATTAAGTTTTGTCATAAACTACGAGTTGAGAATTGATTTGTTTCTTCATTCTCTTGCTTTAAGGTTTTAATAGTTTATTATCGATTATTACATAAGATAAAAGAATATGTCATCATTTAAACTATTGAATATGCTCAGACTATAAAAGTTTGCTTAAGAAGGAACACATTTACATTCTGGTTATGAAATTTTTAGGAGTAAGAAAAACATTTCTAAGAAGAGTAAGAATATGAAACAAAAGGTTTCTGTTAAGGTAGCAAAGCTAATTGTTGGCCCTCAAGAAGAACAATGACAATAGCACTTATTTTTATTGCGAAGCTAATGGACACTAAAAGTGTAAGAAAGCTATATCTTTATGTATATTTATGATAAAGACTAATCTTTCTACTTTTATATTATAACCTTAGGTATTAGATTTTGGTTGTATTTTTCACATTTGTAATAATATGTAGGTTCTAATAAGGAGCATATCATTGAAGAAAGACAAAGTAGACTCACAAGTTAGCAATTGAGCAAGGGTTGTTACATTAGTTATAGAAATTTATATTTTAGCATTGCCTTCTGACCTTATACTAGAACTAAATAATTGTCACTATGTTTTAATCACTATAAGAAACATTATTTCCATTTATTGTAAAGATTTTAATGGATTATCCTTATAATTAAGAATAAAATGATGTTTATTATATATCTGGATTACTTATAATTAGAAATAGTTTGTATAACTTAGATATCTAAAATGACAATCTTTAATGTAAATAGCAAGAAAAGAAAAATTAAGTGACCAAAATCAATCTTATTTATAGAATTGTAGGTTAGGAAATATTAATGGAACTATAATCATAAAGTTATATAAAGAAAGGTATTAGGATCCTTTTGGTTATTAATCATGTCAAACTTGTGAATCCTTTTTAATATGTAAGATGATCAAGTGACCATTTAGTGGAAAGAGATTATGTGTTAATAAGTTACTAGAATTAGTATATTCATATCTATGTGGTTATATATTTACTCACACTAGAGGTGGGTACTCATATTTTATTGCATTCATAGTTGATCAATTTAGAAATGATTATGTTCATTTAATGAAACCAAGGTTTGAATTATTTAAAAGGTTTAAAGAATTTAGACTTAAGATTGAGAAACAAACTAGCAAAATTATTAAGACATTTAGGTCCAAGCAAGGTGATGAGTATTTATACATAAGTTTCTTTATTACTTAAAAGATAATGAGATTCTCTCATAATAGACTCCACCTAGAACTCTACAATTCAATTGAGTATCCAAGGGGAGAAATCATGTTCTATTAGATATGGTACATTCCATGATGATTCATTCATAACTTCTTATCTCCTTTTGGAAATATATCATTAAACCAATTATGTACCTTCTAAATAGAGTTCTATTTAAATTTTTTAACAAGACACTATATGAGATATAGATTGGTAGTAGATTAAAGTTGAATATTTAAAGATTTGGGGATGAGATGTTTATTTGGAGTGTGTAAATTTGATAAAATTTAAGGTAAATTAGATAAGTGCCAATTTGAGGAGTATCTGAAAGAGAGTATCAAATATCAATTTTACCATCCCTTTGAGCAAAAGGTGTTTATCTCAAGACATTATACATTCCAAAAAGAGAATTTGTTTCTAAAGAAACTAGTAGAACTAAGGTAAAGCTTAAATAAGTTAAAAAAACACAAATCCATATCTAGATGGAATAAGAACTTAAAGTTGATATATATAATGTATAACCAAGGGAAGAGACATATAGTCTGTGATGCATTAGCAAGATACATAGTTCCCTATTTAATTTCATCTTGAAAAGGAAAAGATGATGATTACTAATAGACAATGATCCTACTACTTTTAAAGAATAAACGTTTGGCATTGAATTTTTAAAATGACACGTATCCATGAGATCTGAAATATACACTAATTAAGTATGAACTTTAGTGGATGAATCTAACGGAATTTCACATATGGGAAGTAAGTATACTTTTAAGAGAAAAACAAATATGGATGATAATGTACATATGTACAAAGCAAGGTTAATGGTCAAAGGTTACAAAAAATATAATAAGTTGATTTTGATAAAATATTTTTGCCAATAGCAATGCTTAAGTTCATAAGAATTTTATTGACTATAGTGGTCTATCATGATTATGAAATTTTACAAATAGATGTCAAGACAAATATTTCCTAATCAAGTATACAAATTGCAAAAGTCTATTTATGGGCTTAGGCAACATCACGAATTTGGAACATATTTTAATAAGATAATTAAAGAGTTTGATTTTATAAAGAATCTGGATGAATCTTGTGTCTATAATAAGGTTTTTAGGGGTACAATCATCAATTAAGTGATATAAATAGATGATATATTGCTAATTGGAAGTGACATATTGATGCTTCCATCTATAAAGATTTAGTTGTCTAAGAAATTTTTTTTGAAAGATATAAGAGAGTTCCTTTTATTCCAGACATAAAGATATTTGAGTTTTCAATCTAATTATAATGATAACATATCACAGTCAGGGTATATATTTGCTCTAAATGATCGAGCAGTAAGTTAAAAATAGTTCCAAACAACCAACCATTACTAGTTCTATGATTGAGGTAGAGTATATCTCATTGTATGAGGTGAAAAATGAATTTATTTAGATTAAGTAGTTTATCATTAAACTTGGCGTATTTGCTAGTAATGTTGAGTTGATAGTATTGTATTATAAAAACAACGATGATTTTGTACAGATAATAGAATCAAGGTCTCATCAATGGTTGTTAAAACATTGAACGTAATCCATAATCGTTTCTTTTGATGTTTGTGAGTAGTGTCTAATGATCTCATATCATTAGGAACAACATAACTTAGGTTAGATAACCCGAACGTGTGAGGTTACTGCTTATATTGATCATTTTCCACATCATAATACGGCTTCCAAATTAAATCTAAAGATCATATCCTAGGTTATTCGGTAGTTAGATTTAATTAATGATAGTATCTTGATTAAACAAAACCTAAGGAAAAACTGGGATTAGTAGAGCATTCTATTAGTCTCAGATCAATAGTTCGAAGAGAGTTATAAAGACATTAGGATAATGAAATATGCTTGATCGTGTTTAGGCTAAGATTGAACCTAGAACCGATCCTTACGTATATTCAACAATTTAATCATTTTCGATCGCTTGTTTAATTTATTTTCGATAGTTTGCTTTTATTTTATTTTATAAATTGTTAAAAATCTAAAAACCTCCTTTTATATTTTCCTTGCATTAATTAATTTTATTACAGAAATTAACCGAACATTCCCTGTGGATTTGATCCTGACTCACCATAACTACAAATTGTAGTGTTCGGAGTCAGATAAACTTTACAGTGCACTCAACACGCGCTGTCAAATTTTGGCATCATTGTCAGGGAGTGCGGTAGTTTAATTTTCGTATTTATTTTAGTTAGTGTTTTTTGAATATAATTTTTGTTTTTTATTATTTGTTAACTTTGAAAAGTTTGTGAGTGTTGGTATGGTAGTGACCAAATCTACTCATAGAGAAATTGAGCAACTTGATCCGGAAATCAAGAGAACACTACGGAGGTCAATAAGAGAAGAAAGAACATCTTCAGTAGTAGACCCAAAACCCGAATGTGAAGCAACTATGGAAAATCTGAGAACGTTGAGGGAATTGACTACAATAGACTTAACCCAAAGACCCCTATGCATTACATTTCCTAATTTTGCTAAACATGTTACCTTTGAGTTAAAATTTGGATTAATTCATTTATTACGCCATTTTCATAGTCTTGTAGGTGAGGATGCACACAAACATCTCAGGGAGCTCAATGTGGTTTGTTTAAGCATGAGGCCTCCTGAGGTGACGGACGAGCAGATCATGTTGAGAGCCTTCCTGTTCTCACTCAAAGATGTAGCAAAAGATTGGTTGTTTAATTTACCAGCAGGAAGCATAAATACTTGGTTGGAGATGAAGAGATTATTCTTAGAGAAATATTTTTCAGCCATAAAGACGGCAAGTATTCGGAAGGAAATATGTGACATCAAGCAGTATAATGGAGAATCTCTTTATGAGTATTGGGAGCGGTTGAAGACATTATGTACTAGTTGTCCGCACCACAACAAACCGGAGCAACTTCTCATCCAATATTTCTATAAAAGACTGTTACCGATAGAGAGGAGTTTGGTTGATGCAGCGAGCAGTGGGGCACTTTGTGACAAGACTCCCCTTGAGGCCAGGATCCTACTTGAGCGAATGGCTACTAACACACAACAATTTGACACTTGCAATCATGTTCGACGAGTAAACGAGGTAAGCACTTCATCTATTGAAACTAACATCTTTTGTGAGACAGATTATAGTTAGACAAGCACAAGTGAAAGTATGCGAATTGTGCTCAAACACAAGCCATCCAACTGAGAAGTTCTAGACATTACAAAAGGGAAGTATGGAGTATGTGAATGTTGCAGGAGGGAACTTCATAAATCAATATAACCCATACTCGCAGACATATAACCCAAGTTGGAGGGATCACCCCAACTTGAGTTATGGAGGGAGCAAACGATAAAATTACTTCCAAAATTGGCCACAAGGAGCATAGGAAGCTTCTTCTTCCAGTTTAGGTACATCTTTAGAAGAACTTAATCTTGTTGCTAACAATCTGCAATTTCAACAGGATATATAGCAATTTCAATAGGATATGCAGCAATTACAACAAAGTATGCAGCAACAGTTGCAACAAAGTTTACAACAAATCCTGCAAGAGACAAAAGCAAGCCAACAAAACATGTAACACTAAATGGATCAGATGATAGTGAGTCTCAATCGTCTAGAATCGTAAAGTGGAGGAAAATTGCCACCCCAACCTAAGGTGAATCCGAAGAATGTCAGTGTCATAACCCTAAGGAGCAGAAAGAAGATTGAGGGTCAAAAAAAACTTCACCAAATATTGCTACCGAGGAAGAGATTGAGAAGGAATTGGAAAAGGAAGAAAATTCATTATCGAGTATTAAGGTACATTTTGAAAGTCCCAATATTATTAAGACTAATCCTACACCTTTTTCGAGCAGATTGACCAAACCGAACAAGGAGGAGAAGGATAAAAAGATATTAGAGACTTTTCAAAAAGTGGAAGTCAATATACCATTGCTCGAGGCCATCAAGCAAGTACCAAGGTACGCCAAATTCTTGAAAGAACTCTGTACACATAAGAGGAAACTGAGGGGTGATGAGAAAGTAATGATGGGTGAGAATGTGTCTGCGGCATTTAGAAAGAAGATGCCTCCAAAATGCCGAGACTAAGGTATGTTTACTATTCCTTGCAAAATTGGGAATACTGTGATCAATAGAGCTATGTTAGATTTGGATAATTCTATTAACATGATGCCTCATTCAATTTATGCTTCTTTGAATTCCATTGAAAGAAACGAGTGTAATCATACAATTGGCTGACCTCACTAATGCTTATCTTGATGGTGTGGTTGAGGATGTTTTGGTGTAGGTGAATAAGTTAGTGTTTCCTATATATTTCTATGTTATAGATATGAATGATGACACCTCATGTAATCTGATAACTATCTTGTTAGGAAGACCATTTCTTAATATGACTCAAACTAAGATATATGTTCATGAGGGCATCCTTACAATGGAATTTGATGGGGAAGTGATTCATTTCAATATTTTTGATGCCATAAAACATCCTCCTGATGATCATTATGTTTTTTTTAATGTTATTGATCCTTTGGTGTAGGGAATGTTTAAATTAAGTTACAGGGATCATTTGGAAATGGTTTTAATTGAGTAAATGGAAGTAGAAGCCAACACTGATGTTGAGATGGGAGAAGAGTTTATGGAAATGAGAGCCGCCTTAGACTCATTGGAAAGCTCTCCAAAAAGGTATGATTTGGCTTGTATACAGCTACTTGAAGCTCACCAGAAGTTGTTACCTTCTAATGTGCAGGCACCAGAAATGGAATTGAAGCCACTCCTTATAGATTTGAAGTATACCTACTTGGGAGATAAGCAAACTCTTCTAATTATCATTTCGGTGGAGTTGACTTCAAATCAAAAAGAGAGGTTGGTTCGAATGCTAAGAGAGCATAAGAAGGCCATCAAGTGGACTATCGCAGATATCCAAGGGATAAGCCCTTCTATATGCATGCATCGCATTTTGTTGGAGAAGGATGCAAAATCCACAGGGCAAGCTCAGCGTAGGCTGAATCCTCCAATGATGGAATTTATGAAGAAGGGGGTGTTGAAGCTTCTCAATACTGGGGTGATCTATCTGATCTCTAATAGTAAGTGGGTAAGTCCTATCTAGGTGGTTTCAAAGAAATCTGGAATCACCGTTGTGACAAACCAGGAAGGTGAGTTGGTTCCCACCCGAGTGCAAACCGGGTGGTGAGTATCTATTGATTATAGAAAGTTAAATTGTGTTACTCGTAAAGACCACTTTTCCCTTCCTTTTATTGATCAGATGCTTAAGAGATTGGTTGGTTATGACTATTATTGCTTTTTAGATAGCTTTTTAAGTTATTTTCAAATCTCGATTGCATCAAAAGATCAAGAGAAGACCACATTTACATGCCCATTCAATACGTTTGTTTACTGAAGGATTCCATTCGTATTATGTAACGTACCTGCCATGTTCCAAAGATGCATGGTAAGCATTTTTTTTGAATATGTTGAGAAGATTATTGAGGTATTCATGGATGATTTTAGTATGTATAAATCTTCTTTTGATGAATGCTTGAGAATTTTGCCATTATCTTGGAACAATGTATAGAAACTAACCTTGTGTTGAGATAGGAAAAATGTCATTTTATGGTGGATCAAGGTATAGTTTTAGGCCATGTGATATCTGCTAGGGGTATTGAAGTGGATAAGTCTAAAGTTGATCTTATTTCTTCTTTACCTTACCCCTTTAATGTGAGGGAAGTGCGTTCTTTTCTTTGGCATTTTAGTTTTTATCAAAGGTTCATTAAGGACTTTTCGAAGATAGCCACACCACTATGCAAGCTTTTACAACAAGATGTCTCCTTTGAGTTCGACAAGAAGTGTAAGGAAGCATTCAACAAACTTAAGGAGCTTTTGACATCCATACTGGTGATTCAACTGCCAAATTGGAACCTCCCCTTTGAAATCATGTGTGATGCGAGCGATTATGCAATGGGGGCAGTTTTGGGACAAAGAGTGGGAAGAGCTTTACATGCCATCTACTATGCTTCAAAGACTCTAAACCCAGCTCAATTGAATTATTCCACTATTGAAAAAGAATTGTTATATATGGTTTTTGCTTTGGAAAAATTTCAATCGTATTTGTTTTATGCTAAAGTGATTGTTTATTTTGACCTTGCAACTTTACAACACTTGCTCACAAAGAAAGAAGCAAAACTGAGGCTGTTCAAATGGATTCTCCTTCCTCATTAATTTGACTTGGAGATCAGAGACAAGAAGGGGGCAGAAAACGTGATGGCGGACCATCTTAGTCGTTTGAAAAAGGAAGAAGATGATATCCCTCTACGAGAAACCTTTCTGAATGTGCAATTATTTTCTGTCGATGCGACACCACCATGGTATATAGACATTGTCAATTTTTTTGTTACTAATAAATTACCTGTTGGTTTGTCAAAGGCTCAAAGGGATAAGCTACGAAGTGAAGCGAAGCATTATGTATAGGATGACCCATATCTTTAGAGGCACTGCGTAGATCAAGTTATCAGAAGGTGTGTACCGAAAAATGAAACATCCTCAATCTTAGCTTTCTGATATTCGTATATGTGCGGAGGACATTATGGAGTGAAAAGAACGACTCGTAAAGTTTTGAAGAGTGGCTTCTATTGGCCAACGTTGTTCAAAGATGCATATAGCTTCTACAAATCCTATGATAGATGCCAACAGTCAAGTAACCTGTCCCGTAAGGATCAATTGCCACAAACTCCTTTGCTTTTCTGTGAAATTTTGACGTTTAGGGTATTGATTTTATGGGACCGTTCCCTCTATCTTTTGACTTTACTTATATATTGCTTAGAGTAGATTATGTTTCTAAATGAGTAGAAGCCAAAGCCACCAAGACTAACGATGAAAAGGTTATTGCAAATTTTGTTAAGGCTAATATTCTTTCTAGGTTCAGGATACCGAAAGCCATCGTTAACGACAGAGTAACCCAATTCTACAATAGGGTGATAGAAGTAATGTTCAGAAAATATCACATCAGGCACAAAGTTTCTACTGCTTACCATCCCCAAATTAATGGGCAAGCTAAAGTCTCAAATCGAGAAATCAAGTTAATCCTAGAGAAAACCGTGTAGCCTAATAGGAAGGATTGAAGTGTAAGACTGGAAGATACACTATTGGCCTATAAGACGGCTTACAAAACACCAATTGGGATGTTGTTGTATAGGCTAGTGCTTGGGAAGCCATGTCATCTTCTGGTGGAATCACAACATAAGGCGTATTGGGCTATCAAAAGATTTAATATGAACTTGGATGATACGAGAGTGCATAGGAAGTTGTAGCTTCGAGAGCTGGAAGAGATGAGGAATGAGTCATATCAAAATGCAGTGATATAAAAAGAGAGGAAGAAAGTTTTTCATGATAAGATGATTTCGAGGAAAAGCTTCTCAGTTGGCCAGAAAGTGTTACTATATCATTCTAAACTCAAACTCTTTCCAGGTAAGTTATGTTCCCGTTGGGTTGGTCCGTTTGTTATCACTCATGTCTTTCTTTCTAGTGCAGTAGAGATATGGAGCCTCAAAACTGACAAGACATTCAACGTGAATGGCCATCGCTTAAAGCCATATTATGAGGGCTTCTAAACGGAGGATTTTGAGGTGTTGATACTAGAGGATGTAACTGGTGTCACTTGATACACGCAACTGGAGGTCAAGCCAACGATGTTAAAAAAAGGTGTTGTTTGGGAGGCAACCCAAGGGGAGTTAATTTCTGTCTTTTACATTTTCAGATTTGCTATTTTTATTAACTGCTTCATTTCTTGCATTTGATTTTACATTGAGGACAATGTAAGTTTTAAGTGTAGGGGTGGGCTATATTACTTTTTAAGCATAATTGTAGCTTATGTGACTTCTTAGGCGGTTTTCAAAATCAAATGAACAAAATAAAAAATTTTCTTGTTTTCTATTGCTTTTAAGATTATTTAGTCATAATTAGAGTGTAAATTAAATAGTAAAATCCATAGTAAAATTTAGCATGTACTTTTGCTCTTGTGATTTTTTAATACGCATTATTCTTAGAAGAGTGGTGATTATTGGTAGACAAAACCAGTGAGGTTTTGAGCTATATTAAACTGACACATCTATCTTAGTCTCACTGTTTTGTTTGTTAAATGTGACCTTTGTGACATTTACATCCTTACTTTGTGTTGATTTTCTATTCGAGATCACATTTTTATCATATGCATTTTTATGAAAATGATTAAGGATTCTTTGTTGATTAGGAGCTACATTAGCTAAATAGCCTACCCAACTAGTTGAATTGGTAGAGTCATTAGGTAGGTTAAGAGATCATTCAATCGATTACCATTAATTCGATTAAGGACAAATAGTTACACCTTGAGAGAGGGTAATTAGTACACACAGAAATCTAGGGTGAGACACAATTCAATCAATAAAATAGGAGGGAGACAAAATAAGGAAAAGTAATCTTTAGCATTTAGATTCTTGAATTCAGATTTTTTGCAATTGCGGTATTGTCCATTGTTTACATTATTCTTTTAATTTTAATTTAATTTTTGAGATTATTTGCTTTTCACAATTTAGTTTCTTGAATAAAGTTGTGCCTAAGTTAAGCGGTGTCTAGGCATTTGTAGTTTTTGATCATAAAACAAGTAGATAGGTTTTACCTTTAACAAGTTTTTGGCACCATTGCTAAGGATTGATTGTTGACCATCGTGTTTGATTTAGATTACTTTAATTTAAGAGTTGTTGATACTTTTCCTTGTATATTTGCAGGTGCATGAACACAAGGAGTACACGAAGGAAGAAAGAAGCTATAGGGGACGAATTTCCCAACATTAAGAAGCACGAAAGAGAAATAAGAAGGACAAAATGTCTAAATTTCTCAAATCAAGATATGGCTAAAGAAGGAGAGTAAGGAGGACTGGAAAGGACACTCATGGATTTCATGAGGCCAGGGTTTAGTCCTCAAGGAGTGGCGATGCTGGTAGTTCAAGCAAATAATTTTGAGATAAAGCCGGCACTACTCAACATTCTTCAAAACAATATGCAGTTCTACGAGCTATCCAATGAGGATCCGAATGCCCACATTCAGATTCAATGGAATGTCTGACAATGCGGTGAAGCTGCGATTATTTTCATTCACGTTAAAGGATTGGGCTAAAGCATGGTACAATTCTTTGAATCCAGGCCAGATCACGACTTAGGAGCAGCTTGCCCAAGCATTCCTCGCCAAATATTTTTCGTTAATGAAGACGACGAGGATTATCAAGGAGCTAACAAATTTCCAGCAGAGCGACAAAGAATCTCTCTACGAAGCTTGGAAGAGATTTAAAGAACTTCAAATAAGTTGTCCCCATTATAGCCTCCCGAAGGAATTTATGCTTTAAACATTTTATAATGGAGTGAATTTGAGCACAAGGGGCACAATTAATGCAGCCGCTGGAGGTTCACTGATGAAGAAGATGGTGGAAGCAGCTCATGATTTATTAGAGGAGTTGGCAAGTAACAATTGCATATGGTCGAGTGAGAGGAGCAGACAAGGACAGAAGGAATAAAAAGATATGATACCTATTGACTCAGTTACTACCTTACATGTTCAAATCACGACTTTGATGAAGCAGCTAAACAACATGCAAGGAGCATCCACCTCAACAGTTAAGGCGATGCAAGCATAATGTGAGCTGTGTGGGGAAAACAACCAAAACTCAGTGGAATGTTTCTTATTGGGAGCTAGCAGGACCGAATAGGTAAGCTATTTAAGCCAGCCATAGCGAGTTAATAACCCATATTCTAACACATATAATCCAGGTTGGAAAAACCACCCAAACTTTTCTTAGAGTAACAATAACGCAGGTGGCCAACAAAGGCCACAAAGATCGCTAGGATTCCAGCAAGATCGAATCGGAGCATTGGAAAGCAAAATTGATAAGATGATGGAGGTTTTGTAGTCCAAATTGGCAGCACAAGAAGAGAATCATAAAAGGATGTGTGCAAGCTAGGAGGAAAATCAGAAGAGGATGGAAGCAAAATTTGATCAGATTTTGAAGAATCATGCATCATCCATCCATAATCTGGAAGTTCAGGTGGGCTAACTAGCTAACGCTTTATCTTCGCGAAATGCAGGTAGTCTACCAAGCAACACTGAGGTGAATTCGAAGGAAAGAATCATGGCCATTACTCAGATAGAGAAAAAAGAAAGCAAACATGGGGAGAAAGATAGAAACAAGTAAGAAGAACAAACAGTGTTTGAAGTCCTTCTGAGTGGACTAGTAAGCGAGCCGATTAAAGAACTTCAACTTGGACTTCCACATCAAATTTTTGATCAGTGGAATCCATCTTCAAGTGAAGTAGCTCAAAATTCTAAGGAAGGAGAGTTAAGTGAGATGATAGACATAACAAATCAACTCCAGAAAAAGCTTATGTTAAAGGGGTCATTCAAAGAAGAGGTTATCAATCACATATAAGGAGAAAGTCCACATGTAGCACAGAAGAAAGAAAACCCAGGATACTTTTTCATACCGTGTAGTATAAATGGAGATAAGATAGATCGAGCATTTGCAGATTTGGGAGCAGGTATCAACATGATGTCGTACTTATTCAGTCAGAAGTTAGGTTTAGAAGAGCCAGAGCTGACTAAGACATTAGTGAAAGCTGTTGATAGGATAGTGAATTTACTGAATGGGATCATTAAGAACGTGTAGCCACATATTGATAAAATTGTTGTTTTTGTAAATTTTTACATATTAGATATTAGTGAAGACGAGAAAACCCCGAGGGTTCTTCGGCGACCATTTCTGGCTACTACTCGAGTGATTATTGATGTTGATGGGGGCAAGTTAATATTGAGAGTAGAGAAGGAGCAGTTAACATTCAAGGTGTTGAAGAAGAATTATCGTATTATTCTACCCCCAACGGACATCAAAGAACCTAAACTCCAAGAAGGATGGGAAAATATTAAGGACCCCAAAAATGCATTCAGGAAGAAACGAACACGTAGGAAGAAAATAATGATAAAGGTGGAGCCCAGAATAAGGTAGCGCCTGTATAAAGTCTGAGATCAGTTTATGCATCGCTATCATTCCGATTATTTAAACCTCTAAGAATAAGAAAGAGAGTCGAGCTACTGACGGTAACAGAAGTGCTACATGGGAGGCAACCCATGGGAGTCAACTACCCTTTGTTTGCTTTTGTTCAATTTATGGTTCATTTGAATTCTTTAGTTATTATCATGTTTGAATTGGATTTGATTCATGTTTGTGTTGATTGTGTTTGGACTTCAATTTGTTTTATTTTCAAATTTCTTATTGATGTTATTATCTTGATGTGTTTGTAGGTTTTGGGATCATGGAGAATGCATATAAGATTGGAAGAAGGTTTGAAATTGTGAGGATCACCAATTCCCACATTCATAAGAATTGTGGTGGTTCCCACAAATGTCGGAAATCTCTCCAAAAAGTTTTTGGAGAGAAAACCCACGTCTGTGGGAATTGTGGTGATTCCCACGGACATGGGAAACCCCTCCAGAAAGTTTCTGGAGAGGAATTCCAGGAATTCTGGAGATTCCTATGGATGTGGGAGTCCCCTCTAGAAAGTTTCTAGAGAGGAGTCCCATGTTTGCGAGAATTGTGGGGATGCCCATGAGTGTGGGAATCCCATCTAGGAGGAAACTTAAAGTTTCCCCTCTTTTTCTTCTCTCATTAGTTTTTCAAAATTTAACTCCCTCTCTCTCTAAAACACGACTTTCTCTCCTCCCACTTTCTAAAGCTCTTCATTTTTCATCTAGATTCTTGATATTTTCTTCATCCCTTTCCTTTAATCTTACATTCGTTTATTCTTTTCATACATTACTCATTCAAAAACACAAGGATTTAGGTGGGATTTTATTTTCTCTCTCTAAAATACGAATTTCACTCACTCTCTTTCGTTTTTACAGATTTTCTTCTAACAATGACTCCACCAAGGACGATGAGGGTTAGGCAACTGGTCGACGAGCTCCTTGTCAAGTTTCCGGTAAAGGAAAACCTAACTTAGCGGCAACCTATTAGGCCCCATTTTCGATTTACTTGGAAGAAAAAGGTGCACGCTTTTGTGCCTTTAGGAATAGAGCATTAGTTACTCCTAGGTATTTGGATTTTGAAGTGTTAGAAAATATAGGAGTGAGACACCGACTTGAACAATTAGCTGCAAACATAGGGTGGAATAGATTTGTTCGTTACGACGTACCTATTTCTGCCACCATATCTTTAAAGTTTTTCACATCAGTTAGGTATAATTCTAAAATGGATTTGTTTTGGTTTAGATTAGGTGGAAATGTTTTTAAACTTGATTACTCTGTCGTGCGCGAATTGTTTAACTTGTCGAATACAAAAATCTTAGACAGTCATGCGGATTTTGACGTAGATGCTTATTGGAACACTCTCACAGGTGACGACATTTTGATTCACATAATGCACTGAACTCTTTAATCCGGAGTGCTGACCATTTGCTGTTACATAAATTCATCTGCTTGACTGTGTTTAATAAAATGGAAATCAATAAATGCTCTGCTAAAGAACTTTTCTTTTTATGGTGCATGGATATTTAAAATCAACACACCTTATATAATTTTTCAATCACTAGTGTGTGTGATTAATAAAAAGAATAGGTCTTTTGGGATGGCTCATATTAGTTCTGCTTTGGGTGTATTTTATAATGTGAATATGGAGAATTTGCATATTACTCCTCACGACATATTTGACATACTCTATTTGAGACGCTCTAAGATTGTGGAGGTCCAATCTATGGAACTTCACAATCCTTAGACGCGCACTGCAGTGAGGAGTAGGAGGGGCATCAGTGCAGCTGTAGACTGACCCTCTACATCTAGTGCAGCTCCTAAACTAGAAGAGTAAGAAGTAGTAGAGGAACCGAGGGAACCAGCAGCGGTTGACAATATCAACCGATTCTTGACCGAATAGCCGCAAATCAATAACAGATGGCATCCTAACTCTATGAAGTCGGCACTCAAATGCGACAAGTTCACAAGAAGCAACGTAGCTTAAAGAGAAGGTTCCTCAACTTCTATCGAAGGAACAATTTTGAAGCTCTTACACCTTCACTACCACCACCATCATCGGAATAAGCTTTTTTTATCCCTTAAACTTCTAGATTTTGTTGTTTCTTGTGTGATAGTGCATTTCATTTCATGTGTATTTGGTTTCATATTATTTGTTTGTGTGCTATGTATTTTATTTAGTTCTAATTTCTTTAATCTTTGTTTGACTTCAGTATCTTCTGTGTGGTTTAATATCATTCGTTTGTTTCAATTTCTTTTATTTGTGTTGTTTTCATTTTTATTTGGTTTAATGTCATTTTCACTCACTTGGTTGTTGACTTGTCACATTGAAGACAATGTGATCTTTAAGTGTGACAAGGTGACATCAACTTTCTTAATTGCATTTTTTTCAATATGTTGAATAGGATGCATATTTAGGCATATTGTATGTGCTTTGTGTCAGCAACGGTGCTTTGTGTTAGCAATAGAACCACATTTGAGTCACTCTGATAAATATTGTCATGAGATTCTGTCATGTTAGATGGAATTAGATTGAATGCATGCTTGAACTCAGATTAGGCTACTTAAGTAGAAAGTGAACCACATAGAGTGATGAAAAGTAGTTGGTTACATAAGCTTAGTCACAAATCGACATTTGAACAATAAGGTAGTGTAGAGATGCATAATGAGTTTTCATTTGAGCTAAAGTAAGATTGATCCATATGACTCCATCTAAAGTCATTTCATTTCCTTGTTGAGTGTACTTCCATAGGTTACTACCTTCAAAACTTGCTTTGAATCGGTTTGAGTCTACTGAATGCATGCTTAATAGAGATTATTGAGGCCCTTTTTCTTGCTTTAACCCTTGGCTTAAATGACTCACTTTTGTATAATCTCGTGCTACCCCCATTGAGCCTTAACCTTTTGTTTCTTGAAAACACCCGAAATTTTAACACTTATCCTACCCTTTCACAAGCGTAGTAAAGTATTAAGTAAAACATTAGTTGAGATTATGTGAAATTTTTACGGAGACAAGTTGAGTATATTTCTACCTATTGACTACATTGTATATAGTGCTAGTTTTTATTCATAGTTCTTCCATGTATGAAGAAAAAGAAAGAAAAATGAAAAAATGAAAAAGAAAAGAAAAAGGAAGAACAAGTGAATAGCATCAAAAAGTGCAGAATATTAGTTATATTTGTATGTCTCGTAGTTATGTTTTATTATCCCATTTTATACATTTTGTACTTTACTTATGCTTCTGCTTAACCCTCTTTCCCCTCTTTTGACCCACCTTAACCCTTACCACATTACAATCCTAAGCAAGTCCTTTTGACCTATTTATGCATGCAATCATTGTAAAAGAGAATTGGTGTATTAGCAAGCCTATGTTTGCTATAGGAAGTTTGAGTGAAACACTAACCCTTAAACACTTGAGCTAAATGAGTGAAAACTGTGAGGCAGATTCATTTTGCATCTTTACTTATCTTTAAGTGATTGTGCCAATTGTGAGTTTGCTTGTGTACACCAATGAAAAAAGTAGTCATGATATGTGCATTAACTTGATATTTGAGTTGGCTTGAATTTCAGGGATTGTATGCTTTGATCTTTATGAAAATGAAGTGGTAGAATTGATTAGTTGCATTTATTTTGCTTTAGGACAAGCAAAGATTCAAGTGTGGGGATGTTGATAGGTGTGCATTAGGATATGTTTTTATAGGTTATTGACATATGTTTTCTAGCATAATTGTTGTTTATTGTTCTAGATTATGATTCATTTTGTATGTTTTCATTAAGTTTGATTTCTATTGTTGTTCTTGTGTGTTTGATGCTAATTGAGAGTAAGAATTGACTATTTTTGTGTAGGAAAGAAGAGGGAGCAACTTGGAGGTTGAACAAAAGATAAAAGAAGAGAAGATAAGAAGAGTGCATCTGTGACAAATTCTCACATTCATGGGAATCATGCAAATTCCCACAGATGTGGGAATTACAGAAGAAATGAGGAGTGTGTTTGTGTGTAATTTCCACGTTCGTGGGAATCATGTGAATTCCCACGGACGTAGGAATTGTAATCAGACGCAATCTACGAGGCTTCATTAAACCTAAAATTTTTAGACTATAAAAACATCATTAAGTCTCCATCTTCAAGAGAAGATGACACCCATCTATAGAAACACCATCCTTGAGTGAAGAACACATGTTTAGAGCATTGAGGAAGAATTAAAGACAAGGATCATCATCAAGATGGGGTAAAATAGCACATAAACACCAAAATTCCAGATTTTGGCAAAGAAGAGAAGGAATCTTTCTATTTAATTTTTTGTCTTTCTAATCTCTTCTATTCTTTGTAAAAATGGTTTATTTGATTATTGATGATGTTATGAAGACCATGTTAGACTGATTTCATTTTAGAGACTGCTTTTGAATTATTTTGTCAAAACTCCTATTTTGTTGAATTGAATACAATTGTCTTTGTTGATTGTTATTCTTAATTGTCATCTTGCAACAAATCGAGAGAGTGAGTGAGATGAAATTCATGTAGGATTGTCCAATGAGAGTTGGTGACCTATAGACTAGCAATCATCATGTTAATTGAATAGATAGAAGGAAGATCTTGATTAGTCAATTGATCACCCATAGGATAGTTTAATAACTAGTTCAATCGGTAGAGTCAATGGGTAGATTAAGAGATCGTTCAATCGATTCCCTTTAATTCGATTAGGGATAAATAGTTACACCTTGAGCGAGGGTAATTAGTACATTCGGGAATCTAAGGTAAGACACAATTCCATCAATAAAATAGGAGGGAGATAAAATAAGGAAAAAGTAATCTCTACCATTTAGATTCTTAAATTCATATTTTTTGCAATTGCGGTATTGTCCATTGTTTACATTAGTCTTTTAATTTTAATTTAATTTTCCAAATTATTTGCATTTCACAATTTAGTTTCTTAAACAAAGTTGTGTCTAAATTAAGCAGCGTCTAGGCATTAATCCCTGTGGGATCGATATCCACTCTTTTTACTACAAGTTATGACCTGTTCACTTGCAGTTTTTAAACGTAAAACAAGTAGATATGTTTTACCTTTAACAAGTTTTTGGCACCATTATCGGGGATTTATTGTTGAGCATCGTGTTTGATTTAGATTACTTTGAGTTAAGACTTTTTGATACTTTTCGTTGTTTATTTGCAGGTGCATGAACACAAAGAATACACGAAGGATGAAAGAAGCTATAAAGGACGAATTTTCTGACATTAAGAAGCATGGAAGAGAAATAAGAAGGGCAAAGTGTCTAAATTTCTTAAATCAAGATATGGATGAAGAAGAAGAGCAAGAAGGGCTGGAAAGGACACTTATGGATTTCATGAGGCTAGGGTTTAGTCCTCAAGGAGTGGCGAGGGCGGTAGCTCAAGCGAATAATTTTGAGATAAAGTCTGCGTTACTCAACATTCTTCAAAGCAGTGTGCAATTTTATGGGCTATCCAACGAGGATCCGAATGCCCACATTGCAAATTTCTTGGAGATCTGTGATACTTTCAAATTCAACGGAATGTCTGACGATGCAGTGAAGCTGTGACTATTTTCATTCACATTGAAGGATCGGGCTAAAGCATGGTACAATTATTTGAATCCAAGCTAGATCACGACTTGGGAGCAGCTCGCCCAAGCATTCCTTGCCAAATATTTTCCGTTAACGAAGACAACAAGGATTATCAAGGAGATAACAAATTTCTAATAGAGCGATGGAGAATCTCTCTACGAAGCTTAGGAGAGATTTAAAGAACTTCAAAGAAGCTGTCCCCATCATAACCTCCCGAAGGAATTTCTACTTCAAACATTTTATAATGGAGTAAATCTGAGCACAAAGGGCACAATTAATGTAGTAGTTGGAGATTCACTAATGAGGAAGATGGTGGAAGCAGCTCATTAGTTATTGGAGGAGTTGGCAAGCAACAGCTGCATTTGGTCATGCGAGGGGAGTAGACAAGGACAGAAGAAACAAAAAGGTATGATACCTGTTGACTCAGTTATTGCCTTGCAGGCTGAAATCATGGCTTTGACGAAGCAGCTAAACAACATGCAAGGAGTGTCCACCTCAACAGTTAAGGCAATGCAAGCATAATGTGAGCTGTGTGGGGAAAATAACCACAGCTCAGCAGAATGTTTCCTATTAGGAGCTAGCGGGACCAAACAGATAAGCTATTTAGGCCAGCCACAGTGAGGTAATAACCTATATTTGAATACATATAATTTAGGTTGGAAAAACCACCCGAACTTTTCCTGGAGTAACAATAATACAGGTGGCCAACAAAGACCATAAAGATTGCTAGGATTCCAGCAAGAGCAAATCGGAGTGTTGGAAAATAAGTTAGACAAGTTTATGGAGATTTTTAATTCCAAACTGGCAGTTCAAGCAAAGAGTCAGAAAAAGACGGATGAAAGCCAAGAGGAAAATCAACAGAGGATGGAGGCAAAATTTGATCAGATTGTGAAGAACCATGCCTCATCAATCCATAATTTGTAAGTCCAGATATCTCAACTTACTGATGCTTTATTTTCTCAAAATACAGGTCACTTATCGAGCAATAATGAGATTATTCCAAGGAAGTAACTTAAAGTAATTACACTTCGGAGTGACAACAAAATGGAAGAACCAAGTGCAAAAAAAGACGGCCAAGAAAAAGAGAATAGTAAGATAAAAGGATAGGCCGTATGTACCACCACTGTACAAGCCCAAACTCCCATATCCACAAAGAGTGAAGCAACATCAGGTGGATACCCAGTTTTTCAAATTTTTAGAGAAATTGAGGAAGCTATAGATTAATTTGTCATTGGTGGAAGTTTTGGAATGCATGCTCAAGTATGCGAAGTTTTTGAAGGATATACTCACGCACAAATGTACTTGGGAAGACAATCAGACAGTTATATTAACAGAGAACTGTAGTTCTATTATTTCAAGTCAAATGCCTTCAAAATTGCAAGATCCAGGGAACTTTACTATTCCATGTGTTGTTGGCAATTTTGAATTTTCCAAACATTTATATGATTTAGGTGCAAGTATTAATTTGATGCCTTTTTCTGTTTTCAAGAAATTAAGATTAGAAGAGGTCAAGCCGACTTCCATACTGATTCAGCTTGCATATCAATCAACAAAAAGGCAATTTGGAGTTGTGGAAGACGTATTGGTTAGAGTGGATAAATTTATAATTCCAGTTGATTTTGTTGTGATGGATTTTGAAGCTGATAA
>JAOTAY010000001.1:20524941-20546785 GCA_025629805.1 Erythroxylum baracoense
TTTTGAATTATTTTGTCAAAACTCCCATTTTATTTAATTGAATGAAGTGTCTTTGATGATTGTTGTTTTAAATTGTTGTCTTGCAAGAAATCAAGAGAGTTAGTGAGATGATATTTGTGTAGGATTGTACAACAAGAGTTAGCGACCTGTAGACTAGCAATCATTATGTTAATTGAATAATTAGATGATAGATCTCGATTAGCCAATTGATCACCCATAGGATAGTTTAATAACTAATTGAATCGGTAGAGGATAGTTTAATAACTAATTGAATCGGTAGAGTCATTGGGTAGGTTGAGAGATCGTTCAATCGATTCCCATTAATTCGATTAGGGACAAATAGTTACACCTTGAGAGAGGGTAATTAGTACATTCAGAAATCTAGGGTAAGACACAATTCAATCAATACAATAGGAGGGAGACAAAATAAGGAAAAACTAATCTCTAGCATTTACATTTTTGAATTCATATTTTCTGCAATTGTGGTATTATCCATTGTTTACATTAGTCTTTTAATTTTAATTTAATTTTCCAAATTATTTGCATTTAACAATTTCGTTTCTTAAACAAAGTTGTGTCTAAATTAAGCGGTGTCTAAGTATCAATCCTTGTGGGATCGATATCTGCTTTTTTTAACTACAAGTCACGATCCGTTCACTTGCGGTTTTTGAGCGTAAAACAAGTAGATAGGTTTTACCATCAACAATTATATTTGTTAAAATTCCATGTTATGAATCATATGTCGATGTAGTTTCTATCACTTCTACTTTTGAAAAAAAAAGAAGAAAAAATGTGAGTTTGAATAAAAAGTATCAAGGAAGAAATATAATTGATGTGAAAAGTTTTTAATTAATAATTTATCCTCCTTAAGTTGTATTGATCAGGTGTTTGAATATATTACATATGAGGCAGATGTTGTTTTAGATGGAGCACTTTTTATGTTATGCTAATGTGGCTTATGGTGTGAGAGCTAAATTGAGTTGTGAAACATAATTGTCGCATTCTTTATAGCAGACGGTATCCAGTTTTAAACGAATGTTAACTTGTATGTTTGATATCTCATTAAGTGTTACTTTTGCTTCACTAGCTTGATGGCTTTTGTGCTACATTACCCAAAATACATCCCACCTTATCCTTACCCACATTACAACCTTAGAAAACTCCTTTGATTCATGATTATGCATGTGACTTTTAGTGGTGGAGAAATGAAATGATATGCCAAGTTATGGATTGTTGTGATCATGAATGGTGTTTGAGTGTACCTATAGAAATATCTTGTTTAAACACTTTTTATCCAAGTCTACCTCTAGACTACTCGGTTTCTAAGGTGGTGAATAATAATTGATATGAGTAGGAGCTTTGAATGTTGAGTTTTTGTTATAGGTTTTGAAACTCATTCATCTTTACTTATGGTTATTTATTCTTAAGAAATGTGGAAAATGAGTAAACGTTTTGGTTTGTGATTTTGATTTTGACGATTTGCCCGAGGATGGTCAAAAGCTAAGTGTGGGAGAACTTGATATGTGTTTAAATTTTAATTCATTTGATATGCTACACTTAGTAATTAATGCCTTAGAAATGCGTAAGATACACTTTGACTCATATGTAATTTTAGGTACAATTTGGAAGCAAAGAGGCTAAAAAGAGTCGAAAGCACGATATTTGGGTCATTTTCTGAAGATTAATATTCACTTATCTTCATGGAGCGAGAAGAAGAAAATTAAAAGACAAGAGGAAGACAAGAAAAATGAAACATAAAGAAGAAGAATCATAGAAAGCATTTTAGCACGTGCATGTTTTTGCCATACAAAAACGTCAATCTAATGGAGTAGAAAACGGCAGCAAATTGAGCATGAAATGGTAGCAGCTAGTGAGGGCAAAAGGGCCAAAATGACATTGATGAGGAGAATAAAATGCATGTAGGTCAGACGTCTGCATTTAACGCAGACGTGGTGCGTTAAACATAGACCGTGGCATAGGATGCATTTTACTTAAAATGCACAGTAACTAATGAGTGAGTGAACAGTAGGGTGGACCAAAAACTAAATAAAAAGAGTGAGTAGCGCAGAGAATAGGTGTGGAGGTGCTATGGTTCTTTCTTCATTTCTTTCACCACCGAAGCAGTTATGGAGAAGATGGTTGACACTTGGAGCATAAAAATGGAGATGAAAGGCTAGCTTTCCAAAGTCGGTTCAATAGGAATATCAACGTCAAGTCACTGTTGATCTATTCTATCATTTTAAGGTTGTAATTTCTTTTTAGATTGTTGTATTGTTGGTGTTGATTTGATCGGGTTTTGGGATGAATGATCTTAATACGTTATTTTGATTGTTCTATTTTGAACCTATTGCAAAAACATTGAATGTAATCTGTAATCGTTACTTTTGATGTTTATGAGTAGCATCTAATGATCCCGTATCGTTAGGAACAACATAACTTAGGTTAGATAACCTTAATGTCAGATGTTACTGCTTATATTGATCGTTTTCCACACTGTAACATGAGTTACCAAATTAAATCTAAAGATCATATCCTAGGTCATTCGATAGTTAGGTTTAATTAATGATCGTATCTTGATTAAACAAAACCTAAAGGAAAATCAGAGCATTCTATTAGTTTTAGATTGATAGTTCGAAGAGAGTTGTAAAGACGTTAGGATGATGAAAATATACTTGATCGTGTTTAGGCTGAGATTGAACCTAAAACCGGACCTTGCGAATATTCAACAGTTTAATCATTTTCAATCACTTATTTTAGTTTGTTTTCGATAGTTTGCTTTATTTTTCTAAATTGCTAAAAATCTAAAAAACTCCCCCTTTTCCATTTTCCTTGCATTAATTAATTTCGTTACGGAAATCAATCGAACATTTCCTGTGGATTCGATCTCTATTCACCATAACTACAAATTTTAGAACACAAAGTGAGGTAAATTTTACAATGCACTTGACACACATTGTCAGCTAACAATATAAAATGCCTTCAACTACAAAACCAGTCAGTAGTTACAAATTACAGCAATGTAACTCACTAGAGCAGGATACTGTAAACCAACAATCATGTAGTTATATAGACCACTAGAAGATCCAGAGTGATGTCGAGGGCAAGGCTAAGTGGAACGGTATATTTATAAAGTAATAACAAATTTGATTATGTCTCGATGGTTCACTTCTGCTTCAAGTGTTCGGTTTCTGTTTCATGTTTGCAAAACAGTGCTAAAAGGTATCTCCGATGCCTAAGTCTGTCTCAAATTTGTCAAACTAGGCAAGAGACGATTTTACAATGAATCTTTAATTTTTTCTGGTGAAATGGAAAAGGAGACGTGTCCTAATCTCATATTATTATCATAAACAAAAGAAGATTCATCGAGTAAAACAAGTAGGAGCTTGGGGATTGGAAGAATGAGTCAAAGCACTAGCAAAACAAACTACCAAATTGGGCTTAGGCCTTAGGTGTATCGTTTACCTTATTGAATGTTTAAGATTAAAAAAGGTAGTTTTTTTTACCGATGATTAAAAAAATTGAATATGTAAGATTAGAGAAGCAATTTTTTACGAATGATTAAAAAATTGAACTAGTTCAATTGGTTCAATCATAAAATTTTAAAACAACTAACTTTTTGTTCGATCTTTAACTTTTTAAGTCAATTTTTAACTTTATTATTCAATTTAGTTTAATAACATTTGTTTGTTAAAATCTGATTAATTTATTAATTAATATGTAAATTTTTGCAAACTAATCAGTTTTGATAAACCAAAATAAACCAATTAATTTTTATTTAATAGTATTTTTAATTAAACTTTAAATTAAGGACAATCTCTTTCAATCATATTTCAAATTCTTCAATTTTATTCAAATTTTAATTGATTTTATAAATGTTTAATACCGATTGAACTTTTTAAACCTTAAACTTTTTATCTTACTGGTTTAATTTTCAATTTAGTTTTCAAAACATTGTAATTTTTACACTATTAGTTTGTCTAAATTACTAAAAAAATTTAATGTAGGAAATTTTGAATCCATTAAAAGGTAATTTCAAGTAAATAATATAATTTAGCTTTTAATTATAATTGTAATTAAAAAAGAATACTTTGAAGAAGTTAAGATTCTTCCAAAATATTTAAAGTACTTTCTTTATTAAATACTATTAGAGATTGGATATTTGAATAGTTTTATTGTTGATTCTTTCATAAAAAAGAAAAATTTTATAAATTAAATTTATTTTCTCTTTTATTGTTGATTATTATTTTAAATTATTTATTAAAATAATCAAAATAAAAATATAATAATTATTTTATTATGCTTATGATTTAATCATAATTAATTTTTCTACAATAATTTGTTTCTTAATGATGAATAGGAGAAAAATTAGAATGTAATAATGCTTAAGAGGGTTGATTAAATCACGCCTTTTTTATGATAACATAGTTTATAAGTCAATTGTACTTTCATTATTTTATTTAATTGAGCACCTCTTCTTAACTATGGGTATTTTTAGTTGGGGTTATATTAATGGAATGGAATGGAATGGAATATTATTCCATCGTTTGGGAGGAGGGTATATAATGGAATGAGACGGAAGAGGAGGGTTTCATGTTACATCTCATTCCATCCTAAATACTAAAAATGAAAAACCTCTGATTTAGGAGGTTTATGATGGAATGTAAAATGATAAACAACTTTATATTATATTACATTATAAACCCTTCATCCAAACAATATTTCACTATATTATATTATGAACTTTTTAATCCCTCCCAAACAACAGTTTTCTAATATTACATCCATTTACATTCCATTCTATTCTATTTCATTCCATTCCACTAAAAACTTTACGTCCAACCAAACATACCCTATGTAATAAAAATTGTTTTTCCCCCTCAAATTTGGTTAAGATTGAGTTTCATCAAAGGTGCCTTGCTAGAAAACAAATGTATCAAGAAATTCTTTTGGCATCTCAAAAATCATTGACCATCTCTGAAATTTAAATTTTGATGCATGGATCCTTCATTGTTTTTGCTTCGAAGCACTTACTCAAAAGTCACGATTCATGGAACATGTAATACTCAATGCATTTTAAAATTAAAAAAAAGCTACTACCCTATCAAATGCCCTGGGTCCCAAATTAAGTCGTCAAAATAGTTAATGGTTCATGTTGTTAAAGGGAAAACTTCCCTAATTCACTAAATTCATCCATTTTGTATCATTAGTCCATTTTGTTTTTCAACTTTTATTGTAACTATCTCCAGCTCACTCCTATACAACCATCAACCACCATACTTCCCTAATTCACTTCTTCAACCTCATTGCCATCTCCATATCCACCATACTGCTACAAATAAATGAGTTTTCTTTTTTATTATTATTTATGAACGTGTATTTTCCTAACTACAAACTCTTTTGTGACCCTCAATCTCCAGATTTTAGTTTCAAAAGTGTAACAAAAGGAGTGTAGATATCGAACTCCTTATATAGGACCTTTTTTTTTAAATGAAAAAGAATTTTAATTATAGTAAAAATCAAATCTAAGTTACAATGAGTTCATGACTTTAATCCTACCATCATATTAAAATATGACTAAAAACAAAAACTTCCTAAATAAGATAGTATAATTATCTGCAAGATAGACAACAATAAGAAACAACTATAGGCACCATTGATGTTTCATCCTCATGAAAAAGCTCATTCGCCATTTCTAGTTTATGAGGGTCCTTTAACCCCCCTAATGTTCCACTATTTAGGGGAAGCCCTTTGATATTTAAGATTTGACTTTCTCTTCTTTGCAGATTTCCTTTTTGTAAGTTTGGATTGCACGCAAGAATCTCCAGAGATGTCACGCTACCGCTAATGGAGTATCATAGTCCTTCTGCTTGTTTTTGAGAGAGAACACTTGTCCCCTGATTCTTAGTTTGTCGAACAGTTGCTAATGGAGTCAGCATGTTAGCCCATTCCATTTAACAATGCTCCAAATATTAGGAGGTGAAATCATTCGCTCTATTGTCTAGACTCTCCACATTTTCTGCACTTGAGTTATCAAGAGTTGGTTGTTCCTGGGAAATATTTGTAACAACTTGTTCGAACCTCAAACCAATTAACTGATTATCGTTGTTTACAACATAAGCCACTTGTGCTTTCGGAACACCATTAACTACATCCATAACATCATTAAGCACACCCACATTAACAACATTAGTATTTTCATCCACTAAAGAAGGTTATCTTTAATAGCCTCAACAAGGACTGTATCAGAAACTATACCAGTAATAGCAACCATTGCACGTTCATCAGCATCGACCATACTATTAACAACTTCTACAACACTATTAATGTTATTATCTACCTCTACTAAGGGTGATTCATAGATAACTCCTCTATCTTCATTTACTACACCATTCTTGTCATCAACTACACCAGAATCTAGTAAATCATTATTCCATCCAGTTTGAAACATCTTACTTATAGGCTTCCAGGCTTTGCAATCATTTGTCGGTTTCTAGGGATAGGAGTTGGCTATGACAGTGTCAGTCAGTCGAAGAATGTGAAGTGAATTAGGTAAGGAGGCCTTTTGTAATACTTCAACACATATTTTAGCATAGCAAAGTTGTTACATCGTTGTAGTTTGGGAATCTATACAAATGGGTTTACCCAAAGAGCTAGCCATGTAGCTAAGACCCTCAATGGTCTAGAACTCTATTGGTACGTTATGGAACTATACACATAGTGGCAAGGTATCTATCTGACCTTTGCACATTTCTAGTCCCAGCCTCCATTTTTGGATGAAGAGAGGTTGCCCTCCGACGTGCCATAGACCTACTCCATAATCTCGTCGAGGTTGGCGCTATCGAAAAACTTAAATAGAATGGAGCTGTCTTCCCTGAGCATTGCTTTCTTAGGTCCCTTCTTTCTCCATCTTGATTTTTCCCAAGCATTAACTGCCAGAAATACAGGACACTTAGACCAAAAGAAGCCTATTAGAGGCGTGGACCAAGCTTGAACTCCTACCATTAATAGTTCAACTGGTGGAGATAAGACTCCATCCTTGAGAACATTTTGATAGTGCTTGAGTGTTCCCTTATGGTGGATGGTCTTTAATTTGTTCCTCCATGCTCCGACTAAATTGGATATGGCCAGATCTTTGTCTGCCATTTTGCAATGGCTAGGGATTTTACCATTGCAATTAGTTGTTGAGTGAGATGCTACTATTTCTTTAGTAAGCACAGGGAAATTGGCTTCTGATATGAAGGATTCCTCTCTCTCGATGCAAGAAAGGGACGCCAGAGGGCCTGCCATTAAGGTTGTAGCCTTAGAGGTAGGGGAGGTGGGTCAGAGATGGCTACTATAGCAGGGTTCGAAAGGGGAAAAGGAAGGGTGAAAGGTAAGTTTGGTGAAGAGAGAGGGTAGAGGTTTGAAGTTCTTCAGATGGATCTGGTCGCTTCAGATCTGGAAAGATGCAGAGTGGGTTTACTCCCTATCATGCCAATGACACTCCTAGATGCATACCTCTTGCTGGATCGCCTCTTATTTTTCTTATCAACTTTGGAAATGTTAATGGTTGGGTATGCTATAAGTGGAAGAGGGATCAGAAAAAGCAAGATCATTATAATGATGGAGATGATAGGAATATAACTACAAAACTTCAAGCACATATTATGACGTGTCCCTAGTTTGTGCAACTAGTGAATAATTCCATGTCAGTAATTCATGTTCTGAGTGGCTGATTGATATGGTAGCTTCTTATCATTGTGTTTCAAAGGTGGAGTACTTCCCAAACTACAAAAGCGGAGACTTTGAGAGCGTAAAGATGAAAAATCAAATTATGCCAGATTATCGATATAGGATATCTGAGTTCAAAAAAATGTTGAATGCTTACTAACCTTGAGAGATGTAAGACACATCTCCGATAGGCTAAATATATTATTAACTAATATGTTAGATCAAGAAGGATTTTAGCACAACTTCGGGTATAGGAAGTGGAAACTATTTAAAGGAGCAATGACTATTACTCAAGGAGAGTTATTTTGCTCATTGTACAAGACATACTTAAAGGTGTGTGAGGGTGGAGAAGTATACAAAGTTAAAGAGAAAAATGCCTCAAATATATGGCATCGACAATTAGGACACATGAATAAAAAAAGATTAAATTTGCTGGCTAGTAAATGTAAGGCTGCAATATATACCCTAGAAGCATTATAGTAGTCTAGGGTGTATTAAGAAGTTAACATAAAGAATTAAGTATATCTAAGCCTAATAAGGGACATAATGGTAATTAATTTAAAAGACAGTTGTAAATCGATAATTTCTTCAATTAGGCATAGACATGAATAATTATATGTGAAATATAGACTAGAATGAAATCAATTGATGACTTTTTAGGCCAATTTGGGAACTAAAGGAAGAAATAGAACCAAATGTGCAATTTTGCCAAGAATTAACATATGGTCCAATAGGATTGAAACATGCGTCTAGGACTAGAAACTTCCTGAAAAGGGAAGTAGAAGAAAGGGAAGAGGGACGTGTATGTAGGGCTTTAAATCCTGAATTTTCTCATCTCCTCTCCATTCCACTCCCTTAATCACATCATTTTGCAAAAGGAATCAAGTTAATCCTAGGTGAAAATTAAGGTAAAAGTTTGTGGTTTTTCTTCTTAATTCATCTTTCTTGCTTTGCTCCTGAAGAACTAAAATTATAAGGTAGGATATGAGATTGAGATATGTATTTGTGATGTTTTAGTTAGCAAAGCTAAAGGGGAAGAGAAGGAAGAGCACTAGAAGAAGAGCTAATTGAAAATTTTAAAGGTTTGGGACTACACCTTAATTTTTATATATGTGCATATTTGAATGTGTACAAAGATTGATTTGTACATGGAATAGTTGATGTGATGATGTCTTGGTGTTACCTTACATAGGATTGGTTGAATATGATAAAAGAGTAACATTTAGTGGAATTTTGTATAGGGTTTATTTGAATCAGTCCCATTATTCTGGCCATAACTCAGCCTACAGACCTCTGAATTTGGTGATTCTAATTTGAAATGAAACTTAAGACATAGAAGTAAAAATCTCCAAAAGAGACTCAAACTTAGCTCTGGCTTTATGACCTTGGAAATTGAGATCGAAAATAGTGACCTGATGTTGCCCTAGTATTGGAGTAGCTTGTGATGTTTGGTGCATATCTCATGGTTTAGAAGTCTAAATGGTCTGATTTTTAGTGCTTTGGAAACTAGAAATATAAGGAGACAAATTTTTAGAAGAACTCAAAGCCTAAATTGAATTTTTTCTATATGAAAATTAAAGAACAAATGGAGCCCGTCGTGTATGTGTTTGCCTATTTTCAGACCCACCGTGGACTTAGCCCAAATTGCACTATTTTGAGTTTTTGCTTCCCTTTTTTTTACCAAATCATATCGAAACCTTTTTGAATTTTGAAACTTTTCATACACCTAAAGATAAATGAAATATGACTTACCATATTGAATTGGGTGATTAAACGTTGGAATTTAAGATTGAGCATAATGAATGCTAAAGAAAATTTACATATACATGGATGTTTTATATGCATATTTATTGATTATATATGTGTAGTATGACTATAAAAGTTCACATACTAATTTTGTGAAGATAATTAAGTACAATTTAACATATTTTATATTTAAATGAGGCATAGGAATTTATATACCGGAATTATGTGAATGTACCTAGAGAAACACAACTAAACAACACATATACAAATATATCATATGAGTATTTGTGATTTGAATACTATCCTAATGGTGATAAGTTATGACTTGCATGTATGAAATTAAAAACATATTTTATGTTTTTAAATGAATATCATGTGATTTGTTAATATATTAATTATGAAATTGGCAAATGATTAAAGAAAATATTACAATGCCTGCTTCATTGTCTTGGTGATTAATAGATAGGCATGCCTATAGGGTTACAGCATAGTTGCTACAGTTGTAATCACTGGTGTCTTCATTTTGAGACATAGGCATGTCTATAGGGTTACAGCGTAGTTCCTACAGTTTGACATCACTGATGTCTTCATTTTGAGACCATAATGTCTCTACAATTCAATACCTTCAGGTATCCACAGTTTGATACCTCTAGGTATCCACAGTTCTATACCTTCAGGTATCTATAGTAGATGCCTTCGAATATCCACAGTTTGATATCTTCAGATATCTATAGCTCTCGTTATCTACACCCACAGGAATGTGCAGACCTAACACAGAAAGAAAATTAATAAGAAAAAGATACAACATGACAATATGAATAATTTGTATTGATGAGCCTTGGAAATCAATATTTGGCTTATAAATGTGAATTTACGACATATGGATAATATATTGAAGCATATTTGCATTATTTACTTTGCTTAATTATGTTATCATTGTTTATATGAGTTTATGATATTCATGAATGTGTGTGTGCTTAGTGGATGATTGTTATGAGTGGTCATCCAAACTAAGTGTTTCCCCACTAAACTTTCAAGCTTAGCATGGGTGTTAATCCATATAGGTCCAAGTAATAAGAGTAAGGCATAAGGATCATCTGCAAGAACCAAGGCCCACTGCTAGAAGCAAAAGTATCTTTGGATGTATCTTTTGATTAAAGAATTGTTGTATATGTAATGAAGGAAATTGTAGTTTCTTAACAGTTTGTAATTAAGAATTTAAGTTTTGTGTAATATCTCTTTTGGATTACCATGCAAATGTAATGATGTAATACTACTTTTAAATGATAATATTAAGGGATATTAAATTTTGTAATATATATATATGTACAACATTGAATAGACAAATGAGTGATGACAATCCTTATAAATGAATAAAATTGTATGCCATGAATGTATGTATAGGAATTTAGGTGCCATGTGTAGGTGGTTAAAGGTTCCGTATAGAGGGTGTTACAGTAAATCCCTTATACTAATTAAGAACACACTACCACTTAATCTTTGTGATAATTCTTTAGATGGAAAACAATATATAGTCTTTTTTAAGAGAAGATTTACAAGGAAGCTAGAGATATTTGAGTTAGTGCTTAGATATATGTGGTCCTATTAAGGAGGAATCACTAGGAGGTAACAAATATTTTGTTACATTTATTGATGATGCTTTGAGGAAGACTTAGGTGTATATGTTGAACTAAAAGAGTCAAGTATTTGAAACTTTCTAAAAGTTTCATATCATGGTAGTAAAGGAAGTTGAGAGGAAGATGAAATGCCTTCAAACAGATAATAGAGGTAAGTATACTTGTAAGGTGTTTAAAGATTATTGTACATTGCAACATTATACATGAAAACACTAAACCAAGGACTCCATAGCATAATGGTGTTACTGAGGGGATGATTAGAATAATTGTGGAAAAGGTTCGTTTTATGATCAAAATGTCCATATTGCCAAAGACATTTTATGGTGAAGTAGTCAAAACTATAGTTTACTTGATTCATCAAGCTCCCGCAATTCAATTGGATTTTAATATTTTCGAGACACCATGGACTGGTAAAGATCCCATCATCATCTAAGAGTTTTTGGCTGCAAGATATTTAGACACATACTTAAGGATCAGAGAAAGAAGTTTGCTTCAAAGGCAATACCAACTTTAGAATTTAGGACCTAAAGCAGCAAAAAGTGGTTAAGAGTAGGGATGTGGTATTATAGAAGTACAAGCGAGGAGTTGATCTTCTTAGAGGAGATAAGTCATCACCTAGTAGTTCATCATATGGCATTGTTAGTTCTTCACCAATTTCTTCCACTATTAGTAGTCTATAGGTGAAAGAGATGAAGTGTGTGATCAAACACATATTGATGATGATCAAATACAACTTGATAATGATGACCTATATGAACCATATCCAGATAATGCTAAAGATGTAAGTTATTGAGGATAATGAGTAGGGGGAAACTAGATTCAAAGCTAGTGATAGATAGCTTCGAAGGGCTATAAGAGAGAAAAGGCCTTCTACACGATTTCCATGTTTAGAATATCTATTAGTCACTGCTTAGGGGGACCCCGAGAATATACAAGAGGTTGTATCTTATGAAGACAAAGATCTCTGGCTCGTAGATATGAAGGAAGAGATGAATTCTCTAAAGAAGAATGACACATAGGAGGTTATGAAGCTTCCAAAAGGCAAAAAAGCACTGAAGAATAAGTGGGTTCTCAAGATAAAGAAAAATGGTGACAAGCTGGTATAGCATAAGGCAAGGCTAATGGTAAAAGGATTCAATCAAAAGAAGGGTATAGTTTTGATGAAATTTTCTCATCAATAGTCAAGAGGATCTTAATTCAAATAATTTTGGGTCTGACTGCCTGTTTAGATCTTGAACTCAAACAATTGGATGTTAAAATAGTTGATATATTGATTATAGGTCAAGATGTTGAAAGAATCCAAAAGTTGAAGGAGGATTTATCTAAATCTTTTGATATCAAAGATTTTAAACATGGAGATAAATTGGGACAGAAAGAGTAGAAAATTATGGTTGTCACAAAAGAGATATATTGAATGGAAGCCAAAAAGGTTCAATATCAAGCATGCCAAGCCAACTAACACACCACTAACGTCTCACTTCAAGTTGAGTAAGTAGGCATGTCCCTTAACAGAAAAGGAGAAAGATGGTATGTCCTTTATTCCTTAGTTATCTGCAATATGGACTTTAATGTATTCAATAATGTGTACAACCCTAGATATTGCTCAAGTTGTTGGGATTGTGAGCAGATTCTTGTCAAATCTAGGGAAGGTTCATTAGGAAGGAGTGAAGTGGGTTCTAAAAGGCTTGTCAAAGTGGAGTTTTATGTTTTGGTGATGGTGATCTAACTCTAGAAGGTTTTACAAATGCATATACAGTTGGAGATCTTGATGGAAGAAAATTCACTTCAAGTTTTCTTTTTAAGTTTACAAAGGGAGTCATCTCATGGAAATCCTCCAAGAATATGGCTTTATTTACGAATCAAACAGAGTATATAGCTACAGTGAAAGCTTGTAAGGAGATGTTCTGGTTGAAAAGGTTCTTTCAAGAGTTAGATATAAAGCAAAAAGACTATTTAGTAATTTGTGAGTCAAAGCACTATTGACTTGAGTGAAAATACCAATTCTCATATAAAACATATAGATGTCATATGTCATTGGTTGAGGTCTGTGAATGAGGATCAACAATTAATGTTGAAGAAGATTAATATAGGCATGAATGGTGCTGATATGTTGACTAAAGCTATTCATGAAAGTAAAGTTGAGCTATATAATAAGCTTGCTAATTGAAAATATCTTACTTATAAAGATTTAGAAAATTTAACCGTAAGTGCGCAATGTAGCTATAACTAGCACTACCAAGTACAAGTCGATTATATGAGGATTGTAAGTACTATTATTAACCCTTTTTCTATTATCTAACCATCGAGTCATTATAAATTTACTAGAAAATTAAATAAAACAAATTAAACTGAAATTTAGATAAGGAAAATATTACAAAAAGTCAATAGCAAATAAATAGTACTTAGATGATGAATCCTCATAAGAATTTTTAAATACTAACCCTTTATCATGCAATTAAACTATTGATTATTGGACCGTGAAAATTTCTATATTATGTTAACATCTTTCTCAATACTATTAACAACTAACCCTCAGTTGATTAACCAAAATCTCTTTCTAGTTAAAACCTCTAAGACTGTATTATTGATTCGTGAATTTCACTATTAGGTTTGACCCTAATCTAGAAGATTTATGTTAACTTATCTCTAAGTTTTCATGCAACTCCTTCCAATTATGGTGGATCTATTCACATAAAATAATTTCTCAATCTCAATCATATGAAATCAAATAATGGACTAATACTATAGATATATTAGTTCAAGACTGTAACGCATAATTGAATCATAATAAATCAATTAATAAAATTGCATTGAATAAAAGATTAAATCATATTGTCATTATAACTAAGGGTTCATCACACCTAGGCACTAAACAATTTAGTTCCTACACATAGAAAACAAAACCAATAACAAATATTTAGAAGAATAAATAGTAATAAAAGAATTCATATTATAAATTCCCTTTTTGTCTCTAATGAATCTTCCTACAATTAGATTGAATGATGCCCTCTATTGAATCTTGTGACATAATTTTCGTGTTTTCCTTGTCCTCTGTTCAGAATTGCCTCTTCTTTGTGTTTCTTACAACTCAAAAATACTTCAAAACTCACCTTTTCCTAATCTACCTTTGATAATATCCTTTTATAGAAAAAAACTAGGTTTTTTAGGATATATATAATCACTTAATCGATTGTGTAAGTGATGTGTATCACCAAAAACAACTGAATTTATGATTTTACATGAGCACAATGACTTACATAGGTATCATACATGGCCGTGTATCTCGAAATATAAGGCCATGTATCTTCACACGACTAGAAACAATATTTTATAATTTCCAGATGTTTTCAGTGACTTACACGGTCACTATACACGGCCTTGTATCTCCAAGTTCCTTAAAATCTTTGTTTTATGCTACAATTTCATCCAAATTCTCCTTCTTTTGGTCTAAGAAGGTAATTATCACCTATAAACATACTTGAAGTAAATTAAGTACCAAAAATACTATAAAACTATTAAATAACAAGCAAAACTCACTAAATATGAGTATATAAATATAGTCAAATAATCATTTATAAAATATCCCTACATTTAAGCTTTTGCCTATCCTTAAGCAAAGCATAACTTCAATCTTACAAACATTCATCCGTTATTAACCTCAACATGCCTATCCACACTCTAAATCATCATATCAGATTAATCAAATTAACATAAAATTATATGCAAGTCATTATAGAAAAAACCTTCACAAGTTAGTATCAAAAATAACTACATAGATAATCTTTTTGGAATCACAAACATAAATTTTTACACTATCACCAAGGATTCACTGCACTCAAAGTGTTTAGAGTGAAAAGTGTAAGAACGCTCAAATCAATGCATAGAAGGATTCTTAACTATAAGCTTATAATAAAATTGTATCTCTACCACTTATAAGTAAACCAGAAACAAAAATCAAAAGGTCTTATTACGAGGTTTTAATGAAGCCTAGGTTAGGGTACAATATGAATAATAAAAAGGGAGACAATTTTGAAGGAAATTTACAAAAACAAAATTACAAGAAACTTATTTCCTTACTATATAACTCCTTCACACCATAAGTCCATTGATACCATAATTTAACATTTTTTTCACTTATTATGCTCCCAACACATACTGTTGTTTTTTTAGCATTCATCATGTAACAATAATTAAAGAAATATTAGACCTTTTCAAATTTCAAATTTCAAGTTTCAAGCAATCAAGTAAATGTAAATAACCTTTAGGGTTCAAAACAATAAAAAAGCTTTAAGAATGATAAGTTAAAGGCTAATAATGTGGTTCTAATCAATGAAAAGGTTAGATCTTAAAATTGGTTACTCCTAAGGGATAACATATGGTGGGATAATTATCAAGAAAATGGGTTAAAAAAGGTTCAATCTAAATGCCTTTATCATTTCAGTGTTTCTAATTTAATAAATGTGGTCTCAATACGAATAATAAAATCAAGATCTAGAATTATCCAACTATGCATGATAACATATATGAAAGAACAAAAGAGGTTAAAATAATGATGAATTTGCTCTTAGGCACAAAAGCTCAAAAAACATTCTTATGTGTATAAATAATATGCAATTTTCATTCAAATTAATTATCTCAGTGATTAATAAAAATATGACTTATAAAAGTAGGTCTATTCTAAATTGCATCCTTTTGCATACGAATTAAATTCTATAATCAATAAAAATCTAAAGTATTTTGGACATATTTTAACTAATTCAAGATGTTAGTTAATAAAATTTAATAAAAAAATTATAATAAACTTAAGAAATCCCTTCCCCACACTTAAAATTATACATTGTCTCCAATGTACACAATAAAAACACAAATAAATAAAATATCAATAAAACACAAAAAGTGGAAAAGGTATGACTTAGTAATTTCCTGAATAATAAGAATCATAGATTTTTGTATTTAATGAAGGGTCTATCTGATATTAGATACAATTATTCTTGCAAAAAATAAACAAAAAGGGATAAAAAGATAAAAATAAAAATAAAGAAAATAAATAAGAAACATGGAAAAAAAATAACACAAGTGAAAATAACATTCTATTAATGTTTAGACAAAATAAAATAACATAACAAAGAAAATAAGAAAAATACAAAAATAATAAGAAAAAGAAAAGAGAAGACCAAAATTAGCATCCCTCGACCCTATTGTGATGATGTTGTGATGCCGACATATCTGTCAATGGAGGGTCTTTGGGTTGTGAAACCTCAAATTGGTGTGCAGTTAAAGACAATGTAGCCACTCCAAATAGTGGAAGTAGAAAAGCTATTCCAAGATGGCCTGCCATTTGCATCAATAAGTCCACCATCATTTATCATAGGTTGATCTACATTTATCTTAAGCTTTGAGTTGGTCTATCCACTCCATAATCTCCACCCGCTGTAAATGAATAGTATGTTCAATACCAAGCATCTGCCCCATATGTGTCTCCAACCGAGCTATTTTCTACTGATCTGAGTGCGATATTGGTGTCTTGAACGCAGAATACCCAGAATTTGACCTTAATTTAGAGAATTTATATCGACATGTCTCTAAATTTGCATGTAACTCCTTCCAATTATGGTAGATCTATTCACACAAAAGGATTTCTCAATCTTAGTCATATGAAATCAAATAATGGACTAATATTCCAGATATATTAATTCAAGACTATAACACATAATTAAATCAATCAATAAAATTGCATTAAATAAAAGATTAAATTATATTGTCATCACAACTTAGGGTTTATCACACCTAGGCACTAAACGATTTAGATCCTAAAAATAAAAAACAAAACTAATGACAAATATTCAGAAAAATATATAGAAATAAAAGAATTAAACATATTCTACATTTTTTTCTCTTCCCCTTTAATGAATCTTCTTGCAACTTGGATTAAATGATGCTCTCTATTGAATCTTATGATGTAAGCTTCGTGGTTTCCTCGTCCTCTATTCAGAATTGTCTCTTCTTTGTGTTTTTTACGACTAAAAAATGCTTCTAAACTTGCCTCTTCATAATCTACCTCCAATAATGTCTTTTTATAGTAAAAACTAGGGTTTCTGGGATATATACGATCATTTACATGGTCATGTAGGTGATCATGTATTTCCAAAAACATACGAATTCGCGATTTTATATGGGCAAAGTGACTTACACGGGCAACATACGTGACCGTATATGTCAACATACACGGGTGTGTATCTTCACAAGACCAAAAACAATATTTTTGAATTTCCACATATTTACAGTGACATACATGGTTACTGTACATGGCCTTGCATCTCCAAGTTGCTTCAAATCTTCATTTTATTTCACGATTTCATCTTAATTCTTCCCCTTTTGGTCCAAAAAGACAATTATCGCCTACAAACACCTTAAAGCAAATTAAGTACCAAAAATACTATTAAAATATTAAATAACATGCAAAACATATTAAATATGGGTATATAAATATAGTCAAATAATCATTTATCACTTGCTAGGACGTCTCTGAAGTAGATATTAGAGAATAACATGTCTTCCCTATAATTGAACTAGAGGGGGATATTGTTGAGTGTCCAACACTATTTTGAGACTTTTGGTAATCATCGACACCTTTATAGTTCGTGTAGAAGCTTTATACCCAAAAGATGGATAAAGTTCTTTTGGTGGGAGACAAGGTCGTATAGAAGCTACATACCCATATCCTTAACTTACACGACTATGCATATTAATTGTGTAAGCACACACACCTGTATAGAGTGACACACGCTCATTTCTTCATTTACACGACCGTATAAATCAACTGTGTAAGTCTCTAGAATCATGTGAAGAAGGACGTGAAGAGCGTAAACATATAAGATTGTGATTATGCTCGTGTTCATAACGTACACGGCCGTGTGTGATGATCATGTATCTCGCTGTGACCGTGTACATCTGCGAGTGAGGTGGTGTTAAAGAGACACAATCACTTACACGATCATATATATGTGATTGTGTACAAAGCAAAAAAAACTATTCGTGATATAAAAGAGAAAAATACGTAGATTCTATATGTAAGTGCAACCATAACATCCAAAAGTGAGGAAAATTATAGAGAGAGTAAGTAGTATTGTATTATGATCCTTTTGATTATTTTTGGGATTTGTTAGTTTTTTAAAATTGTTACATCAACTTTGGTTTCAATTCTGAAGTTTTATAAGACAATTTGTTGTTGTGAGATGTGATATCAATCTATGTAAATCCTTATTTGATTTTAGTGGATTTACTTGTCAGTTTGGTTAGTGGTTTTTTTCTTTACACTAAAGGGTTTTCACATAAATCTTGGTGTTTGTTTCATTGTTAAGTTTTTTATTCTCATACTAATTTGTTGGTGCAAGTTGAAGAGTATTTTTTTTGTAAATATTTGGTTAATATTTTAGAAAGTTATGCTATTTCCTCTCAAATTTAACATTAGTATTTTCATGTTACAACTCATACTGGTAAGCCTAACCTGAGTCTTGAAAATGCAGTAGTTATTCATTGAGAAAAAGGTCGATGACATGCTTTCCACTCGGTTTAGTGATTTTCAAGCTAAATATTCTGGAAATTTTGAATTGTTTTCGCTCGGTTGAGGCCATTTTGAATTATTCTATTTTAGGTCTAATACATAATATTCAACAAGAGATGGCACTTTTGCAGCCCTATTCTATTTCATGAGCCATACATTTAGTTATTAAAGGTAAGTTTAAGGACGCTCGTCTCCCTCTTTTAGCACTAGCTAAACCTTCCTCTATTCCCACAACACCTCTTTTACCTACACCTCTTGCTACCCTCCTTTTTCCTTATTGCAAACGATCAACTTCTAAAATGCAAGATAAAAGGGCTTAGGGACTTTGTTTTAATTGCAAGGAAAATTTTGATATTGGTCACAAGTGCAAAAATCATCAACTCCTACTCTTTATGCCCGAAAATCAATTCAAAGCTTCCACTTTTTAATCCTAAAATAGATACCTCAAAACCTCCAGGTCATTGTCCACCTATGCTTATTATTCCTCTTACTCTTCCTATCTCATTCTACCGTTAAGCATTTCCAGTTATATCCTGGTGCAAGTTTTGTTAGAAAATAAACACAAGATCGAATCTAAGTGCAGCGAAATACATATAAAATTTTTCCACATAATCAACTTTAACAAAATTTAATTAGAAACATAAAACAAGAAATTAACAAAGTCATACTAACCTATGTCGATTTCCTGTTGTAATTTTTCCTTTCGCCGTGAATCTTTTAATCCATGAGCCGTTCAATCGTCTGGCCTCTAATAATATCTACATATCTTTTCGGAGAAAACTCAAATCTAATTTAAGAGAAAAAATGTAAGAAGTGCTAGCTCCAATTTTTATAATTTTTCCTTTTATATGAAAAATCATATTTTTCATGTCCTTGGACTTTATCAAAATTACAACTAAAGTCAAACTTTAGTCATAATTACGAATTAGTCCTTATAAAATCAAATATCATATATTGATCCTTAAAGTTTCTAAAACTTCTCAATTAAATTCAACTTAATTCAAATTTCAATTTCTCCTTTATAGACCTTTTATGTGTGACCCACCATTAGGTTCCTAATATGTTGGTCATGATTATAAATTCTAATTCTAATTCATAATTAGAATTAGATAAATTAAAACTCATTTTAATTTATCTTTAATTCCCTAATTAGACAATTTATAATCACAGATCATGATTGACGTCAAGTAACATGTCATGACCACCCAAATATTAGGAATGTCAAAGTGGTTTGACTTAACCTGCTTATGCATGGCTATAATGTATAAATTAATCCTTTCATCATCTAATGTTCCAATTGGAATTAGAGTATGGAATTCATGTCTACTCTAAATAATCCAATTATGTTTGTTCATGCTAATTAGTAAATGATTTATAATTGATACTTGGAAACAACTTTTCCAAATTTTAATTTGCTCTGGTCAGAGATTCCCAAAATCATTCTAATAAAAAAACAGCATAAAATTCTTCCTCATTAAGATAAAAACAAAAATAAAAATAAAAATACAAAAGAAACGGTGAAGCAGTTGATGTGTGCGCACGCGTCCCTTCTTCTCCACCACTCTTCCACTGTAATTTTTTTTCTTTCTTTCTGGTTTGCTGTCTGGTCTGCTTGGTGCTTGCTTTGCCTCCAATCTTTTTCTCTACACAGTCTCCAAAGGTATGAAAAACACAAAGGTTTATAGACATAAAACTCTAGAGAGAGAAATCTCTCTATAATGAGAATTCAACACCGAAGGTGGTAGTTCTCCAACCGCTGGCGGCTATACCTGCCGCCAATGGTCTCCTTCTCTTCAACAGCCATTAAGCAAAATTAAAACCCATAAACCAAACACACATCAACAGTCACATTCATTGAAGCATCTGTTTCGATAAATGGCATTGAGTTAACCAGTAGTATAAAAGAAAAAAATCAAACGCAAAAATCACCCAATTAAAGCTTGAATTTAACGGATAGAACACATTGCCTGTAAACCAGAAGCATGGATCCATTTCCAGTTCATAAATAAAGATCAAAGCATACGTTATGAAAATAAATGGATACATATGAATTGAATAAACTTGACGTATACATTATGTATTGAATAAACTCGAAGCATACATTATGTATTGAATCTAGAACAACAATGGATACTTGAATTTATGAAGACCATCTGAAACGTGTTTCAGTTATGCAAATGAAGAGACAATAACTCTTCAGTGTTTTTTAAGAAACATCGCACAAATGAAAGCTGAAATGTAACAAAGATCAAAAACAATAATTTTCCATAAACACATGAATCATATTCAACATGTCCAAAAACACAGAAAACGTATCTCAAATTTCTAGAAACCCATGTAACCATTTTACATCTCCAAAAACACATGTAACTATTGCACATCTCCAGAAATAGATAACGCAAGCTAAAGCAGCAATCAACTAAGAGAGTAACTCCAGAAACACTTTTTGGATGAACAAGAATAAAAACATAATGTTTCCAGAAAAATAACACATTTCAGTTGCATCTTCGAAGAACAACAATAAGCGTTCCAGAACATTTCGTGATAGCAGATTGGAGACAAACTTATGGAACATTTCCATAACAAGCAGAAACAATACCAAAAATTAATACAACAAAATTGTCAAAACAATTTGAACGAATAAATATGCAACTTTTGCATATTTAAATCAAATCAAAAATAAAACAAGCTTATGAATCACAATTAAATCTGTTAAAGATGGCTCTAATACCGCTATTGGAAAATAAACGTAAGATCGAATCTAAGCGCAGCGAAATGAATTTAAAATATTTCCACATAATCAACTTTAACAAAATTTAATTAGAAACATAAAATAAGAAATTAACAAAGTTATACTAATCTGTTTCGATTTCCTGTTGTAATTTTTCCTTTTGTCTTGAATCCGTCAATCCACGAGCCGTTCAATCGTCCGGCCTCTAATGGTATCCACATATTTTTTTGGAGAAAATTCAAATCTAATTTGAGAGGAAAAATATAAGAAGTGCTAGCTCCAAATTTTCTAATTTTTCCTTTTATATGAAAAATATGATTTTTCATATCCTTGGATTTTATCAAAATTACAACTAAAGTCAAACTTTAATCATAATTACGAATTAGTCCTTATAAGATCAAATATCACATATTGATCTTTAAAGTTTCTAAAACTTCTCAATTAAGTCCAACTTAA
>JAOTAY010000001.1:20551475-20566776 GCA_025629805.1 Erythroxylum baracoense
TTATGTTGTCACTGTTTGAGCCACAATCAAGGGTTATGTTGTCAAGAGGAACATAAGGAAATGGCAGGTTGGCACTGGCAAGAAGGGTAAACTGAAAAAGGAGAGAAAAGAAGTACAGAGCAGTGATAGATGGTAGCATATTTAGAGACTAAAATTGTCTATCGATACTCTTCTTCTCAAACAGCCGCGTTAAATAGCCGATGAGCTTTAAAGTTGGAAGAGAACTACAACGGAGGACAAGCAGCCTTACTGTTCTTAAGTAGGTAAATGCAATCAACGTAGGAGATGGTTAGAAAAGCAATGAGACATTTTGTAGTCATATATAAGTGAGGAAGGACTGGAGGCGACCCCGTGTAAGTGGACTTCTGTTTACCTTACTTCTAGGAGCGTTCAATATAAACTTTAATTACGTAAATCATTTCCATATATAGAAGAGAGAACGGACAAAAGATTAAAAGGCTGCGTCAATTGCTGCGTTCGATGGTTTCAGCCTTGGTCCACTGACAGTGCAAAGTTATTCTTACATTAAGTTTGGTATTTTATACTCAGTAAGAAAGAAATTCAATTTTCAATGACCTTTAATTGCTTGAATCTGAACAGAGATCTATAAAGAAAAGGGGTCATCAGGTAAAGTTGGATACGTATTTTAGTTTTTCATTGAGACGATGGACATCCTTAAAAAAATCTACTTCGGGTTTTAAGAAAGTTAATTTGGCATTTAAGTGATGTTAAAACAGGTTGTTATCACCTTCACGAATTCGGATTTGCATGAATTAATCCTCAAATTAATTGCCAACAGGGAAATGAATTGCAAAAAGCTTGTAATACGTGAACTCGCTACAAGAAATCAACACATTTTACGACGTTTAAAAAACGCCACAGAATCTCAAAAAATGTCACAGAATACAATTTGCGACGTTTTAAAAAACGTCACAAAAAACATCGCGAAATGTAGTGTAAGCAAAAGATTTTTGTGACGTTTAATTCTTCAATTTTTTAATATATCATTAATTTTAATAATTATTCATATATCACTTATTTTTTAGTATATTATTTTAATAATATTATTCAATTTTTTTAGTATATTATTTATTCAATATTAAATAATTTTTTAGTATATCATTCAATATTAATAATTAAGATTGTATGAAGATCTGTGTATGTTTATCAAGCAGTAATGGTTCTGCTGAGTCCTATATCCAATTCAAAAGTAACCATAGGTTGTTGCACAAGATTAACCTCAAGGTATGTTATCTTATTTTGTTAATGTGGAGAATGTTGCGAGAACATAGAAGGGAGAAGAAAAGAATTTCACAAAAGCCTAGATTTTCATTGATTCTTTTAGTCGTTACAACAGCTAATAAACAATACTTGACCCCTTCTGAGACTCGACAAGTGTTCATTCTATTTAGTTTGTTATAGGCCATTACAGATACGACACATATTACCTCTAAACACTGATGCTATTACTACGTTGTTTCCTTACTGCTTCTTGCTCTTCTGCCTCCTTCTTCGATGTCGTCTTCTTTCTTCCTTCTACTCTTCACATGTGTTGTTTTTGCTCGTAACAAGGTAGGAACCATTGGTCACAAAAAATGACATCCCAGTTGTTGGGACACTAGTTCCAGATGTAGGGAATGCCTGTATTTAAAGTAAAGTTGAGTTCAGTAACAAAACCAAGAACAATTCAAGCATGGAAGTTGATGTTCATGAGACAATTCTATACCTCTTTTGGGAACAAGTTTTCGATGTTCAAATGAGGCATTGGATTTATAGTAACCTACTTCATCGACAAGAACTGTTCATGGAGGAATTGGGAATTCCTTAAAAGTTGGAAAATGGTACTTAAGAAATGAAGATATATCGAAGAAAGTTACCTCTACTTGTCTTTGAACAGAATGAACGTAGTTAATGATTGCATCAAGAATTTTTGCTTTTCCTTTGATCTTATTACACCCAGGAACCAAATCTTGCAGATTCTTCGTTCTTTCAGTAATTTTTTCTCTCCTTGCCTTCATACAAGATCAACAAATTCATGTCTGTTAGAAAAAGTTGCACAAGAAAATCTAGGGAAATAGAAAGAACATTAAGCACCAACTCACTCGTTCAGATAAACTGACTATCGGTGGCTTGACCACGACGAGCTCAGACATGGATGTAATATGGCTTTTGAACCTCAGTTACTTTGGAATTGTCCTTTGAAGTCTCAACAAAATTTTCTCTGCTGCTTTTGCTTAAATTCTTATCTTTGTTCTTTGATTCTTCTTCTTCTTCTTCACTTCCTTTAACTCTTTTTTCTTTGGTTTCATCTTCTGGAGCAACCTAACATGGCAGAACATAAACTTCCTTTAAGAAATGCATTCAAAAAAGAAGAAAACTTTCAAAATTAGTTTTCAATGTTCATCAACAAATAAGGAATTTAAGACAGTTAGATTTTTCATTTGTCAAAATTAGTTCTTTCAAGTTGTCAGAGGTAACAGAGGCAGTGCTGTCCAATACATCAACAAATTTGATCGAAAGTTGAAATTGCAAGTGAGGTCCAAAGATTTACTCTTAGATTTTATATTTACAAGATATACTACATGATGCTTGAAATCTCCTAGGAACAGTAGGAACTATGAAACAACAAATGGATAAAAGATAAGGAAATCAAATGGTAAGGTTTATATCCATATGTTTACACACACACACACACATTCGAAGATGAAACAGAGGGAAGAGAACACAGAATAATGGATTTATATTCCCTATATTGTTCATACAGCTGATTTTGATAAACAAAAGCAAAGCATTATGAGACAAGGTTTGAAAATTCGCATGAAATGATCAGGACTTGATTGAGGAGCAAGTTCCTTGGAAATTCATTTCTTGGCCACTGTTGACGAATGAGAAGCATAAAATACAACAAATATTCCTTATTTGATTTTCTCCAACACAAACAACAAGCTTAAAGGTGCACCGAGTGTAGCAAAATAAGTTGCAAATAGAAACATTATCGACGAATATATTTGATTGTTTGAATGAGAGTGAAACTTGGCATTGGGTAGATAGAACTGAAAGTGTTTGTTAAAATGCGCAGCAGAAAATTTATCGTTGCCATTTATGGAGTTGTTCGTGATAGTGAAACTAAAAGGAATTGTTTTGGAGTGGAGAAGCATTGATGTGGTTTCTATTACGAATAGAATAATCAAAGAGCTAACAATTACAAAAGAATACCTATGAAGTACAACATTGGTTTAGTGGAAGGAGTAGGGCAGCGAGAGAAATGCGTGATAGAATGTTTACGTCACCTAATAAATACTTATTTTAACTTCTATCCTAAATTTATTGGAGTTAATGCAAAAAATTTTAGAAAAAGAATCAAAATGAATAGTATTCATATAGACAAATAAACCAGTTAATGAAAAAATGAGATGTAAAAACAGAAGTGCAGATTCAACCGATGATGGGAAAGTATATTACTCAGATTCAATAGGAAAACTAGTGTTGAACCGACACTGCAGTAAAGGGATGGCCCTTCTCACACAAACACAACTCACAAAACATAGGGCTAGAATCAGAACAGTTCAAATAGTACGGTACAAGCTCTACTCATCTGCTTTCGGAAAATACTGAGGCATTTACTCAAGAAGCATAAAATTTCTTAATCAAGGGATTATATTAGAACCGCATAGACAAAAGAACTTCAAGCAACCTAAAATCAACTCATACAATTTTTAGGAACTACTAAAGCATCAATTTTCTGGTACTGACCTGATGAAAAGGAAAGGTTTCGTAAGCAAGTTTCACGACTGTGGTGTGTTGTTATACCATCAGTTTACTGAAATCAACATAGAGATTATTATTTGGTGAAGATTCATATCTAGATAAGAGGAGAAGGAAATATTTACAAGAAACTCACCTGACTTTATAATCGACCCCCCTGATCTGAAATCGCTGTGTGGAATTCCATAGAAAACTTTGTAGAGTCAGAGGAAACTGTAAAGCCCTAATCACTAAAAGAAACCGTAAGAGGAAGTTGAGAAGTTACCTGAGATCGAGAACTCAATAGGCGCAATGTAAAGAGAAGAAGAACAAGGGGTAGACACAACGACAGCTCCAGATTGAGACTGCCGTCTCCCCCCCTCAAAACTTGAGACATTTATGAAAGAATCAAAATAGTAAGGTTTCAATATACCCCAAATTGCAAAAAAAAATTGCGATTTGTAGCTGAGAAAGATACTTGTGTGCGGGATTCCTTGGAGCTGAGTACAGAATGGATGCACTCATGTAGATCTTTCTTTTATCTTTTTAATGATATCAAGTTTGAAATTTTTGGATTTATGGTTTGAAAGTTATGGTAGTTTGAAGTGAGGGTGCGCGATTGTGGAGTTGTAGGAAAGTCGCGATCGCGACTCGCTATAAGTCACGTTGAAGCAGCTAAGTCGCTATCGTGACGAGTTGAGACGTCTTGATTCTCACAGGTTCTCTCACACCCGTGCGTTGTTTTTTACTCTCACGTTCGTGCTTTTTATTATTAGAGTCTCACTGGCTCACACTCGTTACTTTTCGTGAGATTTCGTTAATTATTTTTTTACAAATGCGTTTATTATTGATATGATAGCCTTATGTTGTTTATTCTTATTATTAGTTGGTTGCTTATAAAAAAAGGGTCCCACCATGAAGTTATTAATTTTTTTTGTAAATTATTTATTAAAAATTTTCCCAGTTGTGACGCGTAGTCGCCACGAAATCCGAAAAGAGACTCGGGGCCAATAAAAATACCTTTATGAAATATGCCGGAGAAGACAACCACAATGGCCAGAGACACAGTTGCTCGACAGAGAACACGCACACGATGGACGAAAGAGCAATCTGGAGGAGGAAGAACGACGAAGCTGTGGAGAAGGAAACAACGTGCAAGTGGGGGGAGGGGAAGGGACTCAAGTAGAAGTCATCATTTGGTTTTAAACCAAACTAAACGACATCGACCAGGAGAAATTATTCAGAACAGTTTCCGCACGGTTTCTATTTCATGACGTTTTATTGATAAAACATCGCAAAAGTGTTACAAATCTGCGACATTTTAAACTTTTCGTGTCATTTTAAAAACGTCACGAAAAGTATAAAATGTCGCGGATTGTATTAATTTTTTGTAGTGACATCATAAGATAAAGCAAACACATGCAAGAGCGGGTGAATTGTGTGTGACTGAAAAAAATATGCAAATACTTTCAGTTTGTATAATAGACTGATCCTAGTTAAAGATAAAAAATAATAGGGGCCTATCAAAAAATGAAGTCAGTTCAACAACAGGAGCTTGTTAGGCGATAGGACCTATTAGAAATGATTAGGTCCATGATGACCCAAGCAAATTTACCAATCACTTTTTGGGATGATGCATTGCTAACGACCACCTATGTACTTAATCGTGTGCCCACAAAATCAGTTATTAGCAAACCATATGAGTTGTGGACTGGTAGGAGACCTGACATATCAAGTCTCAAACCTTGGGGGTGTGCAGCCTATGTTCATGATCTCTCTCACAAACATGGGAAATTAGGCCTAAGAGGGAGAAAAAGTATTTTTATTAGAAACTCTGAACACTCAAAAGGATACGTGTTCATTGGTGAACAAGGTAATTAAGGTATAACTGAATTTGAATCACAAGATGTAACAATCTTAGAGAATGATTTTCCTAAGAAAAGAGAAATAGGTAAAGACCTATTGTTATATGAAACGCTTGACCAGAATGATTCTGTTACGAAGAATCAAGAAGAGGAACTTCAACCAAGTGGGAGCAATTCTACAGAAAGGTTCTCTATCATGACTGATCCAAGTAGGAGCAATCAGATCCATCATAAATTAGTTTATGATGAACCTCGTTTAAGATGAAGTAATCGAGGAATAATTCCCCGATGTCGTTTTGAGATTGAAGGAGAAATTAATATGATTGCTCCACAAGAGGAAGAAGAGCCAAGGAATGTAAATGAGGCTCTTACTGGCCCTGCTAAAGAAGAATGGATGAAAACAATGAAAGAAGAAATGACTTCTTTAAGCTCCAATCAAGTATGGGACTTGGTTAACCTCCCTGAAGGGAGTAAAGCAATTGAGAACAAGTGGGTTCTTAAAATTAAGCGAAAAGCTGATGGCAGTATCAAAAGATACAAGGCACGCCTTGTAGCAAAAGGATATACACAACAGGAAGGAATTGATTGTGAGGAAACTTTTTCACCTATTGTAAAGTTTGCTCATAATTTGAAGTTAATTCTTAATATAATAATTCATAATTATTGAATTAGTTAAAACTAACCACTTCACATTTAGTAATTAATTTAATTAATTATTATTTTAAATTCTTAATGTATTTAAATTTTTTATTAAAAATAATTAATTATAATTAACAAGTACGTGTGGCATCTTTTAGTTGAATGATGTTTGTTTCCATAATTATTTTAGTATTTTCTCTTTTATTAAATAAAGTAAAAATATGACCCAAGTTTATTACTTTTTATTTATTATATATCGGTTTCATAAAGGTTTAATACCGGTTAAACCTTTAAACTTTAAACATTTTCATTAATCGGTTCGATATTTGGTCCAATTTTTAAAATATTAGGTATATCAAAAAATGAAGTTAGAGCCAACAAATTATAAAGAAGAGCTCCTATTCATAATACACCAAGACGCAAAAGAAAAATATTAGAGCAGGATGAACGAGTTATTTTATCTCCGCAAAGAATATTCTCATTTAGCTAGAATAAAAGATACGAGGAATACAACATTTTTCTGTATCTTCTTGTTAATTTTCTTATTATTAAAAAAAGAAAGAAATGAGGTGTTGAGAAGCAGGTATGTCGCTAATGTTGAGCTACGTATAATACGAAGCCTACAGATGTCTTTTGTATGTAACACCCATCATCCTCGTGCCGACCCGAATTCAAGTTGTATGGTGTCATGTAGCTGTTATCTCTAGACTTTAGACGCCGCACCCAGTGTCATATGATCTGGGCTGAGCATGAGCTCTAATGGGTCTTTGTTTTGAAGTAATGAAAGAAAATGACAAGGTCGGCTAGTTGAGCTTATCTTACAATAAGCCTTAGTAAAATGATCCTTCGAAATTTACAAATAAGTATAAAACACCTTACGATCGTTCATTTTAGTTAATGTAATTTATTTAAAGGAAAGATAAAGAATATGTGTTGTGATATTTTCAATTGGTAGTTATATTTCAAATCAACTGTAAGGCACAACGGTAACGTAAGATATTAACTAAACTAGGGACATTTTAATTTAAAATATTGGAGGAACTAACTAGTCACTCTAGATCTAGAAGCCTGATTCTTTGTTTCTTTCTTCCTAATGATTACGAGACACATGTCTACGTAACGCTTCCACCGTTTTACTTGTCCGATGTTTGCCGCATCCCAACTTTGACGCGCCCAAATTATACAAAGAATTCGAAATTATGAACAAGTTTTTCTTTTTAAAAAATAAGGAATTTACTTTGAAAAGGAATAAATAAAGTCTAGAAAATCTCTAAAGAAATAACTTTCTAGTTCTTCTCCTGCCTTTTCTATACCTAAAAAGAAACAGAAAAGTAAAATTAAATAATTATAAATAATGATATCCTTCATTAGCTGCGTTCAAGTTGGCTTGTCTTATTCTATTGGTTTCTTTCACTTTCTCCTCTCTCCGAATTAGAGAGAGGAAAATAATAATACTATAACAATAGACCACCGAACGAATTCTCCAAGACCCCAACCCAAACACACGCCGCCACATTTTGCTCGCACCCTCTCTCTCTCTCTCTCTCGCTTAGCTGTAGTCGATCAATTATATTTCATTCATCATTAATAAAAGGAAAAAGGAAAGACTCCCTTTTTTATTTTAATTCTCGGAGATTTCTTCGTGTCTCTCCCTCTAAAACATACACAACAGCGGCAAGTTGTTCAGATCTCTTTGGGATTCAAATTTTCGATTAGGTTCGATCTTGTTTTCTAAATATTGGATTTGGTTTGATTTTATATTTCTTTCTATGCCTTTGGGATCTAATTCTGCTCTCGAAATTTCGGTTTTTTTCTTGATGTTATTTTAAGCTTGATGTCGCTCCAATGCATTCTTGCTAATTGTCTGTTTTTTTATTTTTTATTTTGGCTATCTGGGTTTGATCCGTTATGCTTTTATGTTTTTAGTATCTTCAAATTGGATTTTACGTTTTGGATTGGGGATTGTAAGGGAATTTTGGTGGTTTGGGGATTGAAGTTGATCTGTGAAAGTGTTGGTTTGGATTGATATTGATGTTTGGTTTGGAAAAGTCAAAATGCTTATTTCTGTGAATGGTCATTTTTAGTAAAAATGCAATTTTTTTTTCTGTTATTAATTTTCTATCTCGTTTTTGCCATATTTGTTGGAGGTGAAATATGGTGTACAGCTTCGATTTGTTGGTTTAGATCCTTGCTTATTTGTTCACGGCCTGATCAAAGTTTACATATTTGTGATAAAGATTGGTCTTTTACTCTGATAATTTGTTCATTGTTCTTGGTTGCGCCTTATCCCGTCTTTCCTTACTTTCCTTTTTTTTTTTTTTGTATAATTCATCAATGAACTTTACTTTTTTGCAGTTCATCAAAAGGGTTTCTGAAGTGACTTGTAACTCAGTTGGTGCCCTACACTGCCTGCCTGGTAAATCCCTTGAGGATGAAGAAGGTTTTTGATCAAACTGTTAGGGACCTGTAAGTCTTGCTCATCGTTTAACCTTTTGTTTTTCTGCGGTCTGAATCTTTATTACCTTGAAATTGGGTATAGTATGTGAAGTGGAATATATAGTTAGCAGTAAGGTTATGTAATATTACGGACTGTCAACTTTGGTGATATAACCTTGAGGGATATTTCTCACCTTTGCATCATGAATTTCTTGCATTCTATATATCTAGACACCACCTTAACCTAAGTGGTCCATTTTACTTGTTGCAGTAAGAGAGAGGTCAACAAAAAAGTACTCAAAGTTCCTGGGATAGAACAGAAGGTAAAGTTGATTCTTCAGAAAGTTATTTTGGTTAATCTGTCTTTTTTAGCATTGGTTGTTGCGTGCCATCTGTCACACTATAAACTGTGTTCCAGACTTGGTAGAGGCATCACCGCCTTGCCGAAAAACTGCATTCTAATTTCTATGCTTTTCTTTCAGGTTCTTGATGCAACCAGTAATGAGCCTTGGGGTCCTCATGGCACCCTTTTGGCAGATATTGCTCAGGCAACAAGAAATTAGTAAGCTTGTTCAACTTTCTTCTGATGTTCTGCATCCATTGTTTTGCTACAAAGATTTTAACTTAGGAACTTTCTATTTCAGTCATGAGTTCCAGATGATCATGACGGTGCTTTGGAAACGGACTAATGATACTGGAAAGAACTGGCGGCATGTATACAAGGTTTGAATTATGTTATGTTAGTTCCTCAATGATACAACTGATGCAACTGATTCATCATTTGTATGACTGCCTTTTTAGTCTTAGATAATTTTATGGATGGACAATAAAAATCAATTCCTTAGACGCACTTGTGTTATTGGGGGATGGCCTTTTTCTTTCAAATATTGCAATATAAGCTTCTAACACACCAATTGTTGTCTTTTTCTGTCTCAGGCTTTGACTGTGTTGGAGTACCTTGTTGCTAACGGATCAGAGCGTGTAATAGATGAGATAAGGGAACGTGGCTACCAAATATCTGTAATTTTCACAACTTAATGCCTTGGATGGCCAATTCATGGTCTTGGGATGGAAGTTTTACAATAATATGATTGATTCTTTTACATCGCTTTCTTTCCTGTACTGTAGACATTGTCAGATTTCCAGTATATAGATTCGAGTGGCAGGGATCAGGGTAATAACGTGAGAAGGAAATCTCAAGCTCTTTTAGTGCTGGTTAATGACAAGGAAAGGATAATTGAAGTTAGACAGAAGGCTGCCACTAATAGAGATAAGTAAGTTATTTCTTCTGTCAAGTTGTCAAATAGTTTCAAGTGTTTGTGGCTAATACTGAACATTGATAATGAGCTCCAATTTGTCCATTTTGGACGCTATTGCTTATTTGGTTCACCATTAACTACTGTTAAGTGAAAATCTTGCATTTTGGAAGAGTTTAACAAGAAATATAAAATGCATTTTTTTTTCGTAGGTTTCGAACTGCATCAACAGGAGGGATGTACAGACCTGGTTCTGGAGGGTATGGTGACAGATACGAGGATGATCGTTATGAAGGCCGCTATGGAAGCAGGGATGATGATCGAAATGGCTATGGAAAAGATAGAGATTACAACTACAGAGATGATGACCGATATGGAAGATATGGAGACTCATATGGTCGGGATGGAAGCCGATATGGTAGAGAATATGAAGATCGCTACAGCAGAGATGGCTATAGAGATGATGATTATCGGGGAGGAAGTCAGAGTGATGATGGTTATGGCTCACGGGGCAGGACTGCAGATAGAGACAGAGACCATGGTTATGAGGATGATGGTCAAGCATCATCATGGTACTGTTCCCTCTTGTCTTTAAACTTTTTGTTTTACCTATAGCTGGTGTGTTGATGATTCAAGTTTTCCATCGAATTAGAAACAATTAATTAGCATCCAATATGCATCCACTACCACTGAAGAAGTTAAGAAACTTCCCTGTATTTCCTTTTAAGCAAATGTTTGTGAAATTAATATGAGGCTTACTGCAAGAGGAAAGATGTCAAATTCATAAGTTGGGAAAATATGTGTCTTATCTGTGAAGACAATTGTCAAGAAGGGAGAAGCTGTTCAAATCATCTTCTTGAATTAATGTGTTTTAGTTGATGCACTTTAGCCCGTATGAATTAGATTATAAGGTGCATTAAACAACCCAAATACTGACTGCATATCAAGTGTCAGATAGGAATGGCGCAATACATGAGATCCAACTTAAATTTGCTGAGATGTCTGCACGTTTTTTATTTGCAAACACATAAACTGTCGTACTAAAAAATATGGTTAATTCTGCAGTGGTAGTGGTGCCAGAGCTGATGATCAATCCCATGATGGAAGGTAAATATTTTGATAGTGTTTTGTTCTTGTTTTCTTTTTTATGGTTTCTGAACCTTGTTAATCTCAACTTATGACTGTTACTAGGAGGTTTGAGAGAAAATTATCTGAATCAAACATCAATGCTCCTCCTAGCTATGAAGAAGCTGTTTGTGAATCCCAAAGCCCTGTCCAAAGTGAAAGGTGCCACTTTGTACCTGTTTATTGGACTAAGATCATGTTTGATTCTCTGATTTCTAGTTTTGCTTATTTTTCAATTACCTTTATAAAAGGAACAGGGAAACTTCAGCATCATTTGCTCCTGGAACTTCTTTGCCTATGGCTCCCCAAACTTCACCACCTGCTCCTAAAGCTGCTCCTCCTCATGCAAGTGTAAATTCAAGCCAAGCACCCATTATTTCTGCATCTCCTGAGGGCCAGGAAATTGCGGCGGTGGATGAATTTGATCCACGTGGCCCTGTATCAGGTAGGAAAAGATTCATGCACTGTATACTGTAAGATTGTAGCATGCTGGGTCACTGTTCATAATTATGTGCCTTAAAGACGTGGAACCTATCTCTGTGGTGCTTTAAATGTTACATTAGCAAAGCAACTGAAATAGAGTGGCCTCTGAGCTGAATAAATTTGGAGTATTGCATGGGGAAATGCTTAGGGACATATTTGAACAAACATGACTGACTTTGGGCTTATTCTTTTCACATTTGCTTGTGGAAGCTTTTGCAGCTTCTAGTATGGCTCCAACCGTCTCAACAGTTCCCAGCACATCTATGACTGCTGAAATGGACTTATTTGGATCTCTGTCAGACTCATTTGTGCCAAATCAACTAGCTATAAAGCCGGTTACGTCTTCTTCAACTGCTGAACCCGAGGCTGATGTCCAGATGAACTTTTCAGGATCAACATCTGATGCGACTCAGTCCACTGTGATGAATCAGGTTAGTGTAGGATATCATATAGCATTTTAGTTGTGTATGAACTCCGAGTTCCTTCTCACACCCTCCACCTTCTTGCTTTCCTTATTCCCAACACCAAGAGATCACTTGGTATGATTATAAATTGGTCGTGATAAATTGCTAAAATGGGAGAACCATTTTTACAATGTGGTATTTTGTTTTGCTTTTTAGTGGAATATATGTGCTCCAAAGAAACTATTCTCTGCTCTGAGTTCTACTGAAAATACTCTTTAGGAATGATTGCCAAGAAAGGAATCTTAAGTGCTTCATTTTCTTATCCCACATCATGGAGAGACTAGCACGCATGAACCATACATATCCTAGTTAATCCACCTATGCCTCTTCAAAAGGTTGAAAATGATGTTCTTGCATAATAACGTAAAGATGGGTGTGTTGTGCTAACCTGCTGGCTTATAAAATAAAAATGATCTCTGCCGTCCTCAGATCCATCTAGCTGCTGCTGTAGGTCTGCTGGTTGAAAATATGCAATAATTTTAGATACTCACAAATTTAATTTCTATTTACAATGCTGCCAATTGGCCCAACAGTTATGTTGCTTTACAAGTGGTCCAACAGTTATGTGGCTTTACATATATGTCCCTAATGTCAAAATTGCATTTATTGATGCAGTCTTTTGATAACCCATTTGATGATACTCCTTTCAAGGCTTTCCCATCATCAAATGCTATCACTGCTCATCAACAGTCTTATTCTCCGCCCTCTTTCCAGCCCCACATTAATCAAAATGCTGAAATACTGCATAATACTGCATTTAATGCTGAGTCTATAAATGACTTCGGTTCATCATCTGGCATCTCTTATTCAACATCCAATGTTCAACCTCCACTTTCGAACTCACAGTATATACCTCAAGAACCGTCAATGGAAAACCAGGAAATTGACATTCTGGCAGACATACTCCCACCATCAGGACCTTCAGTTTCTGCTTCCCAGCCAGGTTTCACCACTCCAACCGGTCAACCTGCACAAGCAGGCACTAGTGTTTATGAAAACTTCAATTCACAAGCAGAAACTATGGTGCCAATGGCTTCCACTATTGGTCCTCAGGCTCCACATTTTGGTAGTGGAAACTATTACTCACAGGGAGGATCTACTGCTCCTATGGCTTCCAACATGATTCCTCAGCCTCTGGTTGGACAAGCTTCACAGTTTAACAATGAAAACTTTCCCTATCAGGGAGGATCTACTGCACCTATCCCAGCAAGCATGACTCCACAAACTCCTGGTGGACAATCTGCACTATCTAAAAATGGAAACTTTATTATGCAACCACCTTCTGCAGTTCCAGTGATGTCACCTTCTGCAGTTCCAGTGATGTCACAAACTTCTGAACAAACTCTAACTGGACTAACTCCTACACAGCTCAATGATGGAAGTTCTTCCTTGCAGCAGGGGTCTGTGGCTCCAATTGCTTTGCAGGGAGGGCTTCAAACTGCAACTGGACCAACTGCTCAACATAACAGTAATGGCTTTAGAAACTTATATTCTCAAGGGATGAGCACATCTGTGGCATCACAGGCAACTCTTCCATCTTCAACTGGGTCACTAGCTATAGTTACTCAACCAGCCAAGGACAAATTTGAGACCAAGTCTACAGTTTGGGCAGATACACTTAGCAGAGGACTGGTCAATCTGAACATATCTGGATGTGAGTTTACTAATTTTTGAGCTAGAGCCGATTTTATCAAATCTAGGAGAGATCTAACGTGTTTGGTTATATGTGCAGCTAAAATCAATCCACTGTCAGACATTGGAATTGATTTTGATGCCCTTAATCGTAAGGAGAAAAGGATGGAGAAACAACCGCCTCCATCTGCTGTTACATCTACTATTACGATGGGCAAGGCTATGGGATCAGGGTCCGGAATTGGCCGTGCCGGTGCAAGTGTCATCAGGACTCCTTCAAATCCTATGATGGGTTCTGGGATGGGAATGAGTGGGGGTATGAACATGGGTGGTGCTCCCGGTTCAGGTATGGGTGTAGGAGGCTACGGAGGCATGAATCAGCAGCCCATGGGAATGGGAATGGGGGTGAATATGGGAATGGGACAAAGGGGCCAAATGCAGCCTCCTGGATCAACCATGTATGGTGGGTATAATCCAATGATGGGTGGTGGTTACATGCCTCAACAGCCATATGGTGGTGGCTATCGGTGATTTTCAACCACATCGTTAGAATGAACTGGTGATACCATGTTTCTTTAAACATGAGAGGAGATGACGCTGGTCTGATCGCTGCTGTTGGACCTATTTATGCTGAAGTTGCTGTCCCGGTGGTGTGTGATCTAAAAATGTAATTTTAAAAAGCTGTAAGTTTCTGAGTGTTGGCATTCATGTGATTTATTAGTATTCATCCTCCTTTCTGTACGCATAATTATTACTTGTTTTTGGGTAAGATGAGGTGCTCAGATTAGATGCAGTTTACTGACTTTAGCTGTTGTGAATTTGTAATATGCTTAAGAGAGAAGCAACAATCTTCCTCGAGTTGCTGCCTTCTCCCAATTTTTTAAAACTTTGAATATATAGTTCATCTTGTATACTGAATGAGAAATAAATTTGGTTATATTCCTTTGTATGATTGTTTCTAGGTATTGCCAATTGATGATAAGATCCTCAAACTAATTGAAATATCATGGCATAAGATCTAATTTGCTCCCTAATGTTTGGTAAAAAATTTAAGAACTAAAAAAGTATTTTGAATCTTAACCATTATAAGAGAATACAAAATATTTTTTAATGTTTTAATGTGCTTAAATTAAATCCTTTTTAAAAACTTTTAAAATAAAGCTTAAGGAAATAAAAAATTTAACAAGGTGAGTTTTTCATTAATGACGATGTGATTGTTATTTTTTATTTTTAACAAAAGGTAGGTTCATAGTTATGTGGGTAAAATAAACAAAATTGGAGCTTATAGTCATGTGACAGGTAAAATTTATAATCTAAAATATATAAAATTGAAAAACTAGTGAATAGAGCCCACTTTCTTTTTTAAAACTAAAAGTAATATTGACGCAAAATTGCGAATATTGTACCAGATTCGGTACCGGATTAAGTTCTAGTACGGTACTGTATCGGTACCGGTCAATACTCGGTACCGTTTCGGGTAATTTTTTATATTTATGAAATAGTCCCTGAAATTTTTAAAATTTGTAAATTAGTCCACTAATATATTGTACAGTTATATACTGTATACTTTACAGGTTTATATCAACCCTGTTTCCAAAAATCATAATAATAAATAATAATCACAATTAATAATTTAATATAAAATGACAATAATTTT
>JAOTAY010000001.1:20566876-20593032 GCA_025629805.1 Erythroxylum baracoense
ATCTTATATGGGCATAATTGGTATTTAATTAGAATTATTGGTAATTCTAATTAAAGTTTAATTGAAATTAGAATTTAGTTTTAATTAAATTACTAAAACATCCAAAGTTTATTATAAATAGGCTTAAGCTCTATGGAGCTAGCACTTCTTACTTAACCATCTCTATAAGAGTTATAGAGTTCTCTCAACCTGTTCTGTGAATACCATTAGAGGCCGGACATTTATGCAGCTATAGTAGTTGACACAAATCGATTTTGTGAACGGTTCAAGGGATACGACAAGATAAAGATCAAGTTTCGAAAAAAGGTACAAATTAAGTTTCCTCTTTATTACGATTTGTGTTAATCATTTTATAGAATTAAAGAGATCTTGGTTTTCGGAAAATCAAAGATTGCAAAAAAGTTTCATAATTATTCCACTGTAGTTGAGATCAGATCTCGACCCAGTTTCCCAACACCGACCACACCAACATCCCATCTGATAGAGCTGCAACTTCTTCCTTCATCCGTCAGTCACTCAATGCCAACAACATCTCCAGTAACTTCCAAAATTGCAACAGTTGCGAGCAACTTAGAGTACCAACCCTTAATCATTAAACCCAATTCAAATCATAACACTTGAGGGTTTTATCCCTTTTATTGTGAATTTCTAGAATTCATAACCTAATTTGTAGTTTTGGGTTTATATAGTATTAATCTCAAACTTTTTCAATCTTAATTTGCAAACTTTTTGCTCTTCAATTCCAAAATCTTAGGCAATAACAATCACATTTTTTTAAAGTTATAGAATTAAAAGTCGGCTTTGAATCTAATGATAAGTTTTGAAGGTGTCTGGGGAGAAATTGGATCAGATCTAAGAGAGCCTATATACAACCAGGATATCATATCTCATCCTAACATCTTAAGGCAATGGATTATAAGTCTTACATTTGTATATAAATTACTTCATTCTTATGTCTCTTTCCGATATAAGATTACATCACTTGTAAATTTTCAATATCTCCCCCTCACAAGTGGATCGATCTATATCGTAATAGCTCATCCTCAACTCATAGCTCATGCGAAGCCATTTGAGTCACTCCATGAATCACCTAGTCATCCAACTTAAGCTATGTATCTCTATTCATTGGACTTCACCAACCTAGGTCTGGTACCAATGAAGGGCTTTGAAGAGACTTGGGGTAAATTTCTCATTATGATGATTGTATAAGTGATCATCTGACTTGAAATCTCCAAAGTTAACTTGTATAGGGATTGCTATGTTTTGATACTACTTATAGCATATTTTAGTCAAGGATAGTTCAGTCCGTAGTCATTGAATGTAGCATGAACTATATAGAGGTAGATTAATGATCAAGATAAATTTTATCACCCTAAAGTAATTAGGGGGAATGTTTCATTGTTATCAATTAGTATTGATTTAGAAAATCCTTAACCTAGGTGGAATGATGTTTTGTAAATAGTTTACAAATGTCATTAATTGCACTAATAGCTAATGGTAGAAAACTAATATAATTGAATTCAAAATAGAGTAGAGATTAATTCCATGTTTTATATCTAATCGAAACATTATACGATAAAATGATTAAATTATATAAAAAACTATGCACAAAAAGGTTAATCAAAACTACTTTGACATTCATAAACATTTGGGTATTCATGACATATTGCTAGATATCAATCTTATTTTATGGATATAAATTGTTTAATTAAAGAATTAAAAGAGTTTAATTTATCTAATCCTAAATATGGTTTAAGATTATAATTTGTACCTATTGCTAACATATTTGGGAACCTAATGGTCACACTTAAAGAACTAGTTGAATAGAACAATGATATTTTAATCAAGTTGAAATTGATTGTAAAGTTTGAGAAATTTGATGATTAAAGATGAGATATTTAATAAATAAATATCAATATGAGATATTAGATCTTATTTGAGCATAATTGGTAATTAAGTATAATTATTTTTTATTTTAATTAAAGTTTAATTAAAATTAGAACTTAATTTTCATTAAATTACTAAAATGTCTTAAAATCTATTATAAATAAGTTAAGCTTTAATGAAGCTAACACTCCTTTCCTAACCCTCAGTTATAGAGAGGGTTAGGGTAAGAAGTGACAATTGTAGAGTTCTTTTAACTCGTTATATAGGTACTATTAAAGACTGGATACTTTTGCGGTTACGGTGATTAACATAAGTCAATTTTGAAAACGACTCGAAGAATATAACAAGAAAATGATTAAGTTTTATACGAATTAATATTCACACTTTATTATGATTTATGTGTTAAATTATTTTATAAAAATTTACTGATCTTAACTTTTGAAAAGATAAATTAAAAAATTCGTAATTATTTTATTGTGCAAAATATTGAATCTCATCTCGATTTTCCACGAGGAGTCGACGAGATGGAGTTGCTTCGATGGGGAAGCTCTCTCGGAGGAACAATTTATAATGGTTCGTGCTGACTATAGTTTAGCGGAAAGATGGTCCGTTGAGGATTTTTTGTTAACATGCGATTGTTGGGTTAATAAACGAAGTGACGGAGTTTTAGTGGAACTGACAACAAGAGTGACTCTGGAGACTCCTCTGAAAGCACACGACTTCACGACTGGTGTCATTTTTTGTTTCTGGGCAGTAGTTAAAATGAGAAGTACAGAACCATAGTTCACATCACACTGTCTGTGAGGAGGCTATTGCTACTGCACCTGCTACTGTCATGTAGTAACAACATAAGACAAGGAGAAGCCCTCCAACCGTCACACCAATGCAACATGCCAAATGGTTCGTTGCTTATTTGTTTTTATTTATATTTTTAATTTTAAGTTTGATAAAAATGTATTTATATTAAGTTTTTAAGAAACATTTTAATATCCAAGTTCTATATATTTATTTATTTGCAACTAGAAAGTCAATTCGTTTCTATTTTCTAGACAATAAATGTAGTGTGGTGATTACAATATGCCATCTATCTTGGGGAGCAGATCTGTTGTTCCAGATCTACTGTGTCCTGCTGTGCTTTTAAGATCCCAGCCATCCAATACAATAAGTTGGATGGTTGGGATCTACGGGGCACAGCAATTCGGGAACAGCCTCGCCGTGCCCTCTACCTTGATATTAAGTAGTCTATTTCTTAGTAATTTAGCCGATGATCTATTCTTGATATTATAGTTGAGCTTTTCATTGAATCCATAAAACCAGATTATTAATATATTTAGTCTTTAAAAAATAAAATTACTTTTTATCTATATTAAGATTATATTTTTCTTTTTAATTTTTATTAATTTATTTTATAAGTGATTTCAACCCACGGAAAATGACACCATGTCACAATACACTTTTAAGAGATGGGAACATTTTTTTCATATCACTTACTTTTTAAAAATATAAATTATAATTTTGTATGGTTGTTTGACTTGATTTTAATAATTATTTTTATCAAAACATTGAAAAATTAAAAATTCCAATCAAAGTGATAACATATCAAGACCATTAAATTTACAGTTGATTTAAAAAGTATGCATTATTTGATGATGCTATGAAAATTATTATGGTTAACTCAATAACAAAAGTCTCTTGAAAAGAAAAAGAGAGATTAGGTTCAAAGGCAGATCTTTTATGATACATCTATTTGGAAATTAAAGTGATTAGAGTTACTGCTAAGAGATGCAATATGGAAGAACAAGAAGAATTTCAAAAACAACTTCTAAAATTAGAAAATTTAAAAATCATTTGGTCAAGTAAGTAGCCACATTATTCTCCTGCTTTTATAGTTAGAAATCATGCAGAGTTACTTAGAAATAAAGCTAAGATGGTAGTAAACTATAAACGAGAAAATGATAATACAATCTTTGATGGATATTTTCTACCTCATAAAGAAACCTTAATAAATCTAACTAGGGAAAAACAAAATTTCTCTAAGTTTGATTGTAAAAGTGAATTTTGGCAAATAAAAATAAATAAACAGAGTATTCCTTATACTGCATTTTCTACCCCTCAAGGTCATTATGAATGGCTAATAATGCCTATTGGTTTAAAAAATGTCCCTCAGATATTTCAAAGAAAAATGGATAATATTTTCAAGTATCATAATTTTGTACATTGTTATGTTGATGATATTTTGATAGATAATATTTTGCAACATATTATACATCTTCATACATTTGCATATTTATGTGAAAAGCATGGTCTGGCTCTTTCTAAGAAAAAGGCCAAGATATATCAAACTTAAATAGAATTCTTAGAACGGAATAGATGGAAGAGGTGTTGAAATTCAACCTCGTATACTTAAAAAAATCTCTCAATTTCCATATAAGTTACAAGAAAAAAAGAAAGTTCAAAGCTTTTTAGATGTATTAAATTATGCATCTAATTATATTCAAAACCTTGCTGAGATAAGGAAACCTTTTAAAACATTGGTAAAAAAGGATCAAAGATTTGATTTTTCAATTTACTTGATCGAACAGGTAAAGAAAATTAAATTTATGAGCTCTACTTTACCTAAGCTTTCTTTACCACCTGAGAATGATGATTTAATTCTTGAAATTGATGCTTCTGATCAAGTGTGGAGTGGAGTATTAAAAAAGATAGATTATAATGATGTTCACGTTAAAACTTATAATGATGTTCACGTTAAAACTAATGAGTCTTTATGCAGATATACTTCTGGAACTTTTACAGATACTCAGAAACAATATCATATTAATGAAAAAGAATTATTAACAGTAGTAAAAAGCTGTCAAAATTTTTATTACTTTCTATTACCAAAAAGATTTTTACTACAAACTAATAATACCTAGGTGAAAGTATTTATTCAAAATAATCTGCCCTCTAAGCCTGAATACAAAAGATATATAAGATGACAAACACTATTAGCTGAATACTCCTTTGATATTGAGATAATTAAATCTAATAATAATGTTTTTGTAGGTTTTCTAATCAGGAATAGTCAGCCCTAAAGAAGAGATATATGATCTCTTAGACCAAATCTCTGAAGATATAGATACTCGCCAAGCACAAATAAAAGATTTGCTGGATATTGCTAAATTTCCCTCTATATCAAAAGAAATAATTGAATTACTTCTTTCTTTTTGCCACATATGGCAAGTCAAGATAAATCATTTTGATTATGCTGAACAAAAGCTTTATAGTTTGATTAACAAAGTTTAGATACTTGAAGAATCCGACTCAACTAGATCTTCTCCCATGCCTCAACAAATTCAACCTCAGGTTTCTACTCCTGATACTATATCTTTACAACCAGATACTTCTGGCAAATCTCAGATATCGAGAAATATTATAACTACAAGTTCTCTCAAAGAAAATCCTGCTGCTCAAAGACACTATGAAATAATGAGAGATCTATATTCCCTACAAAATAATGATTTTTGTTATATTGATTTTTCAGGAATATATCCTAGGCTGAATTTTTTGCAGGGAGCTAATCCTCAAGCAATCATAGATTGGTATGATTTTGGTGTTATCAATGCCATCTATTTAACAAATCCTAAATTTCTTGAGATTGCTTCTCTACCCAAATGGATTCAAAAAGGAGTTAAAGATTTCTATTTAAACAACCCTACGATAACTCCTAGAGATACATTAATGTTGAAGATTTTATCCACCGGACTAGATTTTTATGAAGACGAATGATATGATGCTTATCATTTCATCATGGTTAGAAAGTCCGAACAGTTTCCCATTACGATAGACACTAAATTGAGGAGAGAATTCTCTAATTTTTTTTGAAACAAATATCCACTACCGATGAGGAAATGAAATGAAGACCATTGTCTTTGCAATGGAAGCTTCCTTTAAGAAAGGATTTAGAACATATGCAAGAAAGAGCAATTTGTCATCATTAGTGATAGCCCCAGCTAAGAAGAGCAATTTGTCATCATTAGTGATAGCCCCAGCTAAGAGGACACCTATGGTTGCAGAAAATTTTGTAAAAATGAAAATAAGGATGATTGAAAAAGGAAAGATTAAATCTAGCCTAGAATCTCAAAGATGATTCTGCCACCTCGGGAAACATATTGAAAACATTTATCTAGCATGTACTGATGGTGTCAGATCTTTAAAAGGAAAAGATAAAGTTGAAGATTCTAGAGTCAACACATACAGTGACTCAAAATAATTGTTATCTTCTACGGCGTAAAGATAAGATGCTCCTGTCTTTTAAAAAGCAGAAGATTCTTTTCAGATAAAGAAAGGGATGAGGAAATCTCTTTTAACAATTAAAATCAGATAAAGAATCTCCTCTACCAATAAAACGAGGATAAGACTAAATTGCAAAGAAGATATAATGTAAACTTTTATTTTCAAATTTGAGATCTGATTGTAAATTTTTAGTATAAATAAACCCTCTTAGTATGTTAAAGGGCAAGCACTCTAGAATCCTTTTGTTAAGTCAAGAAGACTTCACTTCTTCTATTGATTTTGATGAAAGTCAAATAATAATAATAATAGAAGTATGTGAACTGTTTCGATGAATTTGTTAAGTGCGCGGATAAATATAAGTGATACAAATCATCAAATCAAGACGATACTTAAGTAAAAGCTGAATAAGACGAATCAGATGAAGTGATCAAGTCTAAGACATCAGACAAAGCATACGAATCTAAGCAAGCCGATGTAATTGAAGAATGTGCTAGAACGTCAGTTAGTTGAAGTTGGTTATAGGACTCTACTAATAACAGACTTTAGAAGACTCGACAAGAAGATTTCTCAAGAAGACCGTTAGAGATTTAGGTTACAAATATTAGTCGGAGTTGTAGACTTCAATAAGAATTTTGAATGTACAAAAATACTCAAGGGAAATTCTGTGCTCAAGTGCTTATGCTGTGAAAAATATTCTGAGAGAAAAGAAAGAAAGAAAGAGAGCAAATACATCTGTAACGTAAGTGTGAAAACTCAAACAATATATTTTGGAGAGAAAGGAAAGCTAGAGCCTGAAGAGGCTAAAGAAGCAGATAAAGAATACTTTGTGAAAGGGACCTGAAGAGGCTCTACAAGTGTAGAAATAATAATTGTAACATTGAAGGAGATAGTGAAATCTCAGAAAAACTCTGAGGACTGGACGTAGCGTAAGGTTAAGAGTGAACCAATATAAATCGCAGTGTCATATTCTCTAACTCTTACCTTTTTAATTTTCTTGTTGTTAGAATAATAGATACTAATTTTTGCTATTGCATTACTCATCAAATTAAGTGCATTGTTTAAACTTGTAATCGTCTGAACTTGTCAAGAAAATCAAGAAGATTTTAAAGATTCATATCTTAAACAATTTAACACAATTCAACCCCTTTTCTTGTGTATTTTGCATATTATACGTGATTTCTGTATTAACAAGTGATTTACTTTACCTTTCTCTTCTCTCTTGTAATATCTATCTTCAACTATGAAATAAAAAACCTTTTAGCAACTACAGATTTATCTTTTTTATCTTAAAATCATTTTCTCTCTATTCTCTTTGGTTTACGCTTGAAGGTACGAAATGAAATCAGGTTGTACTGAGCTTTGCTGAATCCTAAATAGAGGATAAGCAATCTTTCTTTAACTCAGTATAGTAGGTGTAGGTGTAGGTAAATTAGTTATAATTACTAATGTGTTTTCTTTAGATTAGATATTTATGAACCAAATAAGTTTAGGAGATCTGTGTTTTTATTTTTATTTTTTATTATTGTTTTAGTTTTATTTTAATTTTTAATAAAAATAAAATTTTAATTATGAATATATATTAAATATATATTAAATAAAATTTAAAAATAAATTAATTCTATAAATAACTTACAATAAATTAATTTTATTTTAGTTTCTTACATAATATTTATTGATAAATTATTCGAAAAATTATTATATTTTATTAAAATAAATAATATAATAATTTAATTTTTAAATTAATATTTATATGTAATATATTTTTAGATTATTAAAATAAAATTTATTAAAAATTTATATATTTTGAAGATATTTTAAATTTAAATTTAAATTTGTTAATAAATATTAATTTATTCAATATTTCGATTATAACTATTGAACTAAATTACTTATAATTTTTATTAGTAATTAATATTAAATAATTAAATAAACATATAATTCTTATTAATAATTGATATTATATAATATATTTAATCGATAGTAAATTATTATAATTTTTGTAAGTTATGAAAATTAGATTATATATTTAAATCAAAAAGTAGGAGTTCACTAATATTTAAATTCTTATGAATTTAGATTAAAAAACAGTTTTGTATGTGTCTTTAGTTTTATATATAAAGAAAAGTGGAAAAGAAAAGGAAAATGAAAATTAGGGGCTACCGATTTCCATCGGTAGAAGGCAGGGAAAGGACCAGGGCACAATAATGGGGGTCCCTTCAAGTTCAAGGGCGTTATGGCCACTTTCCCCACACAAAGCCAGTTCTGACACAGATTTTGATGGCCCAATTACTCTAAGACCGCGCACACACGCCTAGTAACTCAGAAGGAGCTAGCAGGCATCCACCTTTTTATTCCCTGCATATTCTTTCTTAACTCTCTCATGGTGATCGCAGCTGCTTCTTCGCTCTTCCTTGGTAATATCCATTGCAAATCTCAGTGTTACCTTGTTGTTTTAGCTTTTCACTTCTTCTTCTCTGTTGTACCTCTTTCTGATGCATTCTGTTACTTGGTTAATTAATCATATGAGAAACAATATTGTTTGAGTGTTTCAGGCATACCCATGTGTACTAGTGATTTCATGGCAGATACCCATTTCGATATTTTGGTTCATTTCAGTTTCCCTTTGTTGGTAAAGCTTTCCCCTTTGCTTTCAAATTTGAAGCTTTGATTGGATTTTTACCAATACCCAATTTGCGAACAGAACTTTTAGTTCGAACTATGAAAGTGATGCAATAATTTGGTCTTTCTTTTCACTATATCGTTCTGCAAGTGCTTCTGGGAAATGCCCCTTAATTTCCATCTTTTGGATGGTTTTGGATGGGTTATTGCTAACTGGGGAAGGTTTTGCTGTAAATTTCAGTTTGCTGTATTATGTTTGACAAGAAACCCGGGAGTAAAATAGTTGAGTCAGCAACCCACTTAACCCGTTGAGTTAAGATGCTGAAAGAAAAAGCGGATTTCTGTTTCTCTGGCTTTCCTTTTATTCCGTATTTTCATCTTACTTTATATCTTTTTTCTACAAAGTATGGTGCCTGAAGCAGAAGATGGCACGGTATGTAATGTGGATAAATCAAGCAAGGCATATTTTCAGTGGAATTTCTCTATTTGAGACAAGCATCATGATTTTTATCTTTAGTAGAACTTTACTCTGTCATCTTGATAACTTTGCAGTAAACATCTTTCTTTGGATGATTGTTGACCTTGGTTATTTTCCGTCAGCCTGAGCCTTTTACCTGGAAATATCATAAGAATTAGTTGATTGAAATTTCTGTTATTTGTTTCCTCTGTTTCATCAGAGATACTGGTATAGATTTCAAAAACTTTTATTGTCTCTTTCAACTCCTTGTCAATCCCCTTCCTTGTGGGCCTCCCTCTTGTGGAGGCTTGAGGCTTATTGATGATACCATTTTCAACAACATCGCTTTTTATTTTGTTTTCAGGTCCTTTGCCGTGCCAACTATGCCACTCAGATGGAGTTTGTTGTTCAACATCTTATGGGATAACCAACAGTTGGATCAAATCTTCTATTGATAATGGCAGAGATTCTGATTCCTCCAGCATAGGGTACATTCTCAATTTGAATATTTTGCTGCTACTCCAAGTTAGAAATATGTTGAATTCCATGATATTCTTCCTGTTTTTTCTAATATTTTTTTCCTCATTTCTGTGTGATTTAATTATCCAAATTTATGTTTATAAGTTTTGGATTTGAATTATATACAGCTAACATGCACCCTCAATCCCTGAACCCCAGGACAAAGTCGAAAAGGAAAGAAAATGGAAAATCATTGTCATATTTAGGAGAATGATCTTTTCAGTAGTCTTGGTTACCTGAAGTTTTTCAATCATTTCTAATTTTAACATTGAGTTAGCTGTTCATGGGAACATTTGATTGAAAAATGCTGTTATCTTCTGTAAAATTTCAGATGTCGAAATCCTCTTTTTGGATCAACACAATTCCATTGGTCATCTGTAGGACGTGATCTTTGCCATGTGAAAGTTTCAGTTGCTGCAGACTACTCTGACTCAGTTCCTGACTCGACCAATTATACAAGTCTCCAAGGTTATCATCCTCTTGAAGAACTGAAAATCAACAAAAGAATCCGTGAAACTCATCTTACATCTGCTGAAATAGCAAGAACAACTCTTGAGGTTTGTACTTGTGTGATTCATCTGCTGCCACTGTCAACATATTCTTGTTAAGCTTTCCCTTAGCAAGACCTTATCTCAAGAGTCCCTAGTTGCTTGTATTGGTTTCTTAGGCCAACACCAGTGCTTTGCTGGTCTTTCCTGGAAGTATCCACCATGAACCACATGAAGAAATTTCATGGGCAGAACATCAGTATGTTATCGATGATTATGGAGGTCCGTCGTTGATGTTATTTGGGAAACATGTATAACAGCATTGGCTTCATTTTCCACTGAATCTCATTATTTCATATCTTATATTGTTGCCAGACATATGTTTTGAAATATTTGATGAGGAAAACATCTTGTATGATCGTGAAGCCAGCAACCCTGTGGTAAGAACACACTTCCTGCTAAATGTTTACCAACAACTGAAATGGATATATTACTGTACAATTTTCCCATATCTGCAAAAGAAAAGGAGCAATTAAGTGTCTAGTAGACCTAGTTCCTTGAATACCCTTAAAAACATGAAGTAAATGAAAGTTTATTAGTAGATTCTAGTTTAGCCATATTGCTTCTTTACATCATTACTCTATCTCTATCATCTGTTTCAAATAGGACAGTGAAACACATTTGTAGTTTCCCCTGGACTCCTTTATTTTTCCATTCATATCAGGCTCAAGAAGATGAATAATTCAATCATTTATTTCATTTTCCTTATGCAAATTTTCACTCTCCAACAATTCCCTCATTGCTTATCCCAACATGTCACATCCTGTCATGCTATTGCGTAAACAAGGAACCCCTTCTTTAATCTTCAAATTAAAGATCAATGCTTCAGACTCTTAGTTTATTAATTTCATAGGTTTGACAATAATGCAGAAAGCAAGAGACATTTTCTTCTTAGGATTTCATACCAGTTTTGTAAATATAGTGAAAATTATTGATAACCAGTCACTGAAGATTCATAGTGAAATGTGATTTTATATAGAAGCTACGTAGAGGTAGTGGTTTTCAAATAAGCAATGAATATGTGACTCAGCGAGACCTTATTGTTACCTGAACTTGAATCACTTTTCTGATATCATTTCGTTATGTTTAGAATATGTTGATAGGAATGGATATTCCAATGTATGGGAACAAAAGGATAGCAAGCGAGTACAACGTTTTCAAGTCTAGTAATGATGAGGATACTCTGTTTGATGATGACTATTTGGAGGTAAGCATTCACGTCTGTTTATTTCCCCCAGGTGAATTATTAGTTTTCTAAGGTTATTTTGTGTACTTAGAATGAATTTTGTATAGGTGATGGTTTCTGAAGAGTCTGATGTCCCAGTTGATTGGGGGATGCCTGACACTTGCAGCTGGATTCATCCTTTTTATTTTGCGAAGTGTTTGACTAAGGTGATTACAAAACTTAGTTTCTTGTATGTTTGGTAGAGAATTTACTTAATTGGGAATCTTTATTTACCTCTTTATGTCAAATCTAAAAGATTTGCAGATGACAGTTGTTAAATAGCTGTCAATGAATGACTATCTTCTGCCTCTCTTTGTTTTGTTTTCTCCCATTGCATTGTGTGAGATATTTTTTCAGAATGCCATTAAGGAGCAGCAGTTAATAATTGTAGATAGTTTTCCAAAGTGCACCTCTTAACTTTGCGTATGATGGCAGCTATTTCTTCCTTTTCCCTTTTAACATGCTTTCTGCTCTATCATAGGCAACTCAGATGGAGCATGATAGAAAGATGGAGCATCCCTCAAATGGAGTCTCTATTGTGGGATTCCTTAGGCCTGCTTTCCCTGATGAAGAGTCATACTTGAGAAACTTATTCCGTGGTGAGGATAGCAATGGGTATAATTCAAATTGGAAAGGTATCTTATGGATATGTTGTTGATGCCAAAATAACTTAATGCTGGACCTAGCTTTCAGATAATCATTTTAGTGTACTGAGGAGATAATAAAATCATCTTTGTAATTCCATTTCTTATGAATGAAGTGAATGTGTTTCTGTTAGGTTCTTCAAAACTGTGGTTTTCAGAAACAACCTGGATTAGATGAATCTTGTGCTGTATTGAAATTTGTTCTATTAGGGGGAGGAGGCTCATATTCTCTATGAATTTTAGCAGCCATTGCCTCTAGATGAGAGTTTGTTCTTCTCATAGGGTTATCTACATGTTGAATTGTTCCACGAAATTTCCATCCATTCTTTAGGTGAAGATATCTCGAGTTTTGGTCCCGTAAATGATGGAAGCAGCCCTAGTTCAACTCTCTACAGGTTAGAGATCATGGGAATAGAGCTATTCTCTGTGTATGGCAACCAGGCATGTACCGCTTCAACTATATAAGTTTGTATTCTAGCACAATTATGCCCTTCTATTTCTTTTTCAATTTGTTTTGGCTGGATAGGGGTGGGAAGCAACACGGATTATTGGTACTAAATCTGTAATTAATCATGATTTTAATTAAGATGAAGATGTGAAATAAGATACAGCTCATTGTTGGAGCACAACGGCAGTTTTCAAATGATAAACTTTTGCAACTGTTATTTATCTTTTACTTAACATGTCCGTATGAAGCTTTTTTTCCGTTGGGATTTGTTTATAGTGAAGATCAACTCCAGTCCTGATTCTGCTTTTCTCTGGTATAGCAGTCTGTAATTAGTCTACAAGATTTTCAAGATGCTGAGCCTGACGTACTTGTACACTCAACATCAGTTATTTTAGAGCACTTCAGTGCAAAGGGAATTAGATTCAGTGTTGCTCTGAAAGCTCTTTGTAAGAAGAAGGGCCTACATGTTGAGGTAGTCACTTTCAAATGCTATCCATTTTCTTATTTTTGCAGGTTCTTAGTTTTGTCTCTGTTGGAGTTATTGTTGATTATTATTAATGTGCTGTTGTCTACCTTATTCTTATATGAATCCAACATTCATGCAATTATGTTCCAAGTTCTAACACTGCCCAGAGGCATCAAGCCTAGCCCTGGTCACTTTTCTCCTCCACATTATTTTCATCAAGTATATGATTGGCATTTCAAAAATTATCTAGGGGGCAAACTTGATTGGGGTTGATAGCCTTGGCATGGATGTCAGAATTTTCTCTTGGGGGGAAGTACGCACTCATCGTTTCCCCTTCAAAGTTCGGGTAAGTTGTCTATGTTTAAGATGACCTGCTGCATCCCTTCTAATCCAGTTCATGTGAGATATTCAACATTTTATTGCAGATATCTGATTATATTTAAACTGTCTAGATCCTTGAAATTTTCAAACGCAAGTGTATATGAGGCAGAGTTAGTATCATTTTCATCATAATTTAATTACTTGGAAATTCAGTTATTGACTGCAAAAACAGTTAGTTTTGAAATTTGAGCGTTTACCTATGCCTTTGCAATTTAAGGTCTGATGATTTAGATTTGGTTACATTCTGTAAATAATGCCAGCAGATTTGGTTTTCTAGTTTAAATTACATCTTCCAACACTTATTGATAATTCTCTAGCTGATGTTACTATCCAATTCATTGAAAGAAAAATTTTGACAATTTATCTCTTTGTTCTGTGCAGGCAACTTGCGAAACAGCTGCTGAGAAGCAGATTCAACAGCTATTGTTCCCACGGTCTCACCGGAAGAAGCCCAGAAATCATGGTGATGGCTTTAAGCTCATGAAGTCATTATAAGTTCATGACCCTCCTACTGTGGCAATTAACCAATAAGGGAGTTGAGATCCAATATAAGCTCTCGGATGTGCATTGAAGGAGAATAAATAAATCCTATAATTAGTTTCAACTGTTTTCTTTCGGTTGCAACTTGACAGAAGTTTGCTGCCGTAGGCTTATGACATGAGTTCTTTGTACTAAACAATGGGATCTGTCGTTTGTAAAGGAGCATAAGGTTCACGTCTCATAACATGAACCCCACTTTTCATACTGAACCATTCTACGCATTGCTTCTGCTTGTTCTCTCTTATTTTAGTTTCAAAGCACAGTAAAGCATTTTCAGGCATACACTCGCTGAAATTCCATTTTGGTAATTTAATCAATCGTAATCATGTAAATTAGTTGTCAACATCAAGTGTTGAACACGTTGGTGGGTTCTCACCTAATTTTTCTTCTCTGTTGATAAGTTCTATTCGACTGTTCATCTAGAGTTTCAGAAAATCAAGAAAAACATGCCTCAATTGATTACTAATGGTCCTCAAAAACTGCTAATCTTCTGAAACATTATTAACTAAACCACTGAGGGCCGCAGGAGTGACAGAATTTCCAATCCCTTGATGCCCTGCAACTATCATTAACCGTTTAACTTTTTCTTTTGTTGTCATTCAGAATTCAATGCCGCTGGTCTTCAATTTCTTAGAGCTCCATTGCTTTTAATTTCTTAAATTTGATTTTAAAAAATCATGATTTCTTCACCGTTGCATCTCTTCCAACATTCTTGTTTTCGTTGTCTTGCCTTGCACTAATACCAGTGGTAGAAAGGTCTTGCTTGCTACTATCCCCTGTTTTTGAACTCCCTGCAATAGCCCCTTGAGTGCAGCTCCCACATCCAGCCTCCTCACCGAAATGTTTGCTTGTCTCGATATCTTCATTGGCAACATCGGCATGACGTTGATCATCTAGCTTGTCACCCCTACGGAAGCATCACAGAAATTTGACATAGTTAATATCACATTGCAGGAAAGCAAAGGAAATGATTTCATCGTCAGAAAGTCAAAAGCATTAGCTGAAAATAATGTTCCAAGCGACATTTTCAGTTATGTTTGATGACTGATTCCTTCCCAGCAAGTTGGCAAATAATGATTATAATGTTTCAACAAACATTAGTATAGGTTTTGACTGACTTAGCAGTTGAAGTCAGAAACCATGAAAAGAAATAGCATCAAACTGCGAACACAAATAGATAGCAAGGCTAACTTTTGGAAAATTGGAGGAATTATTAGATCTGTAGGAGTATCAAATAATAAACTGATATAAATGTGAAACTGACAGAAGGAAAGACCAAGTACGGTGCCAAAAAAATGCCTTACACATGCTCAGCCTAAGAAGCAACTAGCCCTATTGTACATTCATACCACGAAACCTTGAACATTCCAAGCTTGTTCCAAGCTTAACCCAATTGATTTTTCGCAGTCCATCCAAGAACTTGTAGTATCACGCACAAAATACTTCCTCAACATCCTCATCCACTTATATAATTACTTGAAGATAAAGACAGGTATTCACTCGAGAAATAAAGGGCAAGTTATTCAGTCAAGCCTGAATTTGGCTTGCTAGTTAATAATCATGATACAACAAGCTTAGAAAGTTAGGCAAGGCCGGAGATATGCAGCTATGTTAATGAATTGCTGAAGTTGGAATGTCAAAAATGATATTGCAAGGCATACCCTGAATAGATGACCAACCCGACAGCTACAGCAGCAAAGGCAACAAAGTACATCCAATCAACCTGAACAATATCAAATCAGAAAAAGGAAATTGCACAACTGAAATTTCTGATATTAGATTACTTCAATTTTACAAGCCATGATGCAATATAACAAGCTAACAACCTTTTGATGATAAGCAAATATGCGAATCACGACAGCCCACATATCCGATGTCAGCAAAGACAGGTTGAGCATTGTGGATCCACTAATCTGCAAATAATAATAGTCAGGGATAGTAACAAAGCATCCATTTGGTTGTTCAAAGCATAACTTACTACTTACTGATCTCACAACTGATCCAAAATTTTCCCAAATAGAAGCTATCACAGGAAAGATAAGTTACAATTATAATACTTGGGAGAAGTTTAAGATATGCACCATAATAGATAGAATTTCTAATGCATTGAAGTTTGAAAACTTTGAGACAAAGGGAAAATCACCTAGAGGTAGTCACTGTAGAAAGGTGATAACAGTGGTGTCAGTTGAACTTTATGGTGCAAGTAGCATAATTAGAGATGTAGCAGCAAGCAAACCTTTAATGTCCTTGACCAATAAACTACATATCAGAATAAAAATGCAGAACAAGAAGCAATTATATAAGGAGTGAAATACACCCAACTTTAGCTCATAATCCACAGTTACTCTTCAGACTCCGATTCCAAGCCCACCCTAGCGGCCAGTCACATTCATGCACTCATGACAAAAAGAAGCTCATAGGCATCTAAAATTATGTACCTTGAGTAAAATTGGGACTAAGGAGTAAAACATAAACATGGCCACCGCAAACCCAACAAATGGAAGAGCCTGAAAACAATTACATAAATGAAACAATGTAAAACCAACCAATACAAGGAAACTATTTCATGATTTGACAGTTGAAGTTTATATCAGTGCTCCATCGCAGGAAGATCTCTATCTATGGAAATGAGATATTAATTTAAACTCGATTTGAAATCCGTCACTTGAAAGATCATTCAATCTTAGTGGATCTCCCAACTTTTTGCGACAGAGAGGAATAGTTGGGTAGTTACGTTCAGTGCTTCACTTCGCCAGTCGTAAAATTGAAATAGATCCTTTGAATGTCTACTCCCAAGTTCTATTTATACGAAATAGGCAAAATTCCAGAAATAGTACCATGTGGTTTAAAAAATCCACTGCCTACATTTTAGTTTCCCTAAATTCAAGCTTTTATCGCTTTCAGTAACATGAACTGGACCATTATGTATCTACTCCAATCTCATGACTATAAATTCAAGAGTTCAAATTTCAAGTTCCATGGAGGTTTTACAAATTTCCAAATCAAGAATGTGGGTGGACAAGAAACTTACCGCACCAGCTGACCAATGAATAGATCTGAGCTCATTCCGCTCAAGAATACTTCTACAGATCATATTAAGGAATACAAAGTTTCATGACAATGAGACAAGAAACAACTTCAACATGGGTTCAAATATCCCAGATAAACTTTAAAAGATATTCAACGTAAATAGTTGCTCATATCAAGGAGATAGAAGAAACAGCAACCTTAATAAAGCCCCAGCAAGGATATGGCAATAGGAGACTAAACTACTAATTGACTAAACAGACAGAGAAGTCCACAACCAGAAACATTCATAATCCTCAAAAAAACAAATGTAAGGAGCAAAGTCAAGGATACATCTGAATAGCACTGATGATAGCACCAAAAATGCCCAGAAATGCCATTAGCTCAATTCTATCAGCATTTTTTACAAAATATTCCTGCAAAGTGCCCAAAGAGCTGTGGAAATTAACCATTTGTTTTAGAGAAACAGTTCGACAACGTCATATTTGGCCCAGCCATCACAAAGTAATCAACCGTGAAAAGGAGAACTTTGAGGCCAATGCTTGAAGATAACATTCAGACAAAACAGTGTTCAGAAGTATACAGTTAAGGGACAAATCTCTATTTCTGTTCATTTAAAAAAATTTTGCAACATGTAACATATGAAGAAACAAGAGAGAGAAAACTGTTTAGATTGCCTTCAAGGCATAGGAAACCCAACAACCGTTGACCCCATGGTCCCCTTCAAAGCAAAGAGGAGAAAATGTCCTCAAATAAAGTTGTGACTGTTCATATAATGACCAAGTAATAGAATGATAAGAACAATTATGTCGAAGAACCTGCTTCCTGTAAAACAGTTCAAATTAGTGTGAGTAAGGAGGGAACATAACTTGAACCAGCAATGCTGGCAATAGAACAATTGGTAGTGATCCATTTCAATGGCACAACAATTTCTCGTTGTGCCTCTTTTAGGACCAACACAATGCAGAATTCCTCATGTCAATGAGAGGAAGATTAATCTAAACTCTTCTCCACAAGTATGTAAGAATGCAGGGGACAGAATAATGGAAAATAAAAGAAATTAAACTAAAAACTTTTTCACAAGGATGGAAGAGGCATGGGAAAGCATAATGGGAAATAAGATTAAAGGTTTTCTGCGCAAATGATGATGAGAGGAACTCTAATAGAAACCTATCGCACAAATACAGCCAAGAAAAGTTGCAGACAACCCTTTGAACCCAGATAAAGTAGACATTAAGCTTACCTCACTGACATTAGAGACAGCATACAGTGTTGCACCAGCAATAACAAGAGCATCCCCTTTGCGAGGACTACTGCCTCCTACAAATACAAGTTCAGTTAAAATAATCCATTTTATGATATAACAAAATCCATTATGATTAATGTATCCAATTAAAAAAAGAAAGCAATTTAACATAGGAAGGGATGTAAAATTTAGAGGTCATTCAACATCGAGTTATGTGATCGTCTATGTAAACAATGATTTTGTAAAATAGAACGTTTCATGTTTTTCTTTCTTTTCTTTTTTTGTTTACTTGACAGATAACAAATCATATATGATATATAGAACACGGAACCAAAAACTCAAGACAAATTTCAAATCATACATCTTCTAAACCTTTAAGTACTGGCACATATGAAAAAGCAAAGAGAAAAGGAGAAAGTATCAGTCATATACGTTGGCAAGTTTTCACATTACAAACAGCCTTATTTGACTCACTACTAGGAGAAATGATCAACCAACACCATGAAATCAAAATGACTGCCTGAATTCATAGAATCAGGGAAAAGGAAAAAAAAAAAAAGACAAAGAAAACCAACCTAGACAAGGCATAATTTATGACAAGTTGAGTGAAAGGTTTTACCTGCTCGGTCACCTGCATGAACATCCGAAAAAACCACCATAACAAGGCCAGCAACACAGACAGCTACTCCAGTTATCTTCTTGAATCTATATTTTGTCTTTAAGAAAATCCATGTCAGAAGCATAACAGATGGAATTGTCCAACAATCCAGCAGCATGACACTCGTAAGAGACGTGTACTGATAGGCCTTCACCACTGCATGTAGATGGAAAATTTTGTCAATTTCCATATAACCAAAAACATTTAAGTTCTTAAGAATTACGATCATACATCAATACTTTAGCAAGAAAATGCCTAGCTGGCCATTCTTTGGTATAGCAAGACAATCATTGCATTCAAGGTCATTGTCCCATCTATCCAGATCCAGCACATTTTAAAGACTTGTTCAAAGCATATGTTTCAAAAGCCATAAGTAGATTTTTTAGGGATTTGAGAAAGAGTGAGTGATTGTTGGAAGAATACTGAGTAGAAAATCACCAGCAAATGCAAGGACATACTCCAAACAGCTCAAAATAAAATTTGGGAGAGATTATTAGCATCAGAAGTTGCAATGTCACAAGGATGCATAAAAACATCTCATTTCTTTAATGCAAGAGCATACCCAACTTATGACTAAAAGGAAAAAGAGGCACTGCAGCTTATGTTCCACAATAAGCTATGTTCACAATTTTTCACTCCAAAATCCAGGACTTATCGCAAAGGAATTGCATACTCAATACAGAATGGAACCATGAAATAAAATATAATCACATATAAGAAGTAAATATTACATAGCTGAAAACATTAAAATGCTATCTTTGGATTTCTATGCCTATGTGGATATCTCCAGTACTGTGAGACACTCACCAAGAAAATTGGCCTCTACATCTACCAACCCAAGAAGGACATAGTAGTACCATTTTGCCTGCAGAAAATCCAGAAGGATGTAAATCAACTAAAATATCGTACATAGAAACCACAATAATATCTAATCAGTTCATTTTATCCCTGTGAAAATCGCCATTTTGCAATTACTCAAACTGATAAGATCTCTAGGGGCCGAATCTAGTGATGAATACAAACAAGAGAAAAAAAAGTTAAAAGAAAGCAGAAGCAAATAGATGAAGACAACAAAATCACCTTAAGAGGCTGCTTCCGGTTCAGCAAAATACTTCCGTAAACTATGGCCAAGAACACATAGTTCAGAAAAGACTGAGAAGTAGGGGCATTGACTCCTGAAGACAAAAACAGTATAGAAGTGATCAAGTTATGATACACAATCAAATCTCAATTTGACAAAGACCATGTCAAAGAAAGTAAGATACACTGAAGATGGTCAAGAAAAAAGGGGAGAAAGAGAGAGAGAAAAGGAAACATATGTAATGCTGATATCGTTATCAGCAATCAACTTTCAACAGCCAAAAGTTTAACAAAACAAACAGAAGGAAAAGTGTCTTTTATGCTCAGAAAAGGATTTCCTTTTTAAGAGAAACAGGATGAATAATTAGCAAATAGAGACGGAATCTCGAACTTAAAGTAGAAGAAACACCCTTTACCAGCTCTGCAATGTATAGCAATCACTAGGTAATACACGAAAGCATCGAACTTGCCAACGTCAAATGTCAAATGGACAAACTGATGGTTAAACGTACTTAACACTCCATCACATATACCAAAAACAAATTAATAAGATATAAACGGTAATACCAATCGGAGAAACAAATGAAGACACACATATTTATACTCGTGTGCATTACAAAGAGAAAGAAACAGAACCTTTTCTAGCCAGCTCAGAAGATGAAAAGCCAGTAGAGGTGATGAGCAGTGAAAGAAATTGTCCCAACCCAAGACCCACCAATGTTTTACTAGACCAAAACTCCTTGCAGGTTATCATTTTCCGCTCTCTTTCTCCCTCTTATCAAAAGCAAACTGTTTTCAAGTTCCAAGAATCAATTTCCAAAACTCCAATCCAATAGCATTAAAATAGGAAACACCAAAAATCCAATTTATAAGTCCAAAGGCAGTGAATCCGCTAACCAACAACCACCCAGTTGAGCTGGGGTGACGATGTGAATAATTAGCATTCGACAAATAAAGTTCTGGGATGCTGATGAGATAAGCGTGACAACAACTAATCAAAGATAGTTCCTTTCTTAGAACTAGGAAGAATTAACCAATTCCAATAACATTAAAGCAATAAGCTTTGGGGACCTGCCAATTTCTACACAGGAATTGGCTCCAGCCGTTGGACTTGGAGGCTGGGGAGAGATTTTTGGCAACTTCTGTGGCAACAATAACACATCTCCACTTTCACTTGGCTTTTTCTTGCGTGTTTTAAACTAAGGTTGAGGTTGTCCGACTTTAGGGCCTACATAGAAATTCTAAGTAATTATTAGTCCACGAGTTACTTGCAACAAAGCCTTTTTATATAACAAATGCTTGGTCACTATCATCGATCCAAAAGCGTCGGCATTTGACCTCCGATTGATATTGACTTTTTTTTATATTTGAAATTAATGGTCACTTTGGTATAGAGTCCATAGAATAGAAGGAGACGGATGACACTCCTTTTCCCACTTCTCAGAAGGAATTTAGCTTTAAAATTTCAAGAATAGGCTTGATTCGATTAAATAGAGTTTTTTAAAGTTTGAGAAATGCAAGTTTCACTATGCAAGACATGTTTTATCCCCAACAAATTTCACAGAAATATTAGTCCAATATGCAACTGTTATAAGGAAGTTGTGACTTTTCATTTATTTTGGTGTTAAAATCATAGAATGAGGCGACAAGTGTTTTTCATATTCATATCTCCTAATATTAGTTCTTAAAAGAAAGAGCATGTACCATTCTTTAAATAGTCAGTAGTAATTTTTTTATAAGTTAATCTAAGATCAATATAGTTTAAACTTAATTGCGCATACATTCACTCTTACTTTTCTTTTTTTTTTGAATTTTGATATTAAAAATTAGAGAACTTAGTCAAAAGAAGTTCACTTAATAAATTTGGTTAAAGTTTTATTACATTTTCTATGTCGTGAAATACTCACTTAAAACTTAAGATAAAAAATGACAAAATTATACCAGTAAAATTTGCAATTATTATTAATAATAATTTATAAATTGTGTTTTGAATACAGAAATTGATTAATCAACGATTTAAAAATAGATGACAAATTTGATCCACGTAATATTTACTAAGTTCAAGTATTTTTACTCTTAGTCATTTAACATAAAGGTGAGTTACAATTTCCTTTAACACAGAAAATTGAACATTTAAACATTGTGTTATGAACGTAATATTTACTAAGTTCAAGTATTTTTATTCTTAGTCATATAACATAAAGGTGAGTTACAATTCCTTTTAATATAGAAAATTGAACATTTAAACATTGTATTATTCATAACGATTAATTTAGACTAGATTAACTTTGTAATGTAAACTTTGTTAGCTATCAATTTTATTGATATGATAATCAGAAAAGAAGGATAATATTCTAAAACTTCTCTCTTCAATCCTTTTACTTTTCAATTTGCATTAAATAACTTCGATGTTTATTACCATTAAGATGTGTTTTGAAAGCTCAAAAGAGCAATTTAGCCCCCGTCGTTTACACTAAAATATTAGTTGAATCCTAACATTTCAGTGCATTCAAAATGAACCATAATATTTGTAAAACGTTCAAGATAGTGATTGACCGGACAGAATTACTCACAAAGTTTGGTCCCTGTCAGTTAAATGCTAACGTGATATTTTTTAAAAATTTTATTAAAGTGGGACCCACATAAGGTTAAATAAAAGTGGGTCCCACTTCTATTTAAACACTACCTGATAATGTTCCCTTACCTTAAGAGGGTCGTGCATGTCACTAAACCTAGATGTAGTTTCAACAAATCTTTAGAAGTTAGGTATAGTGAGTTTATCGAATGGGAAAACCTTATGTTGGAACACAGAGCTTATAGTTTTCTTGCTTGAGGTTGCTCATTATTTCCTCTTAGAGAATGTGCTTTTGATGTAACAAGAGCTTTTGGCACTAACAATTATCTGTTAGAAATCGTCCGTAATATTCTTGAGCCCAAAGACATCACCACAAGTAGATTTTCATACTGGTCAAGTAAAGGGAAAAGTAATCCTGCAATGCCTGAGACGCTCATATATAAGTTGGTTACTAGCATTTATGTCAGCACTGAGATTAGAATACATCCTTTTCAAGGTTAGTCTTCAAAATCTTCTCAATTCGTGTACATCTTAGCATTTTAAGCATATATTTTTCTTGATGTCCAACTTTTTTTTTTTTGTTCTTCTTTTACTAAGGTTGAACATTTTGTTTCTTTGGTATCCATCTTATTTTCAGCCAGGTTGTCCCATATATTCTGCTAAAGTTGTGCACTTTAAGATGGGATATCTCAAAGTTCCACTACATGATTCCATAGATGAGCCTTTATATTGTTGTCCAGATGACAAGTTCTTGTGGACTTACACTTCTTTAGAGTTTCCAATGGATCAAGTAAGTTTAATTGCATTATTTCCAATCTTTTTCTGTTTTAATTATGGGTATAGTTATTAAATTGCCAACCCATTTCACTTGGGAAGCACAGAAAATTGAGGAAATTGGATGAAGTAGTTCCTCAAGTGTGTTCCTTACTATATATTTGACTTCACTTCACTCTTCGTACCATACAAAAAAATCAACCATGACTCTCTTGTTCTGGATAACTCTTGCTCTACTGTTATTAGAGTAAGACTTTTTTTGAATGTTCTATTGTTATGCTTGATTGCAAGTTCATATAGTTCTCTACTATGATGCAATAGTTATTATTGCTGATACTAGTTGCATCACTAACTTAAAATTCATTTCACAAGCTAACTTTGTTCTAGATCCTAAATATGAAGTTTGAAATGCTTTCTTTTTTATAAAGGACTAGGGTATGGTCACGATGCTTGTCATGTTACTGATAACTAGAAAACCAGCCTTTTAACCATAGATATGTTTTCTTTCTAGAGTCCATTTCACAAAAGTATAAAAAATCATTCATAAGATTTAATCTTCTTTTAGTATCATGTAGTTTAAACTCCTTATGAGGAGTAAAAGGAAAACATTGTTGTTAGTAATATGGCTGTACTTTTAAGACCATGAAGGGCTCTCCTTCACACACACACATAAAAGCATACTCTTGGCTATGTTTTAATAGTTTGGTTGTCATCTATTTGTCTTTATGTGGTTATGTCTTTCCAATGTATCTTAAGGAAAGCTTTCGTTATCATCTCTTTTATGAACAGGAAAATTGCTTGTAGAAGTTTAAACTTCTAGAGCCTGTTCTTTATGTTAGTGGTATTTTGCAGGTCACTACTCAGTAAGGTTCAGAGAGAATATGTGGACACCTTATTCTATATATGGTTTGTTCTTCCCACTTTCTTTTCTACTTCTCCAATTCTCTTTAAAAGGTCTTTATTTTGTTTGATGCGACATTTACTACATGTATATTTTGGGTAACCTGAGAAATCTTTGGATGTGCTGGCTTCTATATTATTCTTGATTTCGATAGCATTACACTTTTTGTTTGGTTATAGTTAGGTTTGCTTGAAAGAGCAATCCTAATTAAGAAAACCGGTGAATTAGGACCACGCAATCCTATGGTTGATGGATGAAATATTGGAGGAAATATCGTAGTTAATTGTTTATATTTGGTACAGAATTATTACACATCCCTTAACTGTGGGATCTAAATTAGGACCTATGTAGTATATATATGTTGACATCTCTTAATAGAATTTTATCCCAAAGAATTAATTTTCTCGTTATTTTACTTTTTATGGTATCAAAGCAGGTTCTGTGACCTTGCTATTATTTTCCAAGCATGGCTGATGAAGTTGCATCAAGAGTTAAGAAGGATTTGGTATCGGTTGCAACAATAAACACAACTGATCCCAAATCATCTTACTACTTACACCATTCTGATCACCCAGGGCTTATATTCATTACCCATCCACTCAATGAAAATCGTGAAAATTATTTCACATGGCAGAAAACTATGATGAATGCTTTTGCAGGTAAAAACAAGGCAAGTTTTGTAGATGGTTCAATCGCTAAGCTGGACGTCCAATCCCTGAATTTTTAGTCATGGGTTCAGTGCAACGCAATCGTGTTGTCTTGGCTCACCAATGTGCTTGACAAAGATCTGCAATCCAATACAGCACATGTAGATACTGCCAAAGAAGTTTGGATGGATTTTGAAGAATGATTTACCCAAGGACTAGCCCCTCGAGTGTATGATTTGAAGCGAACCATTGCCCTTTTACAACAAGAGAAAGCACCCATATCCACATAATATGGGAGATTGAAGGTAGTTTGGCAAAAACTACAAGCTCTTCATCCGATTCTAATTTGTTCATGTGGATGTAAGTGTGGGGCAGCAAAGAAAATGCAAGAGATGCATGAACAAGAAAAGGTTTATGATTTTCTCATAAGCTTGGATGACTCTTTTGCAACGGTAAGGTCTCAAGTGTTAAGTATTAATTAATCCCTTACCAACATTAGGACGAGCTTATGTAGTCACAGCCTAAGAAGAAAAGCAAAAGATCATAACATCTTCACGTACTCTGGTCATTGAGGCAACCACCTTGCTGGCACGAGGTGAAAATGCAAAGATCCATCTCGATAACAATGAAAAGGATGGCAACCAGTGGCGTTGCAACTACTGTCACAAAACAAATCATGTTCGTGAAAATTGTTTTGTGCTAAATGGATATCCAGAAAATTGGCAGAAAAGGTCTCAAGGAGGATCCTCAAGAGGTAGAGGAGGCAACCGCGGCGGTCGAAACACATCGAATTCTGCTTCTAGCTCGTTTGTTGGTGCCATTGACTCAAATGCACCAACACCAACAGTCCCTAAGCTTACACCCAAGCAACATGAGCAACTTATGGCATTACTTGGCACCTTTGATTCGAAACCACCTTCTGCAAATTTGGTGAATAATGTCTTTGGTAAGAAAGAACAATCTTGGGTAATTGACACAGGAGCAATAGATTACATCTTATGTGATGTTAAAATTTTATCTAATCCTATTATGAATCCAAAAACCTCACCTGTTCAAATACCCAATGGTGACATCGTGCCTGTTCAAGCTATTGGTACTGTAACACCCCACTCCCACCGAACCCGAACCCGATATCGACCGTGATATCCGAATTCGTGCCCCGCGAGGGTGGCGTGTCACATCACTAAACACATCACTTAACACTGAACAAAAGTCGGTATAAATTTTTTTTTAAACACT
>JAOTAY010000001.1:20593132-20633675 GCA_025629805.1 Erythroxylum baracoense
TTAAAAATCTTGCAATTTACAGTTACTGGTTTTATTTATTTAAATGTATGTGATGCCATGTGGAGTTTGTAGAAATTGCACGTAGCGTTCCCTTACCTTAGGATATGTATCGGAATGACCTACGGGCGTCTCGGTGCGTACCCTAGGGTAATGGGGTGTTACAACTAAGCTTACCTTTCTTTTCGAACTAGCTTTTACGTTATAGACAATCTTTCTGATAATGCCCAGGTTTCTTAAAAAAATGGCATCTATCACCTTTACGTTCCTTCTTATGAATTTGACTAGAGGATTTATTAACTTTAAGTGGTCCTTGCTTGCCCTTGCCTTTGCCGTAATTCCTTTTGGTCTTCTTTCTAGCTCCTTAATGACCTACCAAATTAATGGTATGGGTCCCCAGCTTCTTAACCCTTGTCTCCTTTTGAACAAACATAGTGGTCAACTCATTCACATTCCACTTGTTCTTTATGGTGTTAGGAATGGCCTATACTGCCTTAGGAGGCAAAGAATTAAGAATGAACTATACTATGAAAAATTCATCAACTTTCATTCCCAACGTCTTTAGACTTGCTGCTATATTTGGCATTTTAATGACATGTTCGTGCATGCTTTGTGAACCATCAAACTTCATAGTGGTCAACCTAGATATTAATGTCTCAGCAAGTGATTTATCAGTATTTTGGGAACGCTCTTCCACAAATTTCGTAAATTCTTTAGCAACTTTAGTGTCGGGAAGAGTCGTCTTAATATTGTTAGCAATAGTTATTCACATAAACATTAAGCTCAATCAGTTTGATCTTTCCCAATTTTTATAGAAAGATTTATCATCAACAGTGCTTGCATCAATAATAGCAGATGGCGTCTCAACTTGGAGTGCTAAATCAATAACCAATACACCAAAGTGAAATTGGACTTGTTCACACCAGTCAGAGTAATTTAATCCATTAAAGGATGAAGCAAATGAAGCAATCGAATTAAAGTTAACAAGAATAGAAACTGCAAAACATAATAGAATGCTCACATATTAATTCTTTGGATCATAAAACTTAAAACTTAAATCAGATTAAAAAACAATTATTCCACGTAAAACATTTAGTGTATGTCTAAGATCTCCTTTGGGGGACTCTGAGACATAACATAATTACAATAATGATGCTAATTTATATGGCTTAATTGTTAATTAAATGTACATCAAACATACATGCTAGCTATCTTTGGAAATATTAAACACATCCATTCTAAGCATATAAATTAACACTTCATATCTACAAATTATAAAATTAATTAATTAGCCTTTAGGTAATTCTAAAATATTTTATAGTTAGTGAACTTCAAATACTCATGAATTTGTTATATCTTTTTCATTAATAAGCATCCATAAATTATGAGTAATTGAATTAAAATATTTCATAAATTAATATTCATTAAATACTAAATTTTGGTCATTTTAGTAGCTAACAAACTTCATAAATATAAATATTAAAATTATGCATATGCTTAAATAAATCACACTGGAATTAACAATACACATGCTCACTTACATCATCGTAAAATAATAATAATAATAACGATAATAATATCTCTCGGATATAATGCTCCATGCTGTATACGTAATGCAAATCTATAATCAGATAAGCTTAATACGTGTATATCTCTCAGATATAATGCTTCATGCTGTATCCGTAATGCAAATCTATAACCAGATAAGCTTAATACATGTATACACGAAAATTGGTAAAATAAAACAAAATTACCGGTACTTACATTAATGCCTCAGTAACAGATGGCTTGTAAATAATTCCAATTCACAATACTCAATACATACACGTAAATCGAGATTGTATAAAGTTATAAAGCCATACACGGAAAAACATATATATGCAAGGCAGCGAAACGCGGAAATGAAGATTGTATAAATCCATCATCTTTCATTTAAAGCCATCTCGATGCTTATATATATATATATACGAAAAACAAAAGCAAAAGTGGCCCTCTTCTATTATAGTCAAACTTCTGTCACTAGAAACTAATTGAATGAATGCGATCATGATGCATACAAAAGGCTTTAACCGATATTTTACCGACAAGTAAAAAATTGACTTTCATCTTTCATTATAAAAAACGGCAACCACATCAATTAACACACAGAATATAAAAATCACAATTAACATGTATCTGCGCTTGTAGATATTTGATAATCTTTCTCCAATCGCATTTGTGTTTGAAACAAAAAAACACTTCGTTTATCAACAAATAAGAAAGAAGAAACCAACAGTGAACCGTAAACTTGAGATACAACGATCAATTCAATAAGCAATTATGTGGTATCTTTAATGGAAAACATAGAATTTAGAACTAGGCTTTGATACTACATATAAGCATAAACATAATCACATTAATTCTTTAACTTAGATCTCAAAAAATTCTATGTTTTACATCAAATATAAAATATGAAATATATTCCTAGATCTGTGACTTTTGTCGAATCGTAAAGTCAGAAAAATCCTTCTTAATGCTTGGATATAAAGAAACTTGATTTATAAAAAAACTTGATTTCTCTTCTGTTTTCTCTCAATAATTCTACTTTCTTATGGTGAAAAATAAACAGAGGTGTGCGGAAGAGAGAGAGGACCGATTTCAAATAAAATAAAGATATTTTTGAACCGTTCCCATCAAACGATAAGTTTAAAATAAAACATTATCTTACTTAATCAGTATTATTTTATCTTACTTAATCAATATTATCTTACTTAATCAAATTTACGAATCAGAATTTAGCATTTAATATTATTAAAATCATAATTATTTAATGAGTCATATATTAAATATATATAGGTTTTACACATCTTATATAATATAACTCATTTTGTATTATTACATCATGTACAATTCAATTTCATCTAACACAATTCACCAATATGTCAAAAACCAATAATTCAAGTTTTTAAAATACACAATTACACAATACACCTCTCTATCTTATATAATATAACTCATTTTATATGATTACATCATGCACAATTTAATTTCATCCAACACAATTCAACATAAGTCAAAAACTACCAATTCAAGTATTCAACATACATAATTACACAATACACATGTCCATCTTATATAATATAACTCATTTGGTACGATTATATCATACACAATTTAATTTCATCCAATACAATTCATCAAAAGTCAAAAACTAACAATTCAAGTATTCAACATACATAATTACACAATAACACATCCCTTATATTTAAGATATCACAATCAAATTTTAACTTGTTTTTTTCCCAAAAAATTTTATTTAACAACTTGTTTTTGCAATCTTTTCATTTATAGAAATTGCAAGCATGTAATAGTAATATTGTGTCCACATTTTTATCCACGCACATCACATATATGTTGTACCTTTTAAGAGTTTTTTGCTTTAATTATGTTGAAATATATGATTCATAAATTTGAATATATGGTGTAAGAAACTAAGAATGAAATATTGAATCAATATATGAAGAGTAGATATATATCACTCCCATCCATTGGCTGCAAAATAATAATAACTTGAATGTTCAATGCAATACCCTCTAAAAGAAGCATTAGATAGCACATTCCTCATTTGGTATACATTATTGAAGTCATTTTGTTATGTTGATTTTATAAACTCTTATTATAACAACAAACAAAGGTTATGTAGTGTCATGAATATTAATACATATGAGAATATTATTAAGGCTTAGTCATTTATTTGTAATACAAATCTTAGGACTTAATCAATATGATTATTATGATGATCCCAACCAGATAAATTGAGTGGTAAAGACTGAATACATATAATATTATGAATCGAAAAGACAGAGCTTCAAAATTACAAGATTATTAGAACTTGATTGTGGCATCTTAAATATAGGGAAAACTATTAAAACTTAATTTCCAACAATTTCAACCATCACAACTCACAATTCACAAAGCATATATAAACAATTTCTATTTCCAACAATTCCTAACAATTTCATTTTAACCATTACAAAATATACATAAACGATTTCTGTTTCCAACAATTTCATTTTCATTTCCAACAATTTCGTTTTCATTTTCAACAATTTTGAACAATTTCAATTCAAACATCACAAAACATACATAAACAATTTCCAACAATTTTCAATAATTTCATTTCAAACAATTTCAATTCAAACATCACAAAACGTATATAAACAATTTTCATTTCTGGCAATTCCATTGACAACAATTTATATTTCCAACAATTTTTAACAATTTCAATTCAACCATCACAAAACATACATAAACAACTAAATATAATGTAATTATTTTTCAAAATTTAGATTAAAAAACACAACTAAAAAATATAAAAATCCAATTAATTGTTAGGTCAGGTCGGGTTGTGTTTGGATCTTGATCTATTCTAGATCTGGCGATTCTAGATACAGTTGATGGCTGAAAATGTTGTTGGAGATTAGTGGTGGCGTGCCGTGTGGAGGAGAGTGGCACTGTGCGGTGGCGTCATTGGATGGAGGAAAGTGGTGCGGTGGTGGCGTGGAGGAGAATGGAGGGTGGTGCAGTGCTCTTGTTGTTGTCGGAGAGGGAGAGGCAATCGTCGAAGAGGAGAATGAGAAAGAGAGCGTAGGAGTGTGTGAGAGAGAAACAAAAAAATGGACGGAGAGAGCAGATGAGCGTTAGGTGGGGTTTTGAAAATTTTGATTTCTTTTTCCATGTTTACAAACAAGTTCTTGTAATTTTCAAAAATCACGGTATCGACTATATATATTTTGAATATTAGCCGGTATCATTAACCTCAATTCTGTTCTGTTTTTTAACCAGTACGGAATGACATTCACATCCTTGCTTAATGTTTAAATAGAAGTGAGACCCACTTCTATTTAACGTTATATGGGTTCTACTCTAATAAAATTAAAAAAATCTACTTCAACAAAAAAAGTCACTTCAGCATTTAACTGACGAAGGCCTAACTCTGTAATTAGTTCCATCTTGTCAGGGGCTGTTTTGAACCTTTTTAAAATGTTAGGATTTATTTTAAACATTTCGCAAATGTTATGATTCATTTTTATCGTACCAAAATGTTAGAATCCAGCTCAAATTTCAGTGTAAACGTTAGGAGCTAAAGTTTTGAAAAGGTTTAGTTTAGCATTTGTTGAATAGTTTGATCAATTTCATATAGTTATTTGATTATGAAATAGCCTGGTACGAAATATTTACCTATAAACTACACTTTTATTTTCCCAATTGATACCATCATGTTGGTTAACTTCTAACAATTAATAGAATTTAATGTTAGTCAATTAAGGAGTGTATTGCATAATGCCAACCAAATTTTCAGTTGAAGTAAACATATTTTATGGAAATACAATGTCAATATTGCAAAATGATAAACAAGAAAAGGAGAGAATTGCAGCTAATGTACTTGAAATCGAGGCACAACATAAGGTAGGAAATGCCAACTCTTCTAGGACTTTTGGGGCAAAGAACAATCGGGCCATTTGTACAAGGTCCATTGTCCTCTTCATATTGGACCCCAAAGGTTGGCCGATTGTTTTCAACTAACAACAATAATAGTTCAATTCAGTTACCTCTTCTTTTTTCGTAAACAATTTATTATTTTAAATATAATTTGTATCTTTTTTTTGAAAAAGGTCTTTTAATATATCAAAAATTTTAAGGAATTAGAAAAGGTCTTTTTGTTTTTGTTTTTTTGTTTTTACAAACGTCAAAACTAGTTTGTGACGTCGTCTCTGTTTGGGTTTTTCTGAGTTCACTTCAGTTGAGTTCATTCTTGGACTGCTAAACCTCCCTCTGTGGTTCCCGACATTGGCTTCCTAAATCCTTAAACAACAAACCCCTCCTTAAACCCCCTCGAAACTGCACCATCCAACAAAACCCAGCTTAAACCCCAAAACACTACCCTATCTCTACAACTGATTCTTTTGTTGAGTCAAATGAGTAAAAGGGTCTTACTGACCCTTCGCTCTCACTCCAGTTCTTCTCTGTTATTGTTTCCTTCGTCAATTCCCATATGCCGTTCACCGTTTTTGTCCAACCACTCGCTTCTTTCCCGCCAACATATAATCTGTAGCATCGCCAGATTCGTCTCGGCTTCTTCATCGGACAATCTGCAAGGACTGGTGGATCCCGACGACCCCATTTTGCTGGAGAACTATCAAGCTTTGTCGTTTTCTAGGGAGGAATTTGCTTTTTTGAGGGATTCCCTGTCGAAACCCGATGCCTGTGTGCAGAAGTTTGATAGTGGTAAGCACTCAAAGGACGCTATTGTGATTGCAGATGCTATTTTGAATAACAATGATGTCTTCGGGAGTAAAACCCAGAAATTTCTTCGGCAATATAGAGAGAAATTGAGCGAGACTTTGGTAGCTGAAGTGTTGAATCTAATAAAAGACCGTGAATTAGGCGTCAAGTTTTTCATTTGGGCTGGGAGGCAAATTGGGTACAAGCATAGTGAACACATGTACAATGCATTGTTAGAGATAGTGGAAAGGAATAATGGTTATGGCGAGAAAGTACCTGATGAGTTATTGCGTGAAATTAAGGATGAAGACAGGGAATTGCTTGGGAAATTGCTCAACGTCTTGATTCGTAGACGTTGTCAAACTGACATGTGGAATGTCGCACTGGAAGAGTTGGGTAGGCTCAAAGATCATGGATACAAGCCCTCAAGACTGACTTACAATGCTTTAGTTCAGGTGTTTTTAAGAGCCGAGCGGATGGAGACGGCTTATTTAGTTCACAGGGAGATGGCAAGTTTGGGTTATACTATGGACAGGATTAGTTTGGGTTATTTTGCACATTCCCTCTGTAAAGCAGGGAAATGGAGGGAAGCCTTGAAGTTGATTGAGAAGGAAGATGTTCTGCCTGATACAGTTCTTTATACGAAAATGATATCAGGGTTATGTGAAGCTTCACTTTTTGAAGAAGCTATGGAATTCTTAAATAGGATGCGGACATCCTCTTGTCTTCCTAATGTTGTAACTTACAGGATATTGCTTTGTGGGTGTCTAAAAAAGGGAAAACTTGGTAGGTGTAAGAGGATTCTTAATATGATGATTCAGGAAGGCTGTTACCCAAGCCTCGGGATATGTAATTCTCTTGTTCATGCCTATTGCAAATCTGGAGATTATTCTTATGCATATAAGTTGCTTAAAACAATGGTTCAATGTGGGTGCCAGCCTGGTTATGTGGTTTACAATATATTGATCGGAGGTATTTGTGGCAATGAGGAGTTGCCTAGCTTAAGTTCATTGGAGTTGGCTGAGAAAGCCTATAATGAAATGCTTAATGTTGGGATCATATTGAATAAGGTCAATGTGAGCAACTTTACTCGATGTCTTTGTGGTGCTGGAAAATTTGAGAAAGCTTTTAATGTTATTCATGAGATGATGATTAAGGGCTTTATCCCAGATACAAGCACATACTCTAAAGTAATTAGCTATCTCTGTAATGCAAATAAAGTGGAGAAAGCTTTTTTATTGTTTCAAGAAATGAAAAACAATCATATTCTTCCTGATGTCTATACATATACAATGTTAATTGATACCTTCTGTAAAGCTGGCCTAATAGAACAAGCTCGAAAATGGTTTGATGAGATGGAAAGAGATGATTGTAACCCAAATGTGGTGACTTACACTGCTCTTATACATGCTTACCTTAAAGCAAGGAAGGTGTTTGATGCAAATGAAGTTTTTGAGATGATGTTGTCTAGAGGTTGCGTACCGAACATTGTCACTTATACAGCTTTAATTGATGGCCATTGTAAGGCTGGAGAACTTGAAAAAGCTTGCAATATTTATGCAAGAATGAAGGAGGATAATTTGAATACCCCGGAGGTAGATATGTATTTTGAGAAAACTAATCCTGATTCTAAAGAACCAAATATTTTCACTTATGGAGCATTAATAGATGGATTGTGCAAAGCACACAAGGTCAGAGAAGCACACGACCTGCTAGAAACTATGTCTGTGGAAGGTTGTGAACCTAACCATATCATTTATGATGCTCTAATAGATGGATTTTGCAAACTTGGTAAGCTTGATGATGCGCAAAAAGTACTTTCCAAGATGCTGGAGCGTGGTTACAGTCCAAATGCATTTACTTACGGATCTTTGATTGATAGATTATTCAAGGAGAAAAAGTTAGATCTTGCCTTGAAAGTGTTGTCAAAGATGCTAGAAAATTCTTTTGCCCCAAATGTTGTTATATATACCGAGATCATTGATGGCCTGTGTAAAGTTGGCAAGGCTGATGAAGCTTTTAGACTTATGGTTATGATGGAAGAAAAGGGCTGTAATCCAAATGTTGTGACTTATACAGCAATGATTGATGGCCTTGGGAAAATTGGGAAAGTTGACAAATGCTTAGAGCTATTGCAACAGATGGCTTTAAAGGGCTGTGCTCCAAACTTTGTTACCTATAAAGTTCTGATAAACCACTGTTGTGCTGCTGGCCTTTTGGACAAGGCTTGTAAACTTTTAGAAGAGATGAAACAAACATATTGGCCGAGGCACATAGCTGGTTACCGTAAGGTGATAGAAGGTTTCAGCCATGATTTCTTAGTATCTCTTGGTCTTTTGGTCGAGATAAGTGACAATGATTCACTGCCAATTCTCCCAGTTTATAGAGTTTTGATTGACAGTTTTATCAAAGCTGAAAGACTAGAGATGGCTGTAGAGCTGCATGAAGAGCTCTTATCATTTTCATCACCGAATTCAGCTGCCAATCGAAGGATGTATACTTCCTTGATTGAGAGTCTCTCACTTGCTCATAAGGTTGACAAGGCATTCGAATTGTATGCTGACCTGATTACAAGGGGCACTATTCCAGAGTTAGGCATATTATCTCACCTTCTTAAGGGGCTCTTTAGGGTTAACAAGTTTGCTGAAGCACTTCAGCTTTCAGATGCCATATATCGGATGGTTAGTTTCTCAAAATAATCTTCTGTTGGTGATGAATATGGCTTCTTATACAACATATTTGATCTTACCTATCATCTATTATTTGTAAATAGGCATTTAAGAATCATAAACAGCATGTTGATCAAGAAAGAAACATGGAGAAAGTGGAATAATTTTTCCAGACAATGAAAATAAAACTTTTTATATCACACTCCATAAAAATGACCTTAATTTCTGGAGGAATTCAATGTTCCCTAAATCATTCTTGATCAAAACTATGTCTTTAGTCATTATTGTTATGTATTAATGTGGTAAAACTTTTTGTCCTCTCTTTTTCTGCTGAGGTTCTGATTTGTTAACTAAATAGGAAATCACATATTAGCTTTGAAGTCATGAAGGGATTTTAGACTTTGTCATTCTTAAGGACTTGATAACAAAAGATTGTCATTCAGGTTCTCTAGTTATTTATTATGAAGTTAAAGAGTGGTTAGCTCATTTTGTAAGTTGCCTGCTGGATAATTAAACGGGGTCTTCTGTGTAATTGATTGTTTCATTGGCCAAGTCTTTAGAATATCAAATGTGTCTTCCTGATTCACACTATTTTACTTATCAGAATATATGCATCAATGTTATGCATGCTAGACAGCACTTTTCTGTTGTGTATTGTTGATCGTTTCCAACTTGGTTCCTTCACATGGTCTGATCTGCCTTGTTAAAATGCTCCATTCTGATTGTTCACAAGTGATACTTTAATCTAACATGATCAAATTATGTGGAGTTCCATAGTTTTGGTGGACTTATTGTTTCTCTAGCTCTTGTGGAAATGATGTGGATATTCATTGCTTTTTCCGTTTCCTTTCTAAAATTATTCAAGTGAGATTAGATGAGCAGGCCATCTAAAGCTTGGTAATGTTGGATCTGTATTTTCAAACAGCATTATCACTTACACCAGAAATCATCTGTAATTTCCTACGTGATGTCTTTTTTGGACTTTTTTTTTTATGTGGGTCAACTAGAAATAGTTTCTCTACTAGTTAGGAATAAGGTTGCATACTATTTAACCTCCTAGACCTTGCGTATCAGCGGGATTTTCACTGAGTTGTTGTTGTTGTTGTATGTTTTTCTTGGACATGTATTCAGGTGTCCTGTGCTTATAGTTTTCTGCACTTAAGCAGGATGTCAACTGGGTACAGGCAGATGAGGCAGATGATAAATAATAGCTCAAGCATGTGATTACTTCACAGCGCTTCAATTTTTCGGCCCACATATCGGCAAATTTTAATCAACCTGATCAATCAGTAGTGCATCCCAATTTTTTCCGAGATTGACTAGGGAGAGGATATGATCCCTATATTGACGGGGAAAAGAGATGATAAATTAGTGCATGGATAATGTACAGATATACGAAAAACTGAGGATTATTGTCTAAAGCAGCTATGCATGAAGAAAGGTATAATTATAACAGGTGAGCTTGGTTTTGAGGAACTTCTCTCATCAGACATGTAATTTAATGCAGCTGGTGCCCTTTATCTGATTCCTTCTCAAAAGCATGGATGTGGATCAAACTGAGAACTGATTTGGCTTAGAAATGTTGACAGTTTTAAACATAGCAGTACTATGAGCTGATTGTTGGCAAAACTATACTGCAATCAGAATTCATTTGGGTACGAAAACAGTTTATTATGATAAAAGATAAATAAATAAACCTTAACTTGTTCTGAAGATTCACTGGTTTTCTGAATTGTAGATTGTAAAAGTGAAAAATAGATATTCCAGACAAGGAATAAGCTGATTGCTTAATATCAGATGTTGACGATTATTCACATGTAATAGATTGTTTACAACACAGTAATGCAATGAAATTTTACTTGATTAATAAGCAGGGTTCTGTGAAACAGGTAAACTCTAACTTGTTCTGAAGAATTTACTGGCTTATTTGAATTATAGACTGTAACATATCAAAAAAGCAATATTCTTGCCAAAGTACAATCAGACAAGGTGCTTAATATTAGAATATGCAAATGTTCTTTTTTTTTGGTTGGTCTTCTTGCACTTCACACTTACTCAAATTTATTTTGAGCACAGAAGCTGTTTTCATATTGTTGGATTGGTGTCATGTGGCCTGGCCTTATGCATGAGTGTAACGACAACCTTCTCCTTTTGGTTTCATTTACATATGCCCGGTTTTACATAATTGTGCCATCAAGATCAGATGTTTTAGCTGAATAAATTTTTAATTCAATAATTGACGGTTTTGGTTAAACTGCAGGACATCTTAGAGGAGTGGTGTTATTTGAAGCAATTGGCAATAACACAATCCTGTTGCAACATTACTCTTGAGGGGAAGCATTGCTTCAGAAGAGGGATTCAGATAGTGCCAGAGGTATATTTATTCTGATCCTCAAATGAAGTTAAATTGAACAGTTTGACAAACGTAATCTTCTATCCATTTCAATTCGAAAATACTAGTTCGAAACATAACTGAGAGAAATTTTGTTCCTTTTCAGTACACCAGATTAAGGAGTTGGTACTTTTCATAATTTCAGTTGTCTCTAAGTGCGAACTTGTAGATGTAAAGTCAAACTTCAACTGGTGGTACTAATTCATTTTATTGGTGGTTGCGTAATTTTCTCCCATGCGAGGATGAGGATAATCTTAGGAGTAGGTTGCCCTCATTTAAGTAAACACCCAAGGAATGAGCCATATCGAAAGAGATGAAAATGGTAGCATCGACTGCCAGTCTGTCTCTAATGGCTTCACTAAATGAGACACAAGATTTTGCTCAGATGTCAAGTTTCAGATCTAACTCTTCAATGCACCGAGGTCTGATTTGCTTTGAGGAGTCGAGGTATTGCCAGATTTAATACATGTACCTTGGCTGCTCTGCTACATAAGTCGTCCTCTCATCTCTTTATGCATCATAGTTCTTTGCATCTTTCTTCCTAGTGCATCTTTGCTTCTTCTGGTCCAACATCAAGTTGATGTAGAAATTTTCTAGCTCTCCCTTCTGCCTCTCAAGAATTGCTTGCATTTTAGTGATCTCTTTTTCTCCGTTCATTACCCTAGAATTAGTGTTTGAATGCATTTCTTTCTGATGTGACTAACCTTTTTCAAATTGGATTAGCAGGAAGACATCAAAGAATTTCATGATTGCTCTTCTTGTTCTCTTCATTATAGCAAACTATGATGCGGCAAGAGCATCCAGATTACTAGATACGGACCGGTCAGTTGTCTTGGAACCCACAAATGCATACAACGAATACGAGACCAATGGTTTCAGACCAACAGTTCCAGGACATAGCCCTGGTGGTGGTCATCATACTCCCCCACCAGCTATTGTAAAACGAGAGATTTTGCATACTGTTAATGCATACAAAAATTACAGGGCCAACAGTTTCAGACCAACGGTTTCAGGAAATAGCGCTGGTGAAGGCCATCGTACGTCGCCATCAGCTAATTGTAAATAAGCCTGAACTAAACCGTTTCTGATTAACATGATGTAACGAAGAATGAGAACTCATGCCAATAAACTTTTTGTTGCCAGTATCTGGTTTAATGCAAGCAACTTATATCACTAGAACTTAATGTACAAACTAAGCTATATGATGTTAAAACATCAGAAAGGAAGTTGATAAAGAAATACTGTCAACGCTAAAATTGATTATTTTGTGTTTGCTGGATCTAGTGTTTTCTAAGATAACAAAAATTACTTGTCGAAATTTCAATGTTGTCATTAGGCCATGATGTATACTTTAAATTTAAATAACTATGTAATATATAATGTTATCAAATGCTGAATTTACAATCTCACAGCAATTTGCGGAAAAAATATTTAATAATATTAAATCTTTTATCTTAAAAAATTATAGTTTAAATCTTATAGTAAGCTAGGTTACCTGATTTTAACATCATGTTAGATGTTCCCACTTTGTCTGAAAGACTGCAAGTTTAGATCTAAATCATTGGAGCAAATCAAGATCCTACTAATATTTTTGGATATCACGCTTGTCAAGTGAACAACATTAGTATTTTGCAGTGAAATGATGTTCACTTGACAAACGTGATATCCATAAACAGTACAAACGTATGACAGAAAGGTACTATCTTTTGAATGGATAAAATGACGTTAATTTTTAATAAAAGCTATCCTTAAAATATAAGGGGATAGAGGTATTTGGTTTCACTCCCCTTCAAGGATCTTTTTCGGGGGTGCAGTGGTATTATTGCAAGAGTAGTTAAATTGTTATAATTATATATTTTAAAATCATATTATATTGTAAGAATCAAATCAATATTAATTTAAAATTTAAAAGAAAAATAAGAGAATATGAATTGTATTTGGTTTAATAATGCTAATTTAACACTAATTACATTAACCTTCCCATAGTTTAGATATTTTTTTAATTCTGGTCTCTATCGTTTAAAATTGATCATGTATCCTCTTAAAGTTTTGTTTTTGTTTTATCTGTATCCCTAGCATTATTTCCGTTAAAAAAACCTAACAAAGAATGAGGAAATGACAATGTGTGAATTAATCAGGTGTTATATGACACAATATCTCTTATGATTACATCGTATGATATTGTTATATCGTACGATGTCCTGTGGAGGTGGGTAACATGTTAAGCATGTACACGACGCCACATGAAAGAATAGTCTTTCTGATGGCTTTATAAAAAATCCCTTCTTTTCGAACAATCTTTTGTAAAAATCACAGCATCATAAGTATAGAGTAGTATTATGCATTAAGGTCTGTGAAAAATCATAACGTTATAAGTATACATCCGTGTTCCTAAAATGTAAAATGTATCACATTTTTGGGAATTTTTAATGAAGGTTTCAATTAGGGTTTATAATTTAGGGATTTTTAGTTACCGGGCAGCTAGGGTTTCAATCAGGGATCTTTAAAATCTTCTTTTTTTAAAGAATATTATTGTAAGGATATAACCCTAAACCATTACAAAGTGTTGTAAGCAATAAAATTGGCTATTGTATTAATAACAACTAGGCTACTATGCATAGCCTAGTAAATTAACAGATAAAATTAACCTTCAGTTGAATACGCCTAGAAATGTTGGCTTGTTAATGGATATTCCAATTATCTTTAGATGTTGAGAGTTTAGAGCCCTTAATGTCAACTCTAACCTTATCTAATTAATGGTCTTCACTCTAGTGTCTTTATATGTGCTGACTTGCCCTTTAAACAACTTCAAATTCCTTTCCTTCCACAGATAGTATGTAGCGCATTAGAGACATAACACCATATGATCTTCTTTATGCATATGAGTTATACCTGATATTCATTGAACAATTGATCTCTAACCAATGACTTAGCAATTTAAGTTGCATCGAACTACAATGTCATTTCATATCCATTTAAAGAAATGATAGTGAAAGAAAAGATGGGTAAAGGAATCATTAGAGCCTATACACATCTGACAAAGGGTTGAGATATTGTTGCCACTTCCTATTCTATCCAAAGTTGACAGTCTTTCCCTCACAGCTAGCCATAAGATAAAAGAGACTTTTAGAATCAGTAAGTTATTCCAGACTAAAAAATGTCAAGGGAATTTAGGAGCCATTTCCCTTATGGAGTTTATACAGGACTTATTAGAGAAGGTAACTGATAAATTCCCAATTCAATAAACTACGTCCTTTATGCTAAGATTAGGGAAGTAAAGAGGGAAGCATTAAAAAAAAATGGCATGCTTATTTTTACAACCCCACCTGTCATCAATGATTATTTCATTGATTACATTACCTAGATAGAGAAACCTAATACTCAGAAAGTTCAGTAGCTAATGGAGAGGGCCAAGAGGACTCCAGTTATCTATCCGTAATCATGTGTGACCACTATTATAACACACCACTACCATAGAGCATATGCCTGAACATCCAGAGGATATTCAAGAACATACCCTACGAAAGTAGCATGTTAAAGCATTCACATTAACCTATTATGGCATCATACTTAACATATATAGTGCAAAGATCAACCTTTCCCATTAATTCACAAAACTTAACTTACATTGTCATTTCATGTCATAAACCATGTTTATACATATCATAACAATTGGGAGTTTAAAGTTCTTTATAAAAAGGTCAACATAAAAGGGAAAGCTAAACGAAAATATTCTATTTAGACTTCGCAGGTATCAGCTGACTAGACCTTTAAGTCGTTCTTGTTTCCAAAATTGACAGTACTAGACTTCTAGTTTGCCTTAGAAGCTAGGTCTCTCTTGTACTTGAAAATTAACATTGCAATTTTGATAAGTTTATGAACTCAGTGAGTAAACCATTATCGATGTATTCACTCATATGAAAACAAAAATATCTTAAGTATAAATCATCTCATATCTCAACACTACATCATGCACTTCAGACATTTCATAAATTCATTTCGGAATAATCCGATCACTTATTTTAATCAGTCATATCATCAACATGTATACAACATTGCATATCTTTTTATAAACACAATGCAGAAATATTTCATAATCTTTCACATGTTACATGTAGAGATACATATATGAATGCAAATACATACGTGACTCAAACTTTCGTTTTTATTTTGTTGTGACCGAGCGCTTATTTACTGTCCCATACCCATTGTAGATACAGGGCTCATTTCATTTACTATCCCGTACCTATTGTGGATACCGAGCTTATTAATCATTGAGTTTGTGGCTTTTTATGCGCATTTTTTGAGCTTTAAACTCTTTTCAAACTGGTTACTCTGAATACAACTATTTTATCTAATCATGCATAGCAATTTGATGGAATGCACCAATTCACATGGTATGCTATCATTCACTTGCAGTCAAAGTGCACAATCACTCGTCATATTTATATTCATCGGATCTGAGTTTGGCATTCAACTTTTAGTTGATGACACATATTTTCCAGAGTCACATACAATGTGAAAACACTCCCAATATAATCTCGAATATCAAACTCCGCGGACTATTAATATCCGGAATTATCACAATCGTATCAATTATCACAATAATATCAATAACAGTACAATAAATATAACCAATTAATCATAGTGAGAAAACATCTAAGTTAACTCACAATATGTTCTAGATAAGCTATTGCCTGGATGATCCAGCAATGTCTGGATGCTGACAATCGATTTGTACTTCTTTAATCATGCAATACACATATTGTACACATTACTAAGTTGGTCAATCATATACATATTCAATCAATCTCATATATTTATGTGTCATGTTTAGTGCATGCTCAATTGACTTTCCCGGGTATGTATTTTTAAATCACAAGTCTTGATCATTCAAACATTATACTTTGTATACTACCATTTTGCAATCATGTTTGTACCTTTAAATTAACTTGATTTAATCCAAATTCATCAATCATACTTTACAATTATCCTTAAACATTTCCATGATCTAAAAGCCTCTTATAATTCACACACAATTGGTTCTTTAAATCTGGAATTTTTGCAAGCTAAATCTATACATTCACCAAACTTTTTCCAGCAACGTATACTCATACCTTCATCCAATTCTCATTCATAATTGCCCTATGTTCTTCAATACTCATTCATCCATACCTTATATACATTATTCATGTCGTAAAGATCATGTTTGCATTAAAAGAAGTCATTTATCCCTTTAACAAATCAGAATTTCCAGATTTGAACTCAACTACATCAAAACAATCCATTCTTTAGATTATGACATCAATTAACTACATAAACTTATTAAGATCTTAACCAATTAATCAAGCAACAATCTAGGTTCATTCCTAGCCTTAATCAAATCCAAATATACCAATTTAGAGTGAAATTTCTCAGCTGGTCTAACATGTACACAAGGCTGAAACTAAAATTCCAGAATTTGTTATCAACATCACTAATGTGTGTAACTTTTCTACCTTCAATACCTCACAAATTTAACAAGCTTAAAGACATCACTAACACCTGAAAATTTCCAGATTTCATGTCCCTTAAGGTTACTTCATTTTAGGTTAATTTAACTTCCATATTGGTTACACCAAGGCTTACAAAATTCTGCTCACTTATGTCATTAACATTCATTATTTTACAAACACACTTATAGCTCAAAATTTCCATATTTGAAAACACCTTAATGACACCTATCTTTAACATGAATTCTCATAAATTGTACTTCAATTCTCAAATTAAACCATCCATACAACGGTCCATAAACTACCATTTTGCTTATATAAAAACAGACTAGAAAAGTACTCATTCATTCTCCATTTTCCAACTTTTCTCAGCATAGGTTTTCGGGTTCTTCTAAACTAATGTTCCTATATGTCTTAATTTTCTAATGACATAAAGTTAATGCAATTTGGTTTATTATTACTAGAGCTATACCTAAAATACTACAGACTATTCTCAAACAGTGACAGCACCCAATACTCAACTTTAAGCCAAATTTCAAAACCCTTAGAGACAGAACTCAAATTCAATTCCTTCATGAAAATTGTAGAAATATGTATCTACTTTAATATAAAATCAAAATCATACCATTTAGATATCTACATATCAAGATATGGCTAAAATACGATGCCTATTTAGTGGAACCACTATACAGATGCCTATTCAGTGGAACCACTCCATCTAACATATGCCAGTGCACTTCATCATCAAAATCTTATACAATCTTTCCTAATTCAATCATCATAATCACATGCCTTAAAGATCAGATTTCTACTTACTTGTTAGGCTCAAATTCCACTTCAAAACCTCAAGTTAATCTAGCCCTCAAGCTTGCACGATCATCTCAAATACAAAGAAAACAACAAGATGAAACACAACAACATATAACTTTCTTTATGTAGAATCTTGTCTAGATTTTGGAGTGGTGATCAAAGAAATAGAATCAAAATTTTAGACCTATAAGAGGGTGGATATTTTGGTGGTAAAGGGAAGAAAGGAGAGAATGAACACAGCAAAACAACTTCTGCAATAGCCTAACTCATTAGGTGCTAGATGTCACCATTTCATAATGAAAATTGTCCCTATGCATGTATTCCATTTGTTCTCTCCATAAGCTGCCACATGCATTCCATTTGTCCTTTTTAGAAGTTGCCACATGTCACCTAATTACTAGTCCACTTGTCACTCAATTATGCTGCCACTTGTCAATAAATTACCTATGTCAAATGTCACTTGTTTATCTATTGCATTTGTCACTTATTTCATTGGCTTAGTCATCTTAATTTTTCATGTGTCAATTTGTCTTACCACTTGACATTTTTGCTTAGTCCAAATATACATATTAATATACTAATCTCCCAATTGTAAAAAATAAATTCCAAATTACTAATTGTAATCCATCAAACCAAAATTTAAGACATAAAAAATTTACAATTCACATCATGATCATTTTAAACCTTTCATACCCCGGAATATGTCAATTGAGTGCACATACTATCTTTGCAATGTGTACAAATCATAATTTAAGTGTGTATGCTAATGATATGCAAATGAGTGAAATGCATTTCTTTAATTCTCAATGATATTAATAGTCTAGGGTTCTAACCTTTAGTATGAAAAACAGGCTATTACAATTATTTCCTACCTTGTAGAATATCAAAGGCTGCATGACCCCTTTAAGCTTTAAGATTTTCATCATACTCCAAGATGAGTCACTCTTAGTCTTGATGGTCCAAATACTCCTGTTTCTCAAATAGTGCTCATTCATCCATTTTTCCTAAAGGGATTCCTTATCAGTGACAAGTCTTTAAAGCTTTCATTAGAAATACTTTATTGACAAGTTGAATAGGTCTTCTACCTAAAACCCCTCATCTTTAGGTACACAAATGTCTTTCCATCTAATCCTTGCAAAAGGCTTCACATTCAAGTCCCCTTTCTATAAAAAATTCCTAATGAGCTTTTTAACATCCCTGTTTAACTTCTTAGGAAGACAAAGATGGGATGACTGATAAGTATGTAGCTATTTAACTAAATTAACAAATTGTAGCCTACCTATAAAAGAGAGACATTTAGAAGTCCAGTTCCCAATTATCCTTCTAATTATGTCAAAAACTGGCCAACAGTCAGAGTGAGAAGTTATCCTTGAGGAGATGGGTATTCCTTATTAAGTAAATAGGGGAGGCGGATTTTAATTTCCAACCTATGATTCTTATAAGGTTATGAGTTATGCATGAATCATCCATTGAAATAATTAAAATGCTTTTCCCTTTGTTGATAAAAAGCCTAAAAAGGGTACTAAACTCATCTAATGACTTCATTAAACATTCCAAAGAAATTGGAGTAGTTCCACAGAATAAGAGTAAATCATCAACATAAGCTAGGTGAGTGATTCCCACAAATTTACATTTTTTGTGGAATTTGAAGTCTCTCATTTGACTAATATTTCTTTGGATTATTCAAGATAACACTTCTATACATATGGTGAGCAGGTAGGGGGAAAGAGGGACCCTTATCTTATGCCTTTTACTCCCCTAAAATAATGAGTAACTTCCCTATTAACAAACATACCATAAGTGTTAGTTAGGAACTAGTTAATCCATAAGATGAAGGAGACTAAAAACCCAAAAGCTTTAAGAGATAAGATAATGAAGTCCTAATCAACCATATCAAATGCCTTATGAATGTCTACCTTGATGATGCAGTTGCTTCCTGTACCCTCCAAGCGGTAATTTCTGAGTAACTCCTAAGCAAGCAAGATTATATTGCTTATGTTCCGTCCTTCGATGAATTTAGCCTGAGCATGATTAATGAAAGATGGAAAAACTTGCTTAAGCCTTGAAGACAACATTTTGCAAATGATCTTATAAAAGGTGGAGCAATAAGAGATAAGCTTGAACTACTTAAGAGATTTTGGTTTTCTAGCTTTGGGAACAAGGTATAAATGAGTGATATTCCATGAAGACAACATTCTATAGAAGGGGAAAATTTTCAAGATATAAGCTTCACAAGAAAATGTTTTGATGAGATCTTTGAAATCTTTAAGTTTTAATTAGGGTTTCAATTAAGGATAGTCGACATCTTCGAGTTTCAACTAGGGACTTTTTGTTATGTTTTAATTAGGTTTGCAATTTTAGGATTTTTAATTACTAGGTTGTTAGGGTTTTAATTAAGGACATTTGAAATCTTCAAGATTCAATTGGGGATTTTCTATTAAAGTGTTAATTAGGGTTTATAATTGAAGGATTTTCAATTTATGGATTGTGAGGGTTTCAACTAGGGAATTTTGAAATCCTCGAGTTTTGGTTAGGGATTTTCTATTAAGAATTCCATTGGGTTTTAAATATAAAGATTTTCAAGTAATATGTTGTTAGAGTTTCAATTAGGGATCTCTAATATCTTCAAGTTTTAATTAGGGATTTTGATCAAGGTTTCAAGTAGGGTTTATAATTTAGGTATTTTTCAATTTCTGGGTTATGAGGGCTTTAATTAGGGATCTTTGAAATCCTTGAGTTTTAATTAGGGAATTTCCATTAAGGTTTCAATTAGCTTTGCAATTTAGGGATTTTTAGTTACTAGGTTGTAAGAGTTTTAATTAAATATCTTCGAAATCTTGCTGTTTCAATTAGAGGCTTTATGTTAGAGTTTTAATTAATGAACTTTAGTTATGGATTCAATTAGGTGATTTATAATGGGTTTCAATTAGATGAAATTGATTAAAGCTTCAATTAGGTGGTTTTGTCATTTTCATTGTTTTAATGTGTTTCTCTTATAGAATATAGTGGAATGCGAATTATGAAACTAACTATACATCCTTTTGTTGCTTTATTTTCAAGGTAATGAAATTTTAATATACCAATTTGTTTTTCTGTTCATTTTTATTCTTATGAATTTGATTTATAGTTTGTCTTCATATATGTCTATATAGCCGTCTATCCATTTAAAGGTGGTGGTGTTAGGTTAATTTAACAATTGTGAGCATTATTGCCTTATAATCTAGATGATTTAATTTAAGCTATTATGCTAAATTTCAAGATACCTGTTCTCTATTGTATATGGAATATATAATCTTTTATCACTGACTTTCCATGTTGATATAGTATTTTTCATCTTTAACACTTTATTTGGTTTTGTTCCTTCTTTTTCTCTATTTCTTATCTAACTCTATATGAGTCATGTTAGATAGTATCATCTTTAATGTCTAATCATTTTTCATCTTTAACACTTTATTTGGTTTTGTTCCTTGATTTTCTCTGTTTTTTATCTAACTCTATATGAGTCATGTTAGATAGTATCATCTTTAATGTCTAATCATTCTTTGTCAAACCTTACAACTAACTTTGGCTTTCATTCTTTTTACAATGTTTATACTTTACACTTTAAAATGAAACATAAATAACTGAAACATAATCTTATACTATTATTTTAGGTACTAGTTGAGAAATGGATACTACAACTGACCACAAAAATATATTTCAATGTTCTTAAGTGAATGTTTTAAGTTCAAAATAGATATAAGATATGAAGGTAGATAAACAAACTATTTTAGTGCTGAGGTGGATAATATAACCTTAGTTGGTATTGTAGGGAGCCATGGATCCATGCATCACATACATGACAAGTAGAGATGTCAATATTAGCCCGGCTCAGCCTAACCCGACCCGGCCCCACCCGGTCGGTAGTCATCGGGTTTGGCCCGGTCAAACCGGCCCACGGGCCTGGTGGGTATGGCCTGTGGACTGGTGGGTCGGGCCACGGGCTGGTGGGTATGGCCTGTGGACTGGCGGGTGAAGCACGGGCCACGAGCCGGGGTGGACGGGCTACGGGCCGGCCCGTGGCCCCATGGAATAGTGGACGGGTCGGACCGCGGGCCAGTTCGACAGGCCCGATTAGTGGCCCGTGGCCCACCCACCACCCAAAAATTTTTAATTATTTATTAAAATAATTAATAAATAATTAAAATAAATTAAAAATTTATAATTAATGTAATTCATAATTTTAACAATAACTTTTAACTTATTAACTTATTAGCTTTTCAGTTAAATTTCTAATTGATTGAATTAAATGTCCTAATTAATCATACCATTATATACATTTCAATAACTTTATTATATCATAATTAATTAATTATATGTTGTTATAATTTAAAGTTGTCACATAATACACATATTAAAAAGAAAAAAGGTGAAAATTTTATTAATTTTATGAAATATAAATATAGGATATGCTTATAACACTCTAAGGACGACTGGACGAGAAGGATTTAAAGTAATACTTATATCTTATATTAAGGTTTCCATTAAGGATCTAAGGAATTACCCTTAACAAACTTTTAATTAGAGTTACTTAGGTATAAATGAATCTTCTAACATTAGAATTTAGATAGGAGAAAAAAATTATGAATGTAATTTATATAAATTTAGATTAATTAGAATATAATGATTTTAAAAACAAAAGTAAAAGAACTATTTTTGACTTAATGAAATAAATAATTTATAAAAACAAATCAAAAAATATAAATACATATATGTAATATACTGTACTTTTTTGTTTTTATAACTGAATTACTTATATATTATTTTGGAATTGATACATTAGGATTAATAAAGTGTTAATTCATTTTTAAGATTAATATAAATACATATATGCACAATGTATATATTATGTAAGTATGAAAAATAAAATAAAAAGTTTAAATTGACTTGTTTATAGGGAATAATTAGGACAACATCAACATTATCATTGCTATATATTTTTAATAAATATAAATTGGTTCGTATTTTATATATTTTATTTTATATAAATATTTTTGTATAATTTTGCAAAATATTATAAATGATTATGTTATAATTTATAATTTTAAAAAATACAACTACAATTTTTTAAAATTTTCTTCAAAAATTTTTAAAATATATTAAACGCCCGGGTCGACTCAGGCCTGACGGGCACCCTGTGGCCTGGATGGGCTAGACCATTGACAGTCAAGGCCCAGCCCAACCTGTTGACATCCCTAGTTGTAGGAGGTAGCTAATAATTTAAACTCCTAAGGGAGAGTATTTAGTGCTTAATACACTATAAGCATGTCAGAAATAGGTATATCTAGTGCCTTCAGCTTACTATGAAGATACACCATCCTGATAATATACTCTCTAACGACTCCTTCTCCTGTATATCTCATGGAGAATAGTTCTTTAATCAAGGCGCTCTACTCCGCATGAGAAAACACCTTGTACCTCTGGGAAATGCTATCCATGAACTCCTTTGCTATGACCGTAACCGATAATCCACTGAGTAGATGATCTGGTATCGACCTCTTAATGGTCGAATAGCATAACCTATTTGCCGCTTCCAAATTGCCATTACTGCTTTATCAGCTTTTGAGCTGATATCGGTAAGGGGAGGGGGCCTCTCGATATGCATCGCCATGTTGACATTAGCCATCTCTAAGGCAAACTCAACATCCTTCTTTCACTTCTTGAAATTGAAACCTGTTAAGGTAATCGTGATAGCATTGTTGTTTACAGAAAAGGTAACCATAAAATATAAAAGACAATGTAAAGATCAGTATAAATGCAGGATAACGGTGATACCTAAAGCATCAAAGCAGTATCTATATGGAGAATCTGATTACACATATTTTGAAACAGCTTTGGGCTGAATACATAATATATGCAATTAGACCCTCACATAAAAGCGATCTGAGTACAAATTATCAACTCTCATGACACTACCACCTTTGGGTGAATAGATCATTTAAGTATTAGCTTTCCTCTATCTAATGCCTTTATGAACATATCAAAATCCTATGTAAGGCTAACACCTCTTATGTCATCATCACATTCTATATGGGCATAATACATGTAAAAATCAGCTATAAATGCAGAAAACCAAATGCATAGTCAAATAATCATATACTAGTATTGAAAACATCGTCTTTAAACTTTATTTGAGATTTTTAATTAAAAATTCTCAATGAAATTGACTATCGTATTTTTTTAATACCGAACCTACCACACAAGATATAAAACTTTAAGTGTCTCTCTTATGTGCAGTTCGGAGTACAAAAATGCACTCAAAATTAGCTTTAAAAAGCTATAGAAACTTTTTTCAGAATCTAATTACCAACGTAATACATCCAGAAAAATTGAAAAATCACTTTAAAAATTCCCCCGACCTGGAAACTGACCAAAAAGAGATGGGGTAACTTTATAGGAATTTTTGAATTTTTTTAATTTCTGGTGTTGACATCAACATCAGCTGGCGTCAGCCTGTGAACGCGCTTGCATGACGACGTACGCCAGATACGTCTGACGTGTGCACAGCACATGGCTCCACACACAAACATACGTTCACTGTATGGCGCACGCCATCATGTGTCCTAATCGTGACCGTCCACGTGTTGGGATAGATGACAGGCACGTGCGATGCACGTACCAGCCATCCCGCACTCGTGGGAGAACGAGCTGCGTGAGGTACATACAATCGTCAACGCATGGAGCCACGTAGTGGCACACGATTGGTGCATGTGTCTAAACAGCCTAAGGGCGGTTACTGTAACACCGCACACGCCTGAAGGTGCTACAATTTTCAGTGATCCCGAAAACCATTTTTCACTCATTTTGGCCCATTTTGACCTATTTTTCATAGCTATTCTTATGTATACCACTTTTACATAATCATATACGCAAAAAAAACCAAAAATGAATCAAAAACTGATGAAAACCATAATAGATGAAAATCGAAAAACTTTCATTTCTGGCATCCCAATCACGTAATCGCTCTGATACTACGTGTAATACGTAGCATAGACCTTATTACGTGTCTCCGATCATTCATGAAAGGGTCAAAAATGAAGGAAATGCAGATTTCAGTTCCATCTCAACTTCTGAAGCTATTTTCGTGGTCAAAACGGACTGCAATCACCCGGGATCTTCACGGAAAACTATCACCGACACTTGATTAATGCCTTTTTACAGTTTTCTCAAAACTTAAATGCTCTTAACGGATCAGAGGATCCGCAAGCTTACGAATGATATGAGCAACTGTAGGAAACCTTAACCTTTATATATAGCTTCCACATCAGGCTTCCTTATCACAAACCCGATAGGGTCCGGTTTACACTAATCGGGATCCATTTTCCTTGTTAGACCCTATTTTCGGAGTCTAACTTTCATGCTCTCTCTGATACCATAAGACATCGGACCCACTAGGTGCCTCAAGATCATGGGCAGAATGTGTCCCCGCATTTTGTAGGACAAAAAACTTATTCGTGCTCCCTTGGCGAGAGCTGGATCAAGTCAGAGCTCCTCGAGTTCTTCTCCGAGGTGGCATAATCACTCATGATACATAGAACCAATGGAAATCTTTAACTCTTGCACAACAGTTTCAAAGGGGATACCAAAAACAGTTCAAGTCATGCAGAACAATTTCAATTCATGAACACAATTCCAAACATAGCAAGTAATTAATTTAAAATCCATGCATGTACACTTCATGTCTCCAACTCCCTAATTATGCTTTGGATACTCCAAAACTTGGTCCTAAACTTGGTCCTTCACCCGAACCTCAACCTGGTCTCTCTGAAATGCATGTAACTTGGCATATACCTCGAAAATGCCCATATAAGATCCTAAACCTGGCTCTGATACCACATCACTAGTGGAACATATCTTCATCTATCAATATAGTTTGATAATCCTTAACAAAAATCCATTATTGATCTAGTCATAAACCACATTGTTGAATCCGCAATATAAATTTGTCGATGGCTTCAGGTACTGTGATATTTGCAGTAGTCTTTACCCCTAATTTCTTCTTTCATATGAATTATATGCTCCAGTGGTAAGGTGATGAATTTTTTTACCGTAAATAATCAAAGATCTCCTCTATTTTTAAGGTGTCAAAAGTGTACTGAACTTAAGTATATGGACCCTAATTTTTTTTAAGTTCTAGAGATTTATGCTCTAAAGAGGGCAAACATAAGTTCCAAAATGTTGACTTTGGCAATTGTGGAATTGTAAAATTTCATCTCAATGATACAAGTACCTATTGAATTCTTTCTGCTGTGACCTTCTTCCCTAAGAATTTCTTATTTGGAAACTTTGTTGCCAGTTTATAGAAATCATAAAATTCCATGCTTGGAATTTCTTTTGCAATTCAATGACCATACTTATTGAAACTAACTTCACATATTTGATTTCTAGAAGTGTTATTTAGCATCAACTTCCTATTTTCTTGAAACAAGCAATGAACATATCAACATTCTTACCACTCTTCTAAGTGACCCTTGACAACTCAGTTATGCTAACTTCGGGCTTAGCCCTAAAAACCTAAGTATAAAACAATATTTCTATTTTAGCCGAGAAAAGGACAAAATTTTAGGCAATAAACATACTAAAAGTAGAGTATTTTTATTAATGAATTCGAGAACAACCTAAACTTAAAGTAGTTGAAATTTTTGTAATTGGCTAATTCTTAATATTGTATGGTGACTCTAACAATGTGCTCAATGGTGGATTGACCATCTTTACTAAAAAAATAAGTTGAATTTGGGAATTTGTAACCACAACAATGAGGATTCTCATAATCAATCTATTTCAGATAAGAATTGTAAAATTCTACTTGGCCAGTTGTCTAAAACTAGGTCTATATAATTCCTGAACAACTTCTCTTTCAACTTGTAATGTCATTTACAGTAAGAGAATGATAGGATTGCAGTTTATAGTTGCAATGTTGCCAAACGGTATTGTGATTCATTAGCTTTAGCCTTCCTACCAAATCCCCATCTGTTTAAAACTTGTGTCCTAACTGTATGTTAGCCATTACCAAGATTAACGCGAGAAGGTGCCATAAGGACATCCTCTCTTTTATGAGGAGAGACATATCTTTGATCTATAGATAAAGTAGTTAGAAGGCAATTGTATTATAAGACTTCCATTTTATCAGGAGGTTGATGCCTCCTAAGTCTTCCTGAGATTTGTTTTGCTAAAACAGGTGAATTCTACCTAGCAAATTATATCAGAGCAGTAGACATTTTATCTACCTTATTTATCAATATTTTGATTGTGTCAACAATATTTGACTTCATTTATGGAATTTGGTTTATGCAAAAATCATTGTTCATTTGCGATGATTATGGATTCTTGTCAGCATGAAAGTTTACTGAAAGAAAGGCTACATTCTCAAAATTCTCTCCCATTTGGAATATGAAGCCTTCTTTCTTTCCATACTGTTGTTGGGACTTCTTCCACTGGGGATGGAGGCAAAGAGATTTTTTTCTATCTTATGGTTATGGCATCATGGTACTACCGGATGTGCCAAATTGTTTGTTATTAATCTAGAGTTTGGGCATCTTAGGAAGGAATTTTTCCATAATTTATACCAGAATTCTTTTTAGTGATATAAGTGGGCTTTGGAAAAATTTGAAAATGGAATTCTAAGCTGCTAAAATGCTAAAATGTGTGGAAAAAGAAAATGATTTGATTTAGGAAAAAGGGAAAATTCAAGCTATAAAGGGAGTTTGAAGTAATAAAAATAAATAAAAAATAAAAAATGCTAGAAAAATAATAACAAAGTGAAAAATATGTAGATTGTTCTCTCTAGAGATTGGTTTAAAAGTTGTCTTGTGATTGAATGTGTGTATTCTATTTAGGAATTGTCTGTTTTCATTAAGTCTAGGTGTTGGTGAATTTATACTTCTCTCACCCTTAAATAATTTTTGCTATAACTGTCCACTATTCTATATATTATCTAATTGGCTGCCATTATCTCCTTAACTTTCACATCCTGGACTTCTACCTTTAGTAACTTCCTAACTTCCAACCCACTTAGCCATGTTTTTATTAACTACCTTCCACCATTTTCTTAACTTCCAAACTCTAAACACCCATAAATTTATCACATTTCTTCCCACTTTCCTAGATTTTTTTTCCATGAATTCTTTATCTAAATATTTATTGGGCTTCCTTTTCTGGGTTAACTCCATTTAACTGAATAGTTTTTTGGGTCAACTAAGCTTAATTATTTTTTAGGCTATCAACATACACATAATAAATAAAAATATATACTAGACCCTTTATTCCATTATAAAGATGGAGCTGCTCAAATGGGTCATCAATCTTAAGTCTTAACACTATTAATTTGGTTATGTTTGTATATATTCCAAATTCATACACACTTAAAGAAAGAAATTGATTGTTGACTATCAGATATAAATTTTCACATTATGTTATCATTTCAGATTTCTTACAATTGTTTGCAATTTCTTCTTGCCATGAAATGATCAAACAATAAACCCTAATCTATGCTGAACTTCTAAGTCTTGATTGAATCACATGAAACATTAAGTTGAAGAAAGTAAAATATATGTTATAAGGAGAAGAAATTTATTCTATATAACTATTCCATTATTATTTATTTAATGAATATAAATTTCAATATACAAATAATATATCCAATTATAAAAAATTTGTGATTAAAATTTATTTTTAATTTTAGTTTAAGTTTTTCTATATTGATTGAACTTGTAATAATTATTTTTCCAGTGTGTATTGAATAAATATTCCAATGCACACAATAACTTATCAACTGCATATTTTGAATGAGCCACTCAATAAATTAATACCTCAATCAACTAGCAAACTAAATTTAAATAACATTTATAAATCCCTACATATTTTTACTAAGGATAAAAGACAAAAACCTCTCTTGTACTTAAGGAAACTTTGAGAAAAACCCTAATCTTTAGAAGTATAAAAAAAGTCCTTGTAATTTAAAAATTTTCAAAAAAACCCTAGCGTTTACTTATGTTAAAAAAACTAACAGAAATTCCTACATGCCAAAATTGATCTAAGTAGACATGGACCAATAAAATTTATATGACTAGAACCAATATAAAAACTCTCACCCAACTTGACCCTAACTTTAAAATCACCGAAACCTCCTAACCCACTTGACACTTCATAGCATCTAAATACCTAAATCACCTAAACCTAAGTTACACCCAATGTAGAAAGTCTCCTTATAACTATTTCTTATTAGGAATCCTTTTCTTCTTTTATTTTACTCAGAAGTAAATGGGTATCTTTAGTTTAGCTTTGAACATAAATTATTAGCAGTGCAAACTATTAATTAAAAGTTACTTGTTTACATCCACAGACAATCATTTTTTTAATTTTATCTTTATGTTGGCAACTATAAAATCTATTAATTTTATTTTCATTATTTGTATGCATGTTATTTATAAATTTGATTTTTCTTAATTAATAATTTTGTTAATGGTTTTATCTTATTACTTGACTGGTTGTGAAATTAGAAGCTAAGGACAATATAGCATGGATAAGACTAGTGAGTTATTGACAGAGATTAAGCAGTTGTGAAGCTAGAACTAACTGTTTTAATTATTTATGGTTATTAATAAAATAAATATCCACTCATCTTCATTATTTCACAATTATTACATGTTTTTATATGGTTCCCACATCTAAGGGATTGCATACATTAGAAAGGAAGAAAAATATAATATGAATTTGTCATTACTTAAAAGTGATTGCTGATCCTTATAGTATATGCTCTTAAATTTATTAGACTGACTTGTCTAAGAAAATTCATTATTATGAATTGCGTATAACTTAATTATTTCATTTTTATACGACCAGAAAAACTACTCAAAACAAACATTTTTTTTACTAGTTGGGTTTCATTTGTGTAAGATTGATTTGTCTATCAGTGCTTACTTAACTAAAAGATCTGCTTCTCCATATCAAGGACAAGATCATATAAGTTTTGAAGGGATTTTTTTTATAATTATGATGACTTTAAGGAATTCAAGTGGTTGGTATAGGTACTGTATCGTGGGTTTGACAGCCAATTTAGCTATAACCAAACAAGTTTAACCATTCTATTATTGGTAGAATTTGACTATAACTTTAGCTAAAAATTCTATTATTAGTAGAATTCATAATTCCTTAAGATTTTATGAGCGTTCGTTACTCGTAACTATAAAAATCATTTAATTTTGAAGGATGACAAACTCTTATATATTGAAACTCAATGAAAAATATATGAATTACATCTGCGTAATTGTGTGTTTCAAATTTGAAAATGAGAACTTTCAATTGTAGCTTATCATTTCCTGATTAGACAGAACTATTTTCCATTAAAAAATCTTAATTGAACATAACCATTTTGTATTACAAGAACCATTTTATACAAAAGAACTTTCATCTTCCTTTCTTTTGGATTTTATATGCCTCATCTTAATCAATTTTCATATTACAATATTGGAAATTGATTATTTTACTTGTTGTATTCATTTATTTTTGTAGTTCAAGAAATGAAAATTACAAGTTCATTTAGTAGCATAGCCAAGAAGATTGAAAAACATTTATATGATTATGGATTGATAACACCTATAAGGACTTCTTAAACCAAGTTCAACCTAGGAAGGAGATTTCATAGATGTGCTTAATTTAAGGTAAAATTTAAATATATATTTATGTTATTAAATTATGTTTTATATTGATGGGTTATTATTTATAGAACAAACAAAAATGTGATTACTTTGCGTGACATGAAAAAATTCACAAGAAGAAGTATATGTGTAATCAATGAGCCTTGATAGATAAATGAAAAACTAATGAAAGAACATTTATTGTTATAGAGTTAGTTAGGTCGTCTTTATTAGCCTTGTTGGGTATTGCTTAGCAATTTACTCGAAAGAAGTATATTTACTGTAACTGAGATTATGATGCTTGAGCGACTTTTGACTTTAAAGTACTTTATGTTCAATTTATATGGATTAATATTAAATAGTACTATGTATAAATATTTACAATAATAATGTATAGGTATTATAGTTTTTGGACCTTTTTAGCTTATTCATATTGTTTTAGAATGTTGATATGCTTTCTTACAATATCAAGACTTTTGTAACCAAATATTTCATAAACACTTTTTAATTAGAATGTTTAGCTATGCTAATAATCTTTTGGTTTTACTGGGTAAAAACCAACATAAGTACATGATTAAACTATTATATATGTAAATACCTATACGGGATAAAAGGTGTGATATGTTGATTCTCCTTGTATAGTTATAAAGCTGTAGCCTAAATAACTAATTTTTTATAATCATGTCAAAGTGAAAACATAGCATAATTGAGTCAATTACTTAACACATAAGTCTTAAAAAACTAGAAAAAAAAGAAGAACTAGTGCTTCTAGAATATATATTCTAAACTCAACACCAACTTTCGAGTTTAATACTAGTACCCTCTCATTTTCCTATAAAATTCCTAGTATAAATGACTTGATAATAACATTTTGATGTCCAATGGTCAATCCATGCCAACTTAAATGGTCTATATAAAAAGCATATTTAGCTCTTCAAATTGACCATTTCGTGTTTAAATTTCCCCCCATTCTTTCTTGAACTATCACTTGCCATTTTATTAAATCATTAAGTGTAAAAATTCAAATTACAAAAATTTAGGAAACATGGCAACTTGTTCCTCCATGGTTGGGTTCCTCCACAAGTCTTAAGAAAAATGCTTAACATCAGTACAATAGTTAAAATTACCAAATTATAAGCCTAAACAATGAAATCTAGAACAATTAACTTTGAGAACAACCTAGAAAGTCAATCCTAAGTTCATAACCATAAGGAAAAACTTAAACTCTTGTAGAAATCTTCCTTTAACGCTAAAGTCATAAGATAAAAATTCGACAAAAAGAATGACCAAATATTATGTTAAAGATGATAAATTCGTAGCCAACAATTAAGATAGCATATATAAAAACCAGAATTCATCATCTAAATAAGCTTTATATATAAAAATGGAAAGCCAAAATAATTATCTTATACAAAATAACAAGTTAAGATGAGCTCTATATAAAAAAATAGCTAGTCACAATATGCACCAGATATATAAAAATAACTAGCCATATTAAAGTTTGTTCTTCTTTTCATTTGCCTTTACGTTGGTTTTTGTGTCAATTGGCTACTTTGACTATTAAGGGCATTATCTTATATTATCTTGGAACATATTCTTATATTGTGAACATATTTCATACACCTTTTACATGACATATGCAGTCCTTTATAAGTACCTTTATATAGGTTTTGTTCCTCTCTAACTTCCTTGCTCCTTGCCATTTTTTCTTCTTCTTGACCTTCTCTTTTGTTATGGTGGAAAGATTTTAGAACCATGATTTTCGCTCTTGCTTAACCATAAATCTTTATTAGGAACTGGAAAATATTACATATATAAGCCTCTTTCAATTTTTTCTTTACTATATAACAGGTCCACATAATCTTCTAGTTTGCCACCATTGTGTATGATTGAAGTACAAATATGTCAACTAGAAATTCCACTTAAATCCCATCTCTTGCATGTGTAAGTGTTGTTGCATAAATTAATAATATGCTGCTAAAAATTCATATGCTCCATTTCAAATGGCCTCCCACCAATAAAATATGGCATCAAATTACTGGTAAGTTTTTTATATTGCTCCAAGTTTTTCTAAGTCCTAGGATAAATGGATCCATTATGTTTGTCCATCCCCTCCTTTTCTTGTTAAATCTCTTTATCATTGCTCTTTTAATCATCTTAAATATTATGATAATTGGCTTATCCCTAGCCTTTTTGGTGTAAGCATTGAAGCTTTCACAAAGGTTGTTTAACAACATATCAAATTTAAGCTCAAAACTATAAGTGTGCCTGCACCACTTATTGGTCAGTATCTTGTCTAACTAGTAATGGATCAATTTAACAATTTCTTCTAATTACTTCATGTATATGTTCAAGGTAAAAACTCAAAATAAGCATGACTTAAATAATCATATACATTTAATTTCAAGTGAATTTAAATAAAACAATCATATGCCTTTCAAAGTCATTGAAGTTATATGCATTAGTCATATTCTAGACTATATTCTTTACAACTTTTGTTATCTTAAATTTGCTTTGAAGTTTCTATTTTTATCTCAACATTGAAGACAAGCTCTAAAATTTATCACAAAGAAACCATATGTTGATGCATTGGCTGAATATCTATAACTATAAACGAATGTTTATAAAATGAAAAGAAATCACAACATCATAAATTTACCTTTTGTTAACTGGAAATGAAAACACATTATATTGTTTGATATTTTTATAAACATTTAAGAAACCTTTCTATGAGACCTAATTCTCAGGACTAATAATAGCACACGTGTTAATTCTTAGGACTAAATATAGCCCACGTGATTGGAAAGTTGTTATTTACATTTAGTTTGATGGCTAATAACAATTGCTCTCCATGCTTGCCTTTTAAGTTATAACTATTGAAACATATTACAAGTTTAAAATTAGCCAAAAAACCATTTCTACAAGCATCCAAGAATATATACATGGAATCAAAAATATCTTTTAGATATTTAATTGTAAAGGTACTACTTGAATTATACTTCAATATAGTTAATCCATAGCTCTTTAATTTCTCTAATTACTTTCCATTTTCATCGGTTAAAGTCCCATAAAAGTGCGCCCTTAAGCCTTGTAATATCCTATATGCCTTCTTGTCTGTAATCTCAACATTAAAGTCCCATAAAAGTTGGCTCTTAAGCCCTGTAATATCTTATATGGGACAGTCTCTAAAATATGGGATGTAACAGCCCAGACCACCCACTCATATATATTGTCCGCTTTGGGCTTTGGATAATATCTGTGAGTGGGTGGTCCGGGCTGTTACATGGGAGGTATTTCTTTGCAATCCAAAGTGCTTTACATTTTCTATTTTGGTATTCTTGACCACACTCATAGTTGGATTGAAATGTCTTAATTTGAAATATAGTCCATATTATATTGGAGAAGCATGTATTCTCCACCCACATTTTAATAAAAAATTACTTTACATTTCTTATTATTGACAAACAAATAATCAAAACCCTTTTTAATAATATATTGGACAAGAGCTTGTCTAAATGCATTTATCAAATTCAATAACATACTAACTTTTATATCAATTGGCTTTAGCTTATTATCTACTTCAAATTGTACGAACTTAGGTCTTCTTCTCCTTTCTTCATTTGAACTATGATCCACGTTTCTAAGCTTAACTTAATCTTCACATGCTAAATTTGTATGCATATCTAGTAATATTATCTATCTAGACATCTACTACACCACTATAAAGAGTCTTATTCATAGGCTCTTCATCAAATATGTCATTAAAATTAGATGAGCTAGAATCATTAAAGTCAATAACTTCTCCTTTTTCACCCTTATATATTCGATTATCAAATTCATTAGTATGTACATCATATTTATCATGCTATTTACCCTCCTTGGAAGTAGGTTAATCACTCTCTACAACCTTATAATTAACTTATTCATCCTCTTCTAAACATCCTTTGTTCTATCTCAACAAGAGATACACAATTCTATCCAAAGTGCCTTTATAATCTCATGGCCTTTCTTTTCAATTAAATTAGCCATGTCGATGATATAAGCATTACTTTTTAGGTCTTTAGTGCCATTCTTAAAAGAATGTTGAGGAAATTTATAACTAAAAACTATAATCTCTCCATAGCTCAAATCCTTGTAGTATATATGAACTGTAACATCATCGAATGGTCTAGCTCTCTAAAAAATTATACATTTTCCTCCTTTATACTACACGATAGGGGTAAATTTGAAGGTCCCACCATATCAAAACTAAAGCTTACTTTTATAGTCTATCAAATAAGAAAGGCAAACAAGCAGACAAGAATAAGTTGTGAAGTATTTAATGAAAGTTCTAACCAATCTTAAACAAATATGGTTTCAAACTTAAAACTTGTTTTTAATATTAAGGTATTGTTTGTTAAAGAGCTAGCCACAAGTAAGATAAATGAAGAAAAGGAGACCTGATAAGCAACAGTCCCAATGAGATGAAAAGTGCAGTAGAGTTGATAGCAACAATAGAGAAAGAGAGGACATGGAGATGTAGACTAAGTGAGAAGATGAAGAAAAGGAGGCTTAAAAAGCAATAGCCTTGACTAATCCGCTAGCGATCGATGAAGATGATCTAAATTAGGAAAAAATAGGTTTAGGTGATTTACGTATTTAAAGTGTATGAAACGTTGGGTAGGTTAGGAAAGGGTGATTTTGAAGTTAGGACCGAGTCGAGTGGGGTTTTCAGGTTGGGTCTAAGTCACTTAAATTAACACCACGAAATTTTATGGGAAAGTTTAAATTATAAGGAATTTTTTTGACAGTTTTAAAATTTAGGGGGTTTTCAATATTTTCCTTAGTATAAATAAGATTTTTGTCTTTTACTCATGACCTACCATCTTTTTTAAACTTGAAATCCTCTTAAATTAGAATGCATATAAAAATATTAAGTTTACCACTTGAACCATGATCGTGGTTTTTTGATGTGTATAAGTGCTAATTAATAACTTTGATAATCCGCAAGCGTACAGGTCATTCACATAGTACCTAAAGGGTCGATCCCATGAGGAGGGATAATCTAATCCTAAAATCTAAGGCCAAAACAATTTGCAATAATTCAAAATGTAACAAAACTAAGGCAAGAATTTAATTCAATCATGCAACTCAATTCCAAGAATTAATTAAAAAAATATTAAGAAGTAGCAGTTGCAACCACTCTCAAGAATCAACCTAAAGGAACTATCAATTAAGAGAAATGGAAAAGTTTACCTATCTTTAACATTTACCTAATTGATTATAAATTATTGGATTATTTGTCCTAGGTGATCCTAAGGTTGATTACTCTCTCTCGAGTTATAACCATTAACCCTAAATTGTAAACCCTAATCAAATTATAGAAATTGCAATCTCTCAATTAACAATCTTTTCAAAACTCTAATTAGACCTGAAGTTGTCCAATAAACTATCGGGAACCTATATGAGATCTCTCTTCACACAATTACCAATTTAATTAATTTCTCGTTCTTATTAAATTACCTAACTCTCGTTAGCCCAATTTAATTATTTTTCATTCGATTCATCCTCTTAGTCTTTTACCAAATTATGCAATCACAGAAATCAATCACAATAAATATAATAAACATAAACAATTAGATTCTATTAAAACAAAGATAAAAAACTCGAAGGAAAGTATAGAATATCTCAACATTCATAATCCTATCATCAAACTGTTATTCCCAATTCTATATAATAATAAAAATGGAAAATAACAAGAAATATGATTCTAAATGGAGACGAGAGGCAACGACGTTGGGAAACTCCAAATCTAGGAAGTACGTCGATGTGGGCTTCTTCTCCACTTCTCTCTTCTTCTTCTTTTCTTTCTCAATCTCTCAACAATTCTCTCTAGGGTTTCTCTCCAAAGAGGCTGATGCAAAAGCTCCTTCCTTTTGTTCTTTTTCTTATATTTATGTTCTTCTGTGTTTAGGGTTGAACTATGGTTTTTCCGAGGTCTAAAAGTTCCAAAAAATCCCTCAAAATGTGAAGTTTGGAAGTGGCTACGCATATGTCCGACGCAAGCCACCACTGTGGCCTTGCAAGCCTCAATCGTGGCCTACTTCTAAGCCTTCTGTCATGATCATGGCATGTAGGCCACGATCGTGGGCTAACTCTGGTGCTTTTGTCACGATCTTGGCCTATTGTGCCACGATTGTGGATCATTGTTTCAGCCCGAATGTCTACGAAACTTCTCCATTCTTTGATGTTGACTGTGAAACACTAACAAGCACATCAAGGTACCTCAAAAACATAATTGAAGCTCAAAGACTTGTACTAACCCATAAAACACTTAAAAACACAAATAATTAACAAACTAACACAATTCTAACCTAAACATATACTAAATGATTGAATTAATAGCTAAACACATATCAAACTATGCCCTAAAATGTGATGCAATTTACACTTATCAACATCCCCACACTTAAAGGTTTGCTTGTCCTCAAGCAAATAAAAACAATCAAACAAATAAAAATAACACAAAACACGCGTATGCAATAATCAAAATTTTAATGTTAAATCTATTCACCTCGATCATTTGCACACACAGATTGATAATCATTAAGTCAAAAAAAAAGTTTAGCTATTCCTCAGTAGGTTTTCATGAAAAATCAAGCTACTAAAAAGTTTGGTAGGTTTTTATTTGAAAATTTTCTTTGTGTTGATTTTTCTTTAAGGACATGAACTTAGTATTTTTACTCGGAGGCAAACATTTGTGATGAATATCGATCCAATTACTCAACTAAGTCATAATGTTATTAAACTGCTTGGTTGGAATGTGATTAAACCTTTTTACGCGAAGGAACACATTTGTGATGCGTGTCAATCCAGTTACTTAGCTACATCACATTGTTAACTGGCTACTAGCTCTATTCATAACCCAAAGGCCAGCAGAATAGTTATTTTAGTTAAAATTTATACAACTTTTTTTCGTTTTTTCTTTTTTAACACAAAAATTTGCCTCCCTTATTACTTTAGCTAATCATTCTCATGAAAATGTACTAACAATGCCACTTATTTGATAGACTTAAAATTATAAATGAGTATGGCAAATTCTTAGGGTGAATGGACTAAGATCATATCCTAATTAACCAGCAATTTAGCCCTAGGTTAGGTCACTAATTTCACAAGCTAATAAATCTTCGTAACCAAAAGGGTTATGTTTAAGGTTAAATCTATCTTATTAGGTTTTAGCGATTGACGCATTCACATAATTCGCATCATGCAACCTAAACAAACTATCATACAATATGTAAAATTCACACTCAAAGTAAAACACACAACCCTCCCCACACTTGAAAAACACATTGTCCTCAATATGAGAAGGGTACACAAACACACCATGGGGGAATAAAACACAATATACGAAAAAAATAAGAAGAAAATACTAAGAAAAATAAAAAGAAAAGGGTTAGAACATGAAACCGTCAAGGTGACTAAGGTAGTGACGATGTCAGAGATGGAGACCAAATGTGCTTGATGCCAAGCTGGCTTTCCTACTTATAATTGATTCAGAGGGAGTAAGAGAGTTAGTAATCCCAGATCATTTCAAATTATTAAAATTTTATTTTTGAAATTTAAAACAAATCTAACTATGCAACAATTTAAACCTAACTACCAAACATGCTAATTATGGTCATTAGCTTGACCTTGTATCATTGAAAACTCAGCTGGGATCAATTATAAGTGGCTTACTTCCACCCTTCTCGTTGAACATCAGTTTTTTAGCCTGTAAGTAAGTTACAAATTACAAAATGATTAGAAGGACAATATTGATAAACTTGAGAAAACCAATTAATTTCAATAATGTCCTTTTCATTAACAAACTGTCAATAAAATAGTAAATAATGAAACTCCCTAAATCTTCCATTGAATCTAACAGTTTGTCCTGTAAGAAAATGAGTTGTTCTCTTTCTTCCTTAATCACCTTCGACTCCTCTACTTCTTCCGCTTCACGAATGGAGACTTTCATAGCTTCTTCAAACTCGATGTCTGTTGCCATCTATTCTTCATCATTTTGTTCTTTAGAAGATTCAAACACATCAATTATCCTAAATGGGCCACTATCCTTCGGATACTTTGATACATCATTCATGTTATTTGTCACTTGGTCATCATTAATCGAAAAGATAAGGTTCTTTTCATGACATCTACTTAAGATTTTTCAATGTTCAAATATGGTATATCAAGAACTAATGAATAAAAGGGAGGGTTGACATAGGGTTGACATTCTTTTCTTTAATCTCTTTCTTTGTCTCTTGATCTTCAATAAGGTAGGGTTCAGTTTGGTTTTCCACTGGTCCTTCTGGCTCTCCCCTATTTGTAAGTGTAATAGCCTCATATTGCTCTCTTTGATGTATTTCCATATTACTTAGAGACTCTTCCACACTTCTCTTACAAAATTCATGGGAAAGCTGTCTCACTCTAATCTCTAGGTTGTAAATAGATGAGGCATGATTTTCCATTACTTGCTCAATTTGCTCTTTTAGTCTCTTCTGGCCCTCTTCCATGTCCGTTATCTTATCCAAGACCTTGTCCAATTTAGAATCCTATGAACTAGACTCATCTTGTTGAAGTCTAAATAGGTCTTGACGTCCTAAATGAGTCCCTACATTGTTAGACCAATAAAAATCGGGGTGGTTCTGCCACTCCGGAGTGTACATGTTCCAATAAGGATCGTTACTTCCTTAACCTTACTGTGCCTCATTGTAATTTGCAAAAGTTTCTTGGTCCCTATAATATCTATCTTCCCTCATTGTTCTTTCCATTTCTTTTTGGCATCTAGCTCTTCAGGTGTCTCATTTCTCATTCTAAGATGTCTTCTTATGTCTCTACTTTACATCCCAAACTTCTTTGTCTATTTTTTTAAAACAAAAGATAGTGAAAAAGCCTTAGATTAAAGAACTAAACTAATCACCTCCCCAGCAACGACATCAAAAACTTGATCATGGTTTTTTGATGTGTATAAGTTCTAATTAATAACCTCGATAATCCACAAGTATATAGGTCATTTGTGTAGTACCTAAAGTGTCGATCCCATGAGGAGGCATAATTTAATCCTCAAATCTAAGGCCAAAACAATTCGCAATAATTCAAAATGTAAAAAAACTAAGGCAAGAATTTAGTTCAATAATGCAACTCAATTCCAAGAAAATTACAAAAATATTAACAAGAAGCAGTTGCAACCACTCTCAAGAATTAACATAAAGGAACTATCAATTGAGAGAAAAGGTAATTTTTACCTATCTTTAACGCTAACCTAATTGATTATGAATTATTGGATTATTGGTCTTAGACGATCCTAAGGTTGATTACTTTCTCTTGAGTTATAACCATTAACCCTAAATTGTAAACCCCAATCAGATTATGGAAAATTGCAATATCTCAGTTAACAATCTATCCAAAACCCTAATTAGACCTGAAGTTGTCCATTAAACTATCGAGAACTTATATGAGATCTCTCTTCATATAATTACCAATTTAATTAATTTTTTGTTCTTATTAAATCACCTAACTCTCGTTAGCCCAATTTAATTATTTTTCATTTTAGTCACCCTCTCAGTCTATTATTGAATTATGCAATCATAGAAATCAATTACAATAAATCTAATAAACATAAATAATAAGATTTTATTAAATCAAAGATAAAAAACCCGAAGGTGAGTATAGAATATCTTAACACTCACATTTCTATCATCAAACTGCTATTCCCAATTCTATACAATAATAAAAATGGAAAATAACAGGAAATACAATTTTAAATGAAGACGGGAGGCAGTGACATCTAGAAACTCCAAATCTGGGAAGTACGTCGATGTGGCCTTCTTCTCCACTTCTCTCTTCCTTCTTCTCTTTCTCAACCTCTCAATAATTCTCTCTAGGGTTTCTCTCTAAAATGGCTGATGCAAAAGCTCCTTCTTTTTATTCTTGTTGTTCTATTTATGTTCTTTTGTGTTTAGGGTTGAATTACAATTTTTTCGGGGTCCGAAGCCTACTTTTAAGCCTTCTGTTATGATCGTGGGTCAACTCTGGTACTTCTGTCACAATCATGTCTATTGTGCCATGATCATGGACGTTGTTTTGGCCCGAATGTGTCCGAAACTTTTATGTTCTTCAATGTTGACCCTAAAACACTAACAAACATATCAAGGTACCTCAAAAATATAATATTTAAGCTCAAAGACTTGTACTAACCCATAAAACACTTAAAACATAAATAAT
>JAOTAY010000001.1:20638674-20649358 GCA_025629805.1 Erythroxylum baracoense
TATGAATTATGTATGGATGAATTTGAGTGGACATATGAATTTGCGTATGGATAAGATTGAGTTGAAATTAGGTATACTTGAAAAAGCTATCGATTAGAGATGATGAATTTTGAATAGGAATTGTGGTGACATATAAGTAAGATATGTTATGGTATAAAAGCATGAAGATGAATTAATGATGGTTAAGGTGTTTTTCATTGGATTAGTCCCACGTTATGGTAATAAGCTCACGTTTATGATATTATGGATAGTTTGGGTCCGAAAACGGGTCCCAACAGATAGCCTTGTCTCAACTAACCTACATTGAGAACATACTTAATAAGTTTTCCATACAAGATTCCAAAAGGGAAACCTACTAGACATGGAATCAAACTTTCAAAGGAGCAAGCACCTAAGACCCAAGAGGAGGTCGAACGCATGCACAACATTCCATATGCTTCGACAGTTAGAAGTTTAATATATGCTATTCTTTGCACTAGACTAGATATCTGTTATGCAGTGGGACTAGTAAGCAGATTCTAGTCTAATCTAGGAATAGAGCATTGGACTGCGGTCAAATTCATACTGAAGTATCTTCGTAGGATAAAGAACTTAATGCTTGTTTACTCTAGAAATGACCTTATTCCAACAAGAAATACAGATTCTAATTTCCAGTCAAATATTGATTCAAGGAAATCAACTTCTGGTTCTATATTTACGTTGGGAGGTGGAGCCATAGTTTGGAGGAGTGTCAAGCAATCTTGTGTTGTTGATTCAACTATGAAGGCTGAGTATGTTGCCGCTTGGGAAGCAGCAAAGGAAGCAGTCTGGTTCCGCAAGTTCCTAAAGGATTTAGAGGTAGTTCCTGAGGCGAACAAGGCCATTACACTTTATTGTGATATTAGTGGGGTAGTGGCTAATTCTAAATAACCTCGGAACCACAAAGTCACCAAACACATTGAGAGAAAGTATCATTTCATAAGAGAGATAATACAATGTGGTGAGGTGGATACGGTAAAGATTCCCACAGATCAAAACCTTGTTGATCCATTCACGAAGACGTTGTCACAGAAGAGCTTCGAGGTCACTTAGAAGGAATGGGAATGAGGGATATGTCAAACTTACTTTAGGAAAAGTGGGAGATTATTAGGGTTAGAAAGCAAGTGTATTTACATATAACTTAATTTTCTTCTAGTTACAATATTGTAATGAAAATATTTATTATTAATAAATAAAAAAAGTTTGGTTTTATTTGTATGAGCATAATATAATTAGTCATAAGGTACCAAAGGTTCTTTTGTAAGTAATATACATATATATAAAGATGTATAGGAAACATGTATATTATTATATTCTAAATTAATTGATTCGCAGTTGAATAATCAAGTTGGTCGCTTAATTATGGTTTAGACTATAGTGTTGCAATTTACCTTCATGTAAGTAAAGGAGTTTACTTTAAGGGAATGATGAGTTTCTAATCATAATAGTAGTGGACTGTCAATAATGGAACTATTAAATGAATCTAGAATCGCGTATGTTTGTAAAGAACAAAGTCGGTCATTATCTTAATCTTAAAGCATACACCTTAGCATTCGTTTATTATGGACCACAATCTTGATGCGTGGTGAACTCATGTGTGTTTCTTTATAACTCTTGATATGATTGGAATGGATTTTTAATAGGTATCAATCCAGTGTCCGTATATTGGAATTATTAATTGAAACATGCATCAGGGAAAATTTACTCAAATAAAGAGTTAAAAGTGATATCATAACTTCTAGATGTTTTACGGAGATTGGTGACTAAACTGGTGCCAGTAGTTTGATGGACTAACTACCCATCAAGTCTTCACAGCAAAATTAAATCTTGTGTGTTAATCACCATGTAGCATAAAATGGGAGATCTAGAAGGAAAAACTAACATAAGGGCAAAATGGTAATTTTACCCTTTATTGTGTAGATGGCTATAATGTGGTTTGTAATAGAGTTTATGATTGGTCAACGAATTAATAATTTTGAAACACGATTTCTTATAATTTTAAGAAATTCAAAAGTTCAACCAGTTGTCTTTAGTGGAATGACATTTGGTTAATAAGTAGGAGTTAATTCTAATGAGATTAAGTTAATTCCGGGCCTATTGGAGCTTGAATTATTTAAGTCAAATTAGATTCCCCACTTGGCTTCTAAGAAGGTTATCAAGGACAGGAAGAAAAATAAACGGAGGTTGTCGAAAAGAAAATGAGACATTTTGGCGAGAATTGGATTCGAGCCAATAAGACCAGAACAATTTAATTAAGAGTTAATTAAATTAGGTCTTAAGCCTATAATTAAATGTTGGGCTTACAATAATTAATTGTTAATTATAAGCCCAAAGGAATATTTACTATTTGGCTGAATTTTGTTTTTATTAATTAGATTAATTGAGTTTAAATAAAGGGGAAGGCAAAAATGAATTATACAAGGATGTAGAAATCGTTTATGTCTTTTATTAGTAAAAGCATGAAAGTGTTGTAGTGGAGTGGGTGTCAATGTCATGCTTCTCTTCTTTTAATTGTTTGATGGCTTTTAAAGATAGAAAAACATATAGCATTTTTTAGCATTAAAAAATGAATGAATGTGTGGCTTTTGGAAGCTCTCTCCACTCTCTCACAACACATTTAATGATGCTTTTATAACATCAATAAAAACGTTATTATGAGAGATAACGTACAAGGTGTTGCGTAGGAAAAGACGCAAGTCTTTTGATGCTTGTTTTAAAAGAACAAACTGACAAAACTCTCATTTATTCCAAACTGAATGAGTGGGTGCAGTTTTTTAGCTCACCATTAACATAATTGGAAACTCACCATTGGCCTCTCCATTTGTCTCTTCATTCTCTTAAAAAACCAAAAGGAGTTGTACTTGGAAAGAGAGTTTTTCATTTTAGCTTTGATGCTATTAACCTACGAATTTTTTTTAATCTCTATCCATTCTCTCAACACTACCTGAACATAGCAAAAGAGAAGGTCTTTTTTTGTTCTAAAAATAGTCAGCTGTAGTAGGAAAAGAAGGTCTCAATTTTGTTGTTCTTTTGAAATAGCCGAATATGGCAAAAGGTTTGCTATCCAATCTTTCTTCTCCTTTCCCACAAAAGGATTTTGATAACGAATTTGTCTAAGGAGAACATGTGGTAGATCAGATTAGTTGAGGACACAGTAACAAGGAGTCAAAGCTGTAGTAAGGAGTCGATAAAAATTTTGATCTTTTTCTTATTTTATTTATTTTCCTTATTCCATATCATGTATGGATTAAAGCATGTTGATTTAGTGTTTATGCTTACGCTATACTTTGATTTTGAAAAAAGTTTTTTAAATTTACTATTTAGCCAAATCAAGCATGCTTTTATTTTCGATCCAAATTTAGCTTAACATTCAATGCTCTCAATTGCACTAAGTTAGGTAACCTCGATGTCTACATTCATGCTACACTGCTATCTAATTCTTTTCTTAATGCATCAGCTACAACATTAGCATTACCAGGATGATACTTAATCATGCAATCATAATCCTTTAGCAATTATATCTGGAATGTCTCTCCATATAGATAATGTCTTTAAATCTTTAAATTAAACACTACCGTCGCAAGCTCAAAATCATATGCTGGATAGTTAAACTCATGAAACCTTAATTGTCTCGATGCTTATGCAATCACTTTGCCATACTGCATTAGAACACATTCTAACCCCTGGTATGAAGCATCACTATATACCATATAACCTCCAGATCCAAATGTAATAGTTAACACCAATGTCGTAGTTAACCGATGCTTTAGCTCCTCAAAACTTCTTTAACATTCATCAGTCCATCTGAATGGTATATTTTTCCTCACAAGTTTTATCAAAGGGGTTAAGATCAATGAAAATCCTTCGAAAAACCTTCTGTAATATCCTATTAGTCCAAGGAAACTCCAGATCTCAGACAAATTTCTAGGAGCTTCCCACTTCATCACTGCCTCAATTTTCTTTGGGTTTACTTGTATGCCCTGTCCAGAGATGATATGACCAAAAAATACTACTTGATCAAGCCAAAATTTACACTTGCTGAACTTGGCATATGATTACTTCTCTCTCATAATCTACAGGACTAACTTCAAATGCTCTTAATGTTCCACTCTGCTCTTCGAATACACCAAAATATCATTAATGAACACAATGACAAAGTGATCGAAATAAGGTTGGAATACCTTATTCATCAAAGCCATAAAAGAAATTGGGGCATTTATTAACCCAAAAAAAATCACCATAAACTCAAAGTGCCCATATGTTGTTCTAAATGTACTCTTAGATACATCAACTTTAACTATCTTTAACTGATAATACCCTGACCTCAAATCAAATTTAGTAAACACCTGAGCTCCTTGTAATTGATCAATACTCATCTATCCTCAGCAATGGGTACTTGTTCTTCACAGTGACCTGATTTAGCTTCCTATAACCAATACATAATCGCAGAGTTCTATATTTCTTTTTAACAAATAAGATTGGTGCTCCCCGATGTGACAAACTTAGTCTAATAATGTAACACGCCATTACCATATAGTATACACCCAAACATCTAGAGGACATTCAAGAACATACCCTATAACAATGGCATGTTAGAGCAGTCTTATACACTTATTATAGCATCATACACTTTACAAACTTTGAAAGGCAACTTTTTCGTTTCATTTACTAAGATAATTTACATAGGCGTCATTAAAACAAATATTTACACCATCATAAGTATTTGAGATGTTTACTCCTTTCTTTACAAAAAGTTCTACATGATATGAATAACTATATAAACACAAAATACAGCTCATCAAATGTCATCTAACCAAACTTTTGTGCCATTTCTTAATTCAAAACATTTTTCCAGAGTAACTTACGAACTAGGCCTCCTCTCTCGCACCTGAAAAAGCCACGTTGCAATTTTGATGAGTTTTGAGAACTCAGTGAGTGAACCATCCTCAATGAGTTCACTCATTTAGAACATCAAACATTTCAAATATAAATCAAATGCATAATATTTCTCATCTCCACAATTCATCAAGGATTACACTCATTTCATATAGTCTTTTTAGAAGAATTCAATTATATTATCAAATGTACATAAATATGGCATATCACAATATCATCACAATTCAGAAATGTTTTCATAATCATATCTATACAAATGCGTATGCATCTGAGACTTCATTTTTGTTGTTACTTTATTATGACCGAGGGCCTTTCACTGTCCCATATCCCTTGTAGATATCAGGCTCTTTTCAGATACTATCCCATGCCCCTTATGGATACCAAGCCTATTAATCACAAAGTTAGTGGCTCTATCTGCACAGTTATGAGCTTTAAGCATTTTCAGATTGGCTACTTTGGTCCCAATGCCTTTATCTGATCATGCATATTAATGTGATACATCAAATTACAAAATATGCCATCAATAAAATTTATTTATGATGCACAGTCAAAATCACATGTGCATCAAACCTAAGTCCGACATTCAACAATTTGTTGAGAATATAGATATACTTTAGATTCACAAACAATTAGAACACTTCCAATACATTCCCAAATATCAAACTCCTCAAACCATTAATATCCGAAATTGTCATATACAGATCATTAATAGTACAATAATTGGAAGTTAAATAAAAAAAATCAATCCTAGTGAAAACATCTAGGTTAATCACAGTATACTAAAGATTATGCTATTGCTTAAATAGTTTGGCAATGTCTGGATTCAGTCATTCAGCTTGCACATCTAAAATCATTCAATAAAAACAAAATTCACATTACAAAGCCGATCAATCAAATACATAATCAATCATGCACATGTATGTATGTGCCATGTTCAATACATGCTCAATGACTTTCCCACTTATGTTTTCCTTAATCACAATTCATGCTTATTCAAACATTGTCACTTGGTTATGTCTTGTTTGCACTTAGGTTTATACCTCGATTAACTTGTTTATTCTAAAGTCATCAATCAATCATCAAACTAGTTCATTTCAAGCCTAAATGCATCATAGGATAGTACCTTATCATTAGTTGTTTCAAACATCACTTAAAAGAGAAGTATTCATCTTTAAGCCTTACCTACAGTCGTGGCGGACCTTGCCAAGATCATGACAGAACCTTATGCATCAGGCCATGATTATGGGGACTATGCCACAATCATGCATTGAAGGCCATGATCGTGCCCTATATTACTCCCTCCAATTCTCTATAAATTCACTGTTAGGGTTATGTAAATATAGTGCCATGGAAAGTAAGTGCATTTATATATAACTTAATTTCTTCCAGTTACAATATCGTAATCAAATATTTATTATTAATAAAACAAACGAGTTCAGTTTTACTTGTCTAAGCATAATATAACTAGTCATAAGGTACTAAGGTTCTTTTCTAAGTAATATACATATTGTAACAGCCCGGACCACCCGTTCATAGATATTGTCTGCTTTGGCCCTTGGCCCAGCCAATCCCTCACAGTTTTACTCTTCCAACCATTGGGAAAATGGGCTTTTGAGGGAGAGGTTTCCATACCCTTATAAGGAATACTTCGTTCCCCTCTGTAACCGATATGGGATCTCACATTCCACCATCTTGGAGGCCCAGTGTCCTCACTAGCCCACAAGTCTAGATCCACCCCCTTGAAGCCCCAGCATCCTTGCTGGCACACAGGCCTAGATCCAACCCTTGGAGGCCCAGCATCCTTACTGACATACCGATCCAAGTACTGACTCTGATACCATTGTAACAGCCTGGACCACCCCGCTCATAGATATTGTTTGCTTTAGGCCTTAGCCTAGCTAAGCCCTCATGATTTTGCTCTTCCCACCCCTTGGGAAATGGTGTCTATAAGGGAGAGGTTTCCATAGCCTTATAAGGCCTACTTTGTTCCCCTCTCCAATTGATATTGGGATCCAACATTCCACCCACTTGGAGGCCCAACGTTGTCGCTGGCCCATAGGCCTGGATCAACCCCTGTTGGAGACCTAGCGTCCTTGCTGGCACATAGGCTTAGATCCACACCCTTGGAGGCCCCGCGTCCACGTTGACATACCGATCTGGATACTAACTCTGATACCATTTGTAACAGCCCGGACCATAACCACTTACAGATATTATCTTCTTTGGGCTTTAGCCCAGCCAAGCCCTCAAGGTTTTGCTCTTTCTACCCTTAGGAAAACGCGTCTTATAAGGGAGAGGTTTCCATAGCCTTATAAGGCTTACTTCGTTCCCTTCTCCAATCAATATGGGAATTTAACATTCTACCCCTTAGGAGGCCCAATGTCCTTATAAGGCTATGGAAACCTCTCCCTTACTAACGCATTTTCCAAAGGGTAGGAAGAGCAAAATCATGAGGGCTTAGTTGGGCCAAGGCCCAAAGCAGACAATATCTATGAACATGTGGTCTGGACTGCTACAATGGTATCAGAGCTAATACCCAGATCGGTATGTCAGCAAGGATGCTGGGCCTTCAAGGGGGATGGATCCAGGCCTGTGTGCCAGTAAGGACGCTGGACCTCCAAGAGAGGTGGATCCAGGCCTGTGGACCGGCAAGGATGCTGGGCCTCCAAGGGGGGTGGAATGTTATATTCCCTTATCAATTGGAGAGGGGAACAAAGTAGGCCTTATAAGGCTATGGAAACCTCTCCCTCATAGACGCGTTTTCCTAAGGGGTGGGAAGAGTAAAACTGTGAGGGCTTGGCTGGGCCAAGGCTCAAAGTGGACAATATCTATGAGCGGGGTAGTCTGGGCTATTACAAATAGTATCAGAGCCAGTACCTAAACGTCAAGTAGTGCCTAGATGTAGTGGGAGGGTTGTGAGATAACTAGACCGATATCTAGGTCTAAGAGAACACATAATTGCCATCTCAAACCAAAAAGTAACGGATCTTGTTACTTATGCACAGGCTATTAATGACGTTATTGTGGAAAAAAGGAAGAAAGGATCAAATGGAAAGGTAGAGACCTTTAAAGCTAGATTGGTAGCTAAGGGCTATACTCAAAAGGAGGGTGTAGACTACGAGGAGACTTTTCCTCCAGTTGCCATGCTTAAGTCCATCAGAATTCTTTTGACCATAGCAACCAATTTTGATTATGAAATATGGAAAATGGACATCAAAATCGCACTCTTAATGTGGATCTTGAAGAGACCATTTATATGGTCGAACCAAAAGGATTCGTTGAGCCAGGTAATGAGAATAAGGTATGTAAGTTGCAAAGGTCCATTTATGGAATTAAGTAAGCATCTAGGTCTTGGAACATTAGGTTTGATAAGGCTATCAAATCCTATGGATTCATACAAATCCTAGATGAGCCTTGTGTCTATAAAAGGATACAAGAAGGTAAGGATAGTTTCCTAATTCTATATGTCGATGACATTCTACTTATTAGGAATGATGTAGGAATGTTATCTACAATCAAGCAATGGCTGAAAGAACAACTCCCAAAGAAGGATTTGGGATAGGCTAGCTATGTTCTAGGGATCAAGCTTATAAGGGATTGTAAGAACAAGCAGATAGCCTTATCTCAACTGACCTACATTCAGAACATGCTTAATAAGTTTTCCATGCATGATTCTATAAGGGGTTTTACACCTACTAGACATGGAATCAAACTTTCAAAGGAGCAAGCACCTAAGACCTAAGAGGAGGTCAAACGTATGCTTCGATAGTTGGAAGTTTAATGTATACCATGGTTTACACTAGACCGGATATCTGTTACATAATAGGACTGGTAAGCTAATTTCAGTCTAATCCTGGAATGGACCATTGGACTGCGGTCAAGTGCATACCGAAGTATCTCCGTAGGATAAAAAATTTAATGTTTGTTTACTCTAAAAGTGACCTTATTTTGACGGGATTTACATATTCCAATTTCCAATCAGATGTTAATTCAAGTAAATCAACTTCTGGTTCTATATTACTTTGGGAGGTGGAGCCATAGTCTAGCGGAGTGTCAAGCAATCTTATGTTGCTGATTTGATTATAGAGGGTGAGTATGTTGCCACTTGCGAAGTAGAAAAAGAAGCAGTTCAGCTCTGCAAGTTCCTAAAGGATTTGGAGCTAGTTCCTGAGGCGGAAAAAGCCATTACACTTTACTATGATAATAATGGGGCAATGGCTAATTCTAAAAAATCTCGAAACCACAAAGCTGCCAAACACATATTGTGGGAAAGTATCAACTCATAAGGGAGATAATACAACGTGCTGAGGTGGATGTAGTAAAGATTCCCATTGAACAAAACCTTGTCGATCCGTTCACAAAGACGTTATCATATAAGAGCTTCAAGGGTCACCTAGAAGGCATAGGAATGAGGGATATGTCAAACTTGCTTTAGGGTAAGTGGGAAATTGTTAAGGTTATGAAAATATAGTGCCCTGCAAAGCAAGTTTATTTACATATAACTTATTTTTCTTCCAGTTACAATATTGTATTGAAAATATTTATTATTAATAAAACAAAACAGTTTGGTTTTACTTGTCTAAGCATAATATAACTAGTCATAAGGTACCAAGGTTCTTTTGTAAGTAATATATATATACATGGAGATGTATGGGAAACATATATATTATTAGAATCTAAATTAATTGATTCACAGTCAAATAATCAAGTTAGTCGCTTGATTCTGGTTTAGAATGTAGTGTTACAGTTTACCTCTATGTCAGTAAAGGAGTTTACTTCAAGGGAGTGATGAGTTTTAAATCATGATAGTAGTTAACTATCGGTAATGGCACTATTAGATGAATTTGGAATCACGTATGTTTTTTAAAGAATAAAGTAGGCGTCACTTTAATCTTAAAACATACACCAAGATTAGATCTTGTGTGTTAATCACCATGTAGAGTGAAACGGAAGATTAAAAAGGAAAAACCAATATAAGGGGAAAACGGTAATCTTACCCTTTATTGTGCGGATGGCTATAATATGGTTCATAATAAAGTTTGTAATTAGACATCGTACTAATAAATTGAAATACAGTTTCTCCTAATTTTAACTAATTCAAAAGTTCAGCTAATTTTTTTTATTACAATGACATTTGGTTAATAAGTCGGAATTAATTCTAATAAGATGAAATTAATTCTAGGCTTATTGGAGCTTGAATTATTTAAGTCTAATTAGATTCCCCACTTGGCTTCTAGTAAGGTTATCAAAGAAAGAAAAAAAAACGGAGGTTACTGAAAAGGAAATGCGACAGTTTGGAGAGAATTGGACGAATTAGATTCGAGCCAATAAAGCCGGAATAATTTAATTAAGAGTTAACAAAATGGGTCTTAAGCCTATAATTAAATGTTGGGCTTACACTAATTAATTGTAAATTATAAGTCCAAAGGAACTTTTATTATTGGACTGGATTTTGATTTAATTAATTAGATTAATTGAATTAAAATATAAATAATATAAAAGAAAAGAAAAGCTAAGACCGAATTGTAGAATGAGATAATGCTCTTCTTATCATTAAATTGTTTAATGGTTAATTAAAGAATGGCATGGTAGTGGATATGTTAGACCCCGATTTCTTCTTCAATATGTTTGGGATTATTTTATTTTTATCGTTATTAGGCTTTAATTATAAAGTTTTTGAGGGGTAGAAAATTTTTTTTTATTAAGATTGATGGATTAAATTTTGAAAGCTTATGGTGTTAATTGAAAAGAATAAGAGTTAGTGTAAGGG
>JAOTAY010000001.1:20656281-20668656 GCA_025629805.1 Erythroxylum baracoense
CATGATAGGAATCTCATTATCATGATCTCATCATGATTTCCTTCATGTTATGTTTTGTATCATAGACTTCATTAATTCTATTTAAGATCAATATCAATTCATATATAAACGAATACCAAATTAATAAAAAATTCCTTTCACTTTATTAATCAAAATAAAGTTTGTACAAAAGTGCTAAAGGTGATTGCCTTTAGAGCACTACTTTAACAACATTAAGAAATTCAATGTATGAATAGATCTAGTATAATAAAAATAAATAAATCTTAACTTTCTTCTAAATATTTATTAGTCTTCTGAACTATAAATTGTATATTTTAGATTAGGTATAAGATGATATAAGTTCTTAATATCATATGTCTATGATTATATATATGTAATAGGTTATTTCCAACATAATTCTATTATTGAGAAATTGAAACAGGATTTGATCTCGTACACAATAGAAGATATATACTACTTTTTTGTTAATATATAGCTTGATTAATTCATAAAAAATAATAAAGCATGAATCATAAATTCCTATCTTAATGTGAAGTTGATCTTTTTCTATAGTTTTCCTTATATCTACAAGCTTGACTTAACCACCTTAGTTGCATAATCTAACCTCTAAAAGTTTCAATATGAACAAAACCACCTTATTTGCATAATCTAACCTCTAAAAGTATCAGTATGGATAAGTTAAGAGAACTCTAAAAGTAGTTTATAAAGGGGTAAGTAAGAAGTACTAGTTCTTTGAAAGCGAACGACTATTTATAATAGAGTTGGGACCTTTTGGTAATTTAGTTGAAATATAATTCCAACTTCAATTCAACTTTAATTGGAATTATAATTAATCTTAATTAAAAAAACTTAGGCTTAGCTAAGATTCAATGTTAAATATTGGTCCTTATTATCAAATATCTTATATTTGAGCCTAAAGTTTCTCAAAATTTACAATCAAAATTAACTTAATTAAATTACCTTTTTCTGTTTTCATCCATTTTATATGTATGACCTATTAGGTTTCTAAATATATATATCTATCATATACCACTAAACTATATCAAAGATTAGATAAATTAAACTCCTTTAATTTGTCTTTAATTGTCTTTAATTCCCTAATTAAATAATTTATATCCATATATAAGATTGACATCTAATAATGTATTATAATCACCCAAATATTAAAAATGTCAATCACTATCCCTTATGTGAATTATTTTTCATATAATTTAATCCTTTCATCACAAAATGTTTAGATTAGATATAGAGTATATAATTAATGCTACTATATTTAAGTATAATCATATTAGTTCTTCACCATTAATAATTCTGGAAACTATTTTCAAAGTATCACTTCACCTTGATAAGGATTTCTCAAACTAATACTAATTGAGAATAATAGAAAATTATCCACAATCAATTTAAGGTGATGAATCCTTTAGTAATAACCCAAATACCTCCTTATAGTTTTTGCTATATCTAATGATTATCAATTAAGCTACCCTTAACTATAATAGGTCATCAATAATATCAAAACATATTAGTCCCTATATGAGATACTTTGGAGATCGCAAGTCAAAGAATCACTTATACAATCATCATAATAATAATATTCATAAACATATATGTAATGTTTCAATTGGAATTCCCATATCGGATATATTTAGTAAACTTGCTCTCTAATAAAAACTAATACATTTGTTTAAGTATCTCTGTACTTTAATCTATGAGAATGACTATTTCTTTCATAAGGAAAAAAAACAAAATATGCTAGTCTTTCCATGATATTAATAACCAGTCTTAATAAAAGATTGATTCTAATATAAATCTCATAATTATTATCTCATCGTAATTTTATTTTCAATATACATTTATCCCATAGACTTTATCTTGTACATCAATTAATAAACAAATATAGATATGATAAAGAATGTCTTCAAATAATTATATTAGAAAAATTTAAATCATTCGAATGTCTATAAGGAATAAACCAACAATCTCCCCCTTGTATTAAGCCAATCGCTTAGGTATCTTATATCATATATCTATATGACAATGATGATATTGCTTGGATAGTGGTTTAGTGAGAGAATTCCACATAATTTTCTATTGTGAGCACCGGTTTAAATATTATAACTTTCATCTTAGTTATCATCATAATTAAAAGAAATATATAAATACATATTTGAAACTTTGATGATACCTTAGGCCCTTTTACACACCTAATATATGGAATATTTTGTAATATATTACTAATTTAATAGCACAATTTATTAAACTTTTTTATCCAAAGAACCATTTCTACTAAATTAAAATTGTACATGGGTAGATTAGTAATTGATGCTACATTGTAAAATTTCCAACTTTAAATAATATTATTCTAAATAAAATATACCTTATATAGGACTTACTTCTATCGAACAAATTTTATATCTAGATGACTTTGAACTTAAATATCCACTTATATTTAGAAGAATGAATATATTTAACTTCATAAGTATAAAAAATTCTAAATACTAAACACCTTTAGTTTATTATATAGTTATTTGAAATCGAATAGGTAAACAATTGTTATGTCTATTTATATAGATCTAATTCCTATAGTTAAATTGTTACATTTTTTATCCAATAAAAGATGTTCTTAGATTGTAACATATTTAATAATTGAGAATGTGAATTATTATTCTCAATGAGTAGTTTGTCATTATATGCTCCTACTAAAGAGGACAACTATACTCCCACAAACCTTCTTATAGATGTAGTAAATCCATAATTGTCTTCAAAATAAACTTATCAATTCATTATGAAAGTGACTCTAACATTTTGACTATACATCAATTATAACAATAAAGGCATTTGTATGTATTGTTACGAGATTTTTCAAACTCCCTTTTAGTCTAACTACTTATCTTGAGAACCATTCTCCTACTAATATGTATTGAAATGAATATTTTATTCAATAGGATTTCTAACATTATATCCAATATGATGGATATGTCATAACTTTCTATTACCCAATTTAGTTCTAATCTTAGTGGATAATATATGCTTTAACTAATCCAAGATTGAAAATCATTAACTTTGACTTTTGATACCACTAAAAGCAAGTTGAATTTTGATAATTGATTAATTGGAACTATCAAAGGCAAGTTGTTGTACTACTCATAGAAGAAATAAATATTGCATCATATAATATCTCAGATTATATTTTCGTCCTTACATAAATCCATACTATTACGGAGTTTAGTTATAAAGATATTCACTGAAGATTCTCATTTCGTATAGATAACCAAAACAATTAATCTCACCACATCAATCTTATCAAAGTGCTTTAGTGTTTGCAATACTTAATTTCTACATAGATTTAAATACTTTGAAATTTTAAAATTTTAAATTATTATTTTATTGAATACATATGACTTTATCATATATAAAATTCTTTACTAAATATAATGAAATACAAGTATTGATCCTTTTTATGGATTGTTATTACATTTAATACATCATATATATAAGATTTAACAATTCAATACCGTAATCTTCCTTTTACTAAAGGTTGGTTTAGTTAGCCTTTAACCTAAAGTTTTATAAGTTTCATATGATTTATAATCAAAGGATATAAATATCCTTAAATAGAACTTTATGATTCTCATTATGTTGATTTAACAAATATAGAATAAAAAGATAGACTCAGTTATCTAACTTTATATTCTTATTGCTTAAACTAAGTTAAGTCTTTTTTGATCCAACACATACAAACTATTTGAATAAACATAAATCAACTACTTTTACTTAACAATCTATTTCTTATCATGCCTTAAAAATTGTATTGATATTGAATCTAAGTTTAATATCAAATAATCAAAAGCATAAATTAGAAATGTATATGATCTCTATTATAATGTATTTGCAAGAAAAGTCATGCAATCATTTTTTTAATAAAAACTATTATCATATCTAATCTAACATCTTTAATTATGGTCTATTTTTATGTTTTTAATAGGCCAAATTGAGTAAAACAATTACATAAGTTACTATACCTTTCAATTATACTTCATACAACTATTTACATTGTGTTATCACAGTATTGACATCCATCTTATATGTTGTGATTAAATTTACAAGACACTAGTCAATTCCACTACATTTTACTATCAATATGATATTAGCATATCTCTAAAACTTTGTCACCAAATCCCTAATAAGTTTTAATAGTAATATTGCATAATGGACATACATCTTTCCTTTCTAACTTTGAGAATTCTTCTCAAAATTAATATAGAAGAAATTTGATTCACTAAAATTTAGTATTAGTTATACTAAACAAAGGTAATTTTCTACTTAATAACAAAAATATAAACGTCAGAAAAGTAATAGGTTATATGTCATAACAATCAAATAAGATTATGATCTTTATTATATGTTTGGTTACTCCCACTATCTTATTTGAAATAATAACCCTCAATACTATTTCAGAAAGATTAATACAATCTCTCTAATAGGAAGGGATCTGATTCAAATTTAGTTAATCTTGAGTTACTCAACAAACCAACTAAACTTAAATTAGGTAGATAACATTTTTATCAATCATATCTCATATTACTCCTAGATCCATTATAAGATAACTCTTGTCAAAACATATCTTATATGTTACTCCTAATACTGCATCTAAATTTATATGATCATGAGTTACTCATCCAAATTATACAAATTTAGTTAAATAAGACCAATTAATTTTAGATAAAACATATTTAGGTTAAGACTCCTTGAGTTACTTAGTAAGCCTTAAAGTAAATAAAACTCATATTTTGCACTTAAATAATGGAAGAAAGCAGTCACGTTCCTAACGTGTACTTAATATTTAATGAGAGATTTAGTTTTTAAATTGTCTCATCAAGAATACATTACATGTAAAATATCATACATTTAAACATACACTTCAACTTTTGTAAAAAAAAATATACCACAACAACAACACCCAGTAGGAATTCCACTGATACACGAAATTTGGGGAGGTTCAGTAGTATGCAGCCTTACTCCTAATTAATAGAGAGGTTATTTCCAAAAAAAATCAAATAGCTAAATAAACCGTACAATTTATGTAAACATAATCAAATTATATACATAAAAATGATCAAGCTTTGTTTGATTTAAGTTATTGATCTTCATCATCTAAAATAATATTTCCAATTCTTTAGAAATTAAATTAGCTTATCCCATTGATTCCTAATTAATGAATAGAAATTTAATTTGACTTGAAAATTATTTCCAAATTGCGAACCATTTCTTGTTATCTTTGCTCCTTAAATTCTTATTCGGAATAGAAATTTAATTTGACTTGAAAACTATTTTCAAATTCATTAGAACCATTTCTAATCATCTTATACTTCAAAGAATTTAATTGAAGATTATTTTCAATAAATTACTTTCTTACTTATAATTGGAAAAACTCATATTTTCAAATTTTAACAAGACATTCTAATCTAATCAGAAATAACTTTTCTTTAATTACAAATTTATTTTCTATTTTGAAAACGAAATTACTTTCAAAATTAAATAAAAATTTAAATTTAATTAAGAAATTCAGTTGCATTATTTATTTAGAAATTATTTTTAATTAATTAGAAAATAATTCTTTAATAAATTAAAAAAATATTTTCTAAAATATTAATGAAGGCTCATTTTTATTAATTATTAAATAAATTTTGGTGGGTGACGAGTCCAACAAATAATAAAAACCTAATCTAAAGATAAAGTAAATTGTGACACTTGTGAGTATGGTCATATCCACAGAGATTAGGGGTAATTCTATTCATTTTATCAAATAGCAAAATAAAATAAAAGGGAATTTTACAATAGGAAAATAAAAATGAAAATAAGACCAAAGAAAGATAAGCAATAAAATAAATGGTGAAAAATCCATATATTGAAATACCTAACTAAAGAAGTAGTTTCTATTCATCCATATAGTTGATCATCGATGCAAAAGCAAATTATCGAACCCTTAAATAAAATAGTTATAATTGTTAGCATGACCTAACAACCAATCTCTCCTATCCTTTTCGATACCTAAGATATGATTGTTAGTTATTTCCCTTACCAACTACTAATCCTAAAAATGTTTATACGATTTAATCTACGAGTAGCATAATAATTAGAGAGACCTAATTCTAGCTAACAAACTCAAGACATTTGGTTCATTTAAATTAGATTATCTACCTCCATCAACATTAATTAAATGCCTTTACCTAAGCTACTATGTCAATTTGCTATCATAATTAGAATAAACAAATAAATATGGATTTGTTATCCTAAATGGAGATATATTGTTCTATCAACCAAAATAATTGGCCATTTGCATTAATCATCAAATCAGTGATAAGAACTAAAGAACAAAATATAAATAAATATTTAAGAATTAAACAAAATAGTAAGAGGGGAAGACAAGAATTTGTTTATAAAGAAAAGATTAAGAGAGGAGGATGCTAATGATAGCTACTAATCTCTCTTTTCTAAAAATTAAAGTCCTAAACTAAAAAGAAAACTAAAACCTCCAAGAATATATGTTAAAATTCATATACCCTTAGGCGTGCCCACCCCTTGTGACTTTCCGTAGGATGCTCACTTCTTCCTTCTTAATCAATCTTTTTTATTCACTTCATTGAACTTTTCCTTCCAATTAATGATCAATCAGGCTCCAAACCTTTAAAAATAGAAAGAACACACAATTATTAGGTAGACCATAATTCCACCAAAAATTAGGAGAATTAAATCAAAACCATTTATAATTTGAGCACTATCAAAAATATTTTCTAAATTTAGTAAAAAATATCGTTTTTAGTAAGTAAATAAACTTGTTATTCAAATTAATAAAGAAGCTATGTCTAAATAAATAGAAAAATAATTCTCTAAATAAATAAATTGATAAATTTAATTTATTTTAGTTAAATTATAATAAATAAATCGAATAAAATATCATTTTAATTATTTAAAAAATATTTTTGTCAATTATAAATGAATCTAATTAAAAATATAATCAGTTCTAATTATGAAAATCAAAATCAAAATCGAAATCAATTTAGTTATTAATCTTAATTAAGTTAAGAAAATAATTAATTTTATTTTAAAATTTATTTAGAATTGAAAACTTATTTAAATTTAATTTGAATATAGGTTATTCTAAATTAGATTAGTTATAATCTAAGGTTATTTTAAATTAAATTAGATTAGTTAGGTTATTCTAATAGTCAACACCTCTTCTTGAGACTTTAGACTACTTACGTAACAACCAAACCATCTTTATTATAGTCTTGGAATAACTTAAATTTAGTTAGGAACAAACTTAAACTTATTTCAAAACATTTTTATTCCAATACTAGAATAGCGTAAACCTATTTCTAAATATCCCTTTTCTTCCTCTTCAGAAACCCTAGTAGTCAGAAACCTAAACCCTATTTTCCATTCCCTACTGCCGCCTACAGCCACTGCGAGTCTCCACTTGCCATCTGTCGCCAACAACCTCAACAACAACCATTGTATCTTCTTCTCCAGCATTGCGCCTCCAACGTATTTCCTACAGCTAGCGTTGGTGACATCTTCTTCTCACCATCATCCTTGAGGAGTGTCTTCAATAACACATGTAAGAATGTTTCAAGGAGCAGCCCGTTGCACATCACTCCACCTTCGTTATTAATCCACGCCATGATGAGGAGCAACGCAACCATTGTCGCCTCCAGTGACACTCCTTCACCTGTTGCTATTGCAACTCATCTGCCCAAGAACTCCATGAATAGCCAACAGCTCAACAATCGCACAACTAAAAGATAGGAACTAGCAACGCCAATAACCAAGTCACATGACAACTTACAAATCAAGCAATTTGCGGCTACTTGAAACATTGTTGCATGCGTACAAATCAATAACATTGTTGCATGACAACTTCCTAGTTAAAGAGAAAGTAAGTAAAAACAATTCTTATTCATAACCATTATGAATATGATGTTTCGTGGCTTTTGAGTTAGCGTAGACGAATGAGATTTCCAAAATACATTTAAATGTGAACTCTTTCTAACTTCATATGGCTTGGAGTTTGTTTATGAACTTTTATATTTTAATTTGTTTTGTAATTAAGTATGAAAAAAATAGCAAAATAAATTCAAATATTTAATATTAATAACAATCAAAGGATAATCAAGTCATTCAATTAAATATGACTTTAATACCAGTCTTAAGAATACATGATGGGATCTGATCCTCCTTGTAGCAGAAGAAAACAAAAAAGATCAAGATTTTTTAAATTCAAGACCACTTTAATCTATAACATGATTATTGCATAAAACATAATTAAGCATAAATCATAAATTCTTACTTCATTGTTAAGCTCAATCCTTTTTCGTAGGTCTCCTCTCAACTATTATAACTATACAAATGTTCGACCTTTAATGATATCTATCTAACTACAATAGTTATACAAGCATTTGACCTTCAATGATATCTATCAACAACTATAATTGTACCATCATACGAAAAGAATAAGCTAAGAACATTCTACAAGTAGTGTAAATAGGATAAGCAAATAGTGTTATCTCTTTTAGAACTTATGCCATTAGACCTTTTGGTAATTTATTTAAAATATAATTCTAGTTTTAGTTAAACTTTCGCTAAAATTATAATTAATTATAATTAAAAATTAATTAGGCTCATATACAATTTAATATCTAATTTAAAAGGTTGAGTTTGGCCTTTTTTATGAAATATCTTATGTTTAACCTTAAGATTTTGCAAATTTTACAATCAAGATTGACTTAATTAAATTATCTTTTTTTCTCTTCAACTATTTAATATGTGTGACCCATTAGGTTCTTACGTAATAGATATAAATTATAAGTTTAAAGTATAACCAATATAAGATAAATTGAACTCCTTTAAATTATTTTTAATTATTTATATCATAGATCAATATTGATATTTAGCAATTCATCATGACCACTTAAAAATTAAGAATCTCACAATAATTTTAACTAACTTTTCTATGCATGATTTTTTATACAATTTCATCATGTAATATTCTAATTAGACATAGAGTATAAAATTATTGTCTACTCTATTTAAATTCAATCATGTTAGTTCCCCACTTTTAATAATTGATTCTATTATTACCATTTGAAAATTATTTTCCAAGTTTTATTCAATAATGGGCAAAAATATCCCAAATTAATACTAATCAAGAATTAAAAAAACACTTTTCTTAATCACTTTAAAGTAATGAATCATATATTGATCACTCAAATACTTCCAAATAAATTATACTATATTCATTATCTTCCAAATAAGTGATATTGACTAGCATAGGTCAAAGTAATAATAAAATATATCAATTTTTATATGAGATATTTTGGAGATCTCAAGTCAAAAAATCACTTATATAATCATAACAATAAGATTTTTCATATAAATATAAATTATGTTCTAAACGGAATTCTTATATTAGATCAGATTAGTGAACTTGTTCTTTAACAAACAATCATACATTTATTTAAGTATCTCTATACCTTATTTTATGAGATCGACCACATTATGTATAAGAAAACATTATATAATAGACATTAGTCTTTATACACTATCAATATCTATTCTTAATAAATTAATAACAAAGACTAATTTAGGGATAGTATATAAATAGATAATATAAATCACATAAATATAATCTCGTCATAATTTTATTTACAATGTATATTTAGTTCATATAATTTATTTTATACATTATTTAACAAAAAATATTCTTTAAATTATTATATTACAAAAGTTAATTACAATTAATTGATTGAATGTAATACATCTGCAATTAAATTTTATTTGATTAATAAGAATGAATCATTGCAAGAGGTAAACCAATAAATAAACTTAACTTGTTCTGAAGAATTTAATGGTTTATTTGAATTATAGATCGTAAAATATTAAAAAGGCAATACTCTTGGCAAGGTACAAGCTGACATGGGTGCTTAATATTAGATTTTGCAAATGTTCTTTTACTTCATACATTAGGGTGGCAAGAGTTTTATCCTTTTAGTTTCATTTACGTATAAATGCTTGTTATGATCCATAGCACTATTTATGGAATGATGATGGTAACAACAAAGACGACGACGACAACGATGACGATGACAACAACAACAACAATAACAACAATAAAAACAACACCCCAACAACAATAAAAACAATACCCTTTTAGAATCTCGAAATGCAAAGTCTAGGAAGAACTAGTAGTTCGCAACCTTACCCCTATAAAGTAAAGAAGCTATTTTTTGATATATCCATATATAGCACCAAAAAATGATAATACAAAAGGTAAATAAATACGTCTACATAAAATAATAAACATATAAATTAATACATAATACATAATACATATAAGTAGAACATAATAAGAAGCTAAATAACTAGAAAAGAAGTATTACGTAAATAATTAAAAAAAAGCTAGCTATAGAATGAAACACAAAGGAAAATGTTTTGTTTATGCAATGATAGATATGTATTAAGTCATTTTATTTTCAGTTTTGTAAGTTTTGCCAAATAAAATGAATTAGGTTGCCTTAATTCAAGTAACCCACGACGAATGAGCCAATAAGGAAAGATGAAAATGGTAGTATCAACTACAAATCGTAATAATCTGTCTTTAATGTCTTCACTAAAGTTAAATGAGACCGTAAAGATTTCATTCAGGTGTCAGTCAAGGTTCACATCTGAATCTTCATTGCACCAGGATTTGATTTGCCTCGAGGAGTTAAAGTATTGCCAAATGAATTACATGCTGCTCCGCTACATAAGCCCTTCACATCTCTTTATGCATCACAGTTCATTGCATCTTTCTTCCTAGTGCATCTTTGCGTCTTCTGGTCCAACCTTCAGGTGATATCGGAAATTTTTTGACTCTCCCTTCTGCCTCTCAAGATGCTTGCATTTTCGTGATCTCTTTTTCTCCGTTCATTACTCTAGAATTAGAGTCTCTGTGATTGCATTTCCTTCTCGTGTGACTAACTCTTTTTCCACATTGGATTTGCAGGATGACATCAAAGAATTTCATGTTTACTTTACTTCTTGTTCTCTTCATGATCGCAAACTATGACTCGGCAAGAGCATCCAGATTACTAGATACGGATCGGTCAGTTGTCTCAGAACCCAAACAAGAGATTCTGCATACTGTTAATTCATACAAAAACTACGAGACCAATAGTTTCAGACCAACAGTTCCAGGACATAGTCCAGGTGTTGGCCATGGTGCTCCCCCGCCAGCTATTGTAAACTCGGAACCCAAACAAGAGATTCTCCTTACTGTTAATGAGTACAAAAATTACGAGACCAACAGTTTCAGACCAACAGTTCCGGGACATAGCCCTGGTGTTGGCCATGGTTCTCCCCCACCAGCTGCTGTAAACTCGGAAACCAAGCAAGAGTTTCTGCATACTGATAATTCATACACAGCGTATGGGACTAACAGCTTCAAACCAACAAAATCAGGACCCAGCCCCCCTGGTGAAGGCAATGGTACCCCCCCAGCAGCTATTGTAAACTCGGAACCCAAGCAAGAGTTTCTGCATACTGTTAATGCATACACAGCGTATGGGACTAACAGCTTCAAACCAACAGAATCAGGACCCAGCTCCCCTGTTGAAGGCCACGATACTCCCCCAGCAGTTATTGTAAACAAGCCTGAACTAAACCATTTCTGATTAACGTGATGTAACGAAGAATAAGAAATCATGTTCCAGTAAATTTTTTGTTGCCATCATCTGGTCTACAGCAAGTAACGGATTGAACTTAACGTCCAAACAAAGCTTTTGTTTTTCCTCACGACTATTATTATTATCGGCAGGAGAGTAAGGAAGGGGAGCGAAATGCAAGTAGGAATAATACTCACACTCTTCTTGATATATAGTCTTCAACGGCTTTTATTCTTAAAACATTAGAAGGGAAGATGATAAAGAACTCATAGTTACTATTAATACTAAAATTGATTCTTTTTTGTGTTTGCTGGATCTAGTTTTTATAGGAAAATAAAATTGAGATGTTGAAATTTCATTAGTTTGTTATCTTATCAATGCATGTTAAATATTACATATAAATCTTAGGGGATAAAATCTTATGTTAGCTTGTATGTTTGTTTTTTAAACTATATACTAGTTTGCTCACTTGCAAGCTTTCATAACTATTTTCTTAAAATTATATTATATTGTAAGAAAAACAAATTATCATTAATTTAAAATTAAAAAGAAAAAATAAAGAGAAAATTAATCGTATTTGGTTTCATAGTTATAATATATTATCATGTGAAATAATATTAAATATATATATATATATATATATTTCATATTTCTTTATGAACTTAATTGGAAT
>JAOTAY010000001.1:20679063-20701745 GCA_025629805.1 Erythroxylum baracoense
CCAGAAACCACTGCACTGTAACTAAGATGAGGTTGTTCTGGCGGTGCAGCAGGAGGGGGGTCCTCCTCCCTGTCCCGGAGACGAACTTTTTTGGCAGCATGCCCTGGGGGTTCAGAAGCTGTCGGAGTGAACATCAGAACTTAAGTGTAAAAGATCAAAGAAGACTTTTAACAAATAGATAGTGGGCAAGACTTTAAAGAAAACAAAAGGAAAGGTTGTAGAGAGATTTGAGAGCTTCTCTCTCTAACCCCTGTTATTTTTAACACTAAACTGGAAGAGACTCAGACAGTGACTTAGATAAGCTCTTCAAACTTCTGATTGAGTTGATCCGTGCGCACTGCGCCACCATTTCAGCCTCTCTCTCTCTCTCTCTCTCTATTTAGGGCTTTTGATTGACAGCCGTGCTCATACTTTCTTCTTCTTCTTGTTCAATAATGGCTTCTGTCTCTGTCTCCTCAGCCATCTCTCAGACCTCGTTCATCATCAAGTCTCGACCTCAATACATCCCTTCTCGCTCTTCTCATTACTTCACTCCTAATTCCACTGGCTTTCATTCTCTCGCACTGCCCTTGGAAAAACCACCATTTGTTAAGACCTCCATTTCATGCTGTCAGTCCTCTCCTTTGTCTCATCTCCGCCGCCGCCGTCCTGAGTACATTCCCAACCGCATCGATGACCCCAACTACGTCCGCATCTTCGACACCACCCTCCGCGACGGCGAACAATCTCCAGGCGCCACAATGACCTCCAAGCAGAAGCTCGACATCGCTCGCCAGCTTGCTAAGCTCGGAGTAGACATCATCGAGGCCGGCTTCCCCGCCGCTTCCAAGGACGATTTCGAGGCCGTCAGGAGCATTGCTATGGATGTCGGAAATGCAGTGGCCGAGGATGGCTACGTTCCTGTTATTTGTGGCTTGTCGAGGTGTAATGAGAAAGATATTCGAGCTGCTTGGGATGCTGTTAAGCACGCGAAGAGGCCCAGGATTCATACATTTATCGCCACGAGTGCGATTCATATGGAGTACAAACTGCGTAAGACTAGGGAAGAGGTTGTGGAGATTGCCAGAAGCATGGTCAAGTTTGCTAGGAGTTTGGGTTGTGAGGATGTGGAGTTCAGCCCTGAAGATGCTGGCAGGTCACAAGTTCAAAGCTTCAAACTTAAATGCTTTGTTATGAATTGGCAGTTCTTGTTTTGAATTATAAGTAAAACGCTTGAGATTTAATATTTTTATTATGAATTGTTAGTTCTTCCTTTTCGTCTTTGTGTAAAATACGCTTGAAGTTTAATGTTTTGTGGTTATTGTTTTATATCTCAACAGATCTGACAGGGAGTTTTTGTATCATATCTTGGGTGAGGTTATCAAGGCCGGTGCTACAACTCTGAACATACCCGATACGGTTGGTATAAATCTACCTTCTGAATTTGGGAAATTGATTGCTGATATAAAAGCCAATACCGCTGGAATTGAAAATGTCGTCATTTCGACTCACTGCCAAAATGATCTTGGACTTTCTACTGCCAACTCCTTAGAGGTATGTCTTGCTTCTTTCTTTATTGTTTCATGAGTTTGCTCAATCACTAGCCAAACTTTTGATTTAGTATAGCAATTGCAACCAACATCTTGTTTGTTAACACGTTCAGGGGGCAGTTGCTGGCGCAAGACAAGTGGAAGTAACGATTAATGGCATTGGTGAAAGGGCTGGAAATGCATCATTGGAGGAGGTTAGTGTTTCCAATCAGGCTTCAAATTCTGATTCTTTCCTCTCTCAACTCATTAAGATGGGGCTCTCAATCGTCTGAGTTTTAGTTTCTCCAATTCGTTGACCTCCACACATTAAATGCTTTCTTAAATCTTTGCACCCTTTGTTTTTATATGAAATTATAATGTGTTAATTTAATGAAAAGTATGAAATGTAGGATAATTGAAATCTGCTAGAGATGCGTAAAGTTATTGATGAAATTAAGAGCAAAAACTGAAATGGATATTGTTTTATATTTTTCAATTCTTTTTTTTTCTAGGTTTAGCTGAAACTTGTTTGATATTTACACTTTATGTTCGGCTACTGGATTTTTTCATTTAATTCATTAGAATTTCTTTATATACAGGTTGTAATGGCCATAAAATGTTGCGGAGATCGTGTATTGGAAGGTCTTTATACCGGAATAAACACTCGGCATATCACCATGGCAAGCAAGATGGTATATCCCTACCCAATTACCTTTTTTTCCCCTTTCTTTGCACTGCACTTTGCCACTGCTTCTCACCTCACATGGTTGCTTAGGTTGAAGAGTATTCAGGGTTGCATGTGCAGCCACACAAGGCTATTGTTGGAGCTAATGCTTTTGCTCATGAAAGTGGTATACATCAGGTAATATTGATCTGTACTCCAAAGATTTGTGGTTATGGTGCTATCTTTTAGCGAGACCTGTTGCATACATTGTTTTCAATGCTGTGATTACCAGCAATGTTATTTTGTTTTCGAGGAGTACATTATGCTAAGATCTAAGTGAATATTTTCTTTGGGATAGGAATGGTTGATTGTGAAACTTATTTTGTTATTGTGGGAAGTTGCTTGTCTTTATATTATTGATTGCTATAAGACAAATCCAAGGTTTCCTTATCTTTGAGAATCGAGGAGCTTCTTGACTGAAGATTAGATTGATATACTGGGGCCAACATTTTTTGAAAGAAGGTAGAATTCAAGCATAGGGGCTGGAACAAATAGGTGTAACTAATCATTGTGCAATTTGAATCATGTAGAGTGATCTGATCAATAGACTTCATAAACCTTTAACGGCTGTCTGTTTTTTACTAGTTAATTTCATGCTTGTCATTTTTAGCTTTTGAAGTTTGTAATATCTCTGGCTCCCTACTTCTGTATATGCTTCGCAATTATATCATTCTTTTGTTACACTCATGGTGTTGCCAATGATCTTGGTTTAGTGGGCTTATTTGCTTATGCATTCTTTCATAGGATGGAATGCTTAAACACAAAGGAACTTATGAGATTATAGCTCCTGAAGATATTGGCCTTCAACGACTGAATGATGCGGGCATTGTGCTTGGAAAGCTTAGGTATCCTTATTTGTTATTGTTCTTTTGGATAATGCCTGAGGTTACTCATATATTTCCTTGTCATCCACCTTTGTGCTATACTGTGTTATTGAAGTGCTGATCCTCTACACGATTCCATTATTTTTTATTTTACCTAAAGATTTCTTATTGCAGTTAATGATTTAAGTTTATGCACCAAATATTGTTGAAACTTTAAAGGTCAAATATAATTGACATAATAATAGTAAAACACCTTTGCATTGTCATCACGGAGAATATCTTCTTTTTTCAAATGGCAATTAACACAAGTAGTGAAGGATATGTTGAAGAGGCAATTTGAATGATTATTTGTTTTGGAATTGAATGACTTGTTAATTACTTGACATTTTTGCATATGACGTTCTATTGGGCTGCCTATGTGGCAGGTGAAAGTCACCTAATGAAATACTTTTTTAAGGAAGTTTTGGTAGATGGCTTTAAGATAGGCCTTTAGGTTAAGGTTCCATCTCTATCTCTTTGATTGAATAAACCTTTATGATCTTCAACCAAAAATTAAGTAAACCAATCTATTTACTGAGCTGCCTACATTGATATGAAACACATGGCTAGTTGATAACATGCAGTTGTTTACTCACTTATGTAGCTTTGTTGTGATCGAAGTCTTCTTTTTATTTGGTTATTCATTTATACTTATGGAACCATGTTATATCTGATGGTGATCCCCATCTCTTTTGTCTTCTGTTGGTGGTTAAGTGGGCGTCATGCTTTAAAAGATCGCTTGCAGGAGGTAGAGAAACTTTGCACTACAGTATATTTTTAACTCTTCTCTCTTTCTCACTATGGTTAATACGTTATTCCTTGTTCTTTCAGCTTGGTTATGAGCTGGATGATGACCAACTTGGCAATATATTTTGGCATTTCAAGGCAGTAGCTGAACAGAAAAAGGTACATATGAACATTTGATAACTTGAGATTTTCATTCCATTGCTTGGAGTATCATGTTGAGTTACTTGTCATTTTTGGATGCCTCCTGAGGTTACGGAAGCATTGTTATACCATTCATATTTTTCTGTATAGGATGAAAACAGAAAAATGGGATAAGATGTGCATTTTCAGCTTTGAGTTGTATATTTGTCCCCCGAGATTTATATTTTTTCCTTTTACATTTTCTGATTGGAGAGACCAATATTTTGAATTAAATATCCATATGAAAATTTTAAAATCTATATTGTTTGGAAAAAATTTGAGGCTCAGGTGCTAATAGGTTTAGGTGATCAAAGTATTATTTCTGTTTTTCTAGTGTATTCTCTGATTAACATTTCAATTAACATTTATTTACCATTTATATTCTAGAGAGTTACTGATGCCGATCTAATAGCACTATTATCAGATGAAGTTTTCCAGCCTGAAACTGTATGGAAGTTTCAAGACCTGCAGGTAAATTTGTAAATTTATTTATTATAATTATGAGTTGGTTTGATTTATTAACTAAACTGAAATCACCAACACAGGTTACTTGTGGAACACTTGATCTCCCAACTGCAACTGTTAAGCTCGTTAATGCTGATGGGGAAGAGCATGTTGCGTGTTCTGTTGGGACTGGACCGGTAGATTCAGCTTACAAGGCTGTAGATCTCATTGTGAAGGTCAGATGTGGTCAACTATCAGTTCTCTTCTCTGTCAAAGTTTTTGTGATGTGGAGAGACTTATGTAGGTGCTCTAACTGGATAAAGAAAGATGCTTGAACTTAATTGGCTCAAACCTAGAGGATGTTTCATCGAACTGGAAAGTAATTACTTGCTAGATTCTATTTTCACAAATACGGATACAATCTAATAAAACAAGTTCGTCACTAGAAACCGTTTGAGTTGCACTGATGGTTTAGACTTAAGTGCTAAACTATATAAGAACAGATGAATTTTCTTCTAAGGTCCGTAACTATTCATCTTCTTTATGTTCTTGTTCCCTACTTTAAGACGCTGTGGTTCCTATATGAAATGGTGCTTGCCTGTCTATGCAGGAACCAGTGACACTTCTAGAATACTCCTTGATTGCAGTTACAGAAGGAATCGATGCAATAGCTTCCACACGGGTTCTAATTCGTGGGGAGAACCAACATGCTCCCACTCATGCTTTAATCGATGAGCCAGTTGAACGGACATTTAGGTATAGCAAATCCCTGGTACTACTTTCTTCTACAATGGCATATCTACTTTGTGCTTCCATGCTGACTTAGCTTGGATGTCCATTTACCTCTTGCAGTGGAACAGGCGCAGGAATGGATATTGTCGTTTCCAGTGTGAAGGCCTACATTAGCGCATTAAACAAGATGCTGGCTTTTAAGCAACAGTTGCCGAAGATCATAATTTCTGAAGAAAGAACCCGAGTGTCTACTTGAGTAATATGGTGATCCATCAGGCCCTTAGTGTATCTTAAACTGCAACGCTTGTTCCACCAAAGGAGGAAGTCATTAATAGAGTGGCATTCTTGTGTATAGAAAGGTGTGGATAAATTATTGTTTCTAGTTAGATGAATGCACCTTGTGCATTGTTTGTGATGGGTTAGACCTGTTAAAAGACTAGATCATGTTGTTTGGCTTTCAGTTTGGTTACTTGAATCGATAAGAGTCCTTCGTTGTCTAGTATAGAGACATTTGGTAGAGAAACTTCAGTGAAGAAAAGCCTAATATTGGTCGTTGGCAGTGGGTGGGATTGGCATGTAACTATGATGACTACTGGATTGTAATTAATGATAGGACTTTTTTATCCAGAGTCTATGAGGTTAATTCCATCATAAATCACCATAATCTATTACTTGAAGAAGTTATTACGCATTGAACTAAAAGCTTTTTTTTTGTGCCCAAATGGAAGCTAGTTTGTGTGCCTTTCTATATACTCCTTGTAAAGGCCAGGAGTAGAATTTGTGGTGAATGGTGAGAGGGATCAATTTCCTGTTTTTATTTCTGTGTGCCTCCCTGTGCTTAAGACCAACCATTCGTTCATCTATCTTATCAATTATTGTGAGGGCTTTAATTAACCTGTTCCATTAATCCTGTACTATCCTTCTCCTTAATATCCAGCCATTGAATAATTGGGAGAGGGAAAAAATAAATGGATTAGATGCTAGTTGGGAATAGGCGGCACAGGCTTTCCGGTACAGGTGAGTTGAAGCCTATTGTGAGACACCCTAGTCCTGGAGCGATTTGTTCAAGGAATCTTTGGTGTTTTTCAGTGAAGACTTCTCGCTTATTTCTTACTACTGTTGCTATATTGTGACGACTTCAATCTAAGTCAAAACTCTCAATCCAATCAGAGACTAGTTTTGACTTCTAAGTTCTGCCTGACTGTCCCCATTTTATGATGGAACGGTTGTAATTATTAACTGTATCATAAGGAGTTGATTTGTACGATCTTACATAAACTAAAATAATAATGCTAATTGCTAAAATTTCCGATTTCTTACCCATTTTCTCTCCTAACAAACCAAAACCATTTGATTCCTTCTGTTTCCCTTCCAACAAAGCAATCAATGTTATTACCTGCCTCACTCCTCTGTCTTAACATATCAAATCCAGCAAATTTTTATCAAAACCCTAGAGAGAGAGAGAGAGAAACCTAGATTTTAAGATTATATATGCAAAGGTATATCTTTTTGCGTTTTGGCGTTCCTATTTTATATTTTTCTAATTGAGGGTGATTGATCCGATGGTTAGTCCTGTAATTTCGGTGGTTTTTTGAGCTGTCACGAAACGAATTTCAGTTAAGGACTTCACCTTTTTCGTTTTACTCTTTGGCTTTGTTACATTTACAATTTCATTCGCTCTTGCTTGTGTGTTTGGGGCTTCTCTGTCGTCTTCTCTCCCTCACCCTTTCCATTTTGTAAATACTTGGCTTCATTTCTTTTCTTTAATGTCCTTCGTTTATATATATACTAAATTCTGTTTTTGTTTTCTTAATTCTTGATTTTTATTTCTTTTTGTTTTTTTGTGGAACATGATTGTCAGAATCGTCGAGTTGAGGTGCGGATTGTTGAGTCTTTCTCAATTTTCGTTCTTTTGATGTTTTTCTTATTTCTACGTGTTGATTGGGTCGGTTTGATTGACGCTTCTTTCTCAAATTTCGTTCTCTGAAGTGTGTAACTGATTTTGAATTGTCAATTGGGTCAGTTTCATTGACGGGTCTTCTTTTATTTCACTTTTTTTTTTTTGCATTTTGGAAGATGGTAGTTAATCTTAATGTATGAATTGACTTTGAATTTTGTAATTTTCTGAGTAAGTATTCTACGTTTGAATAGATTCTGCATTCGTCTTAGATAAGAGACTTTTTATTTGAATGCATCGGGTTTTGATTTCTTGAAATTAAGTGGATGTAATGCAACCGAACTTTACCTTAAGAGCATTTTTTGTTTTCAATGCTCTTCTTTCGCCAACGATTCCGTGAATTAAGGCTGTTAAGATATGGATAGGTTCCAAGATGATAGTGGGTTTTTCGAATCCATCCATTTTATTTTGATTTGGAATACAATTCACTAGGTTCTTGTTTGGTGTTGACGGACAAATTGAATATACAGGCATATGCGCCTCGGTCTGGCCACATTATACGCTTGGGGAAAGCAAGGGCTGAAGACGACTTGTATTTGAGGAAGAGAGACAAGATGCGGAGGTGGCTTTGCTGCACTTGTCAAGTAGAGGAGTCGTACCCATCACACGAGAGTGAGCACCTAAGAAGTCCAAGGAACAATGGAGATGGTACGTTGTTAGACATCTTATCTTATGCTTCTGTAAACTTTGCCACTATGTGCCTATAACGACTAAAAGCAATGAAGAAAAAGAAAATAGTGTACAAGGCTTTTATATTTTGTTGAAGATCGCGACATGATTTCTTTCATTGCCTGTGGTTCTTTGGATTAGAGCTTTTTGCAGCTGTACCAAAATCATTTCAACTGCTTTTGAGATGTTCACTATGCCGTAGATCAAGGTTATTTTCTAGTTTACAAAATCAGTTAAGAGGCCAAAGGTATTAGTAATGACCAATCACACAACTCAACACTCTAATGAATATGACTTGTTACACTGGAACTTTTCACACTGCAGTGTTGGTTTGATACCAGTACTTAGTGAAAAAGTCTAGGAAAGAGAGTTGAAGTAATCTCTTCCTAGGCTTGGATTTCATTTGATGAAAAAAAAAAGTCCGTATTTAGATGCTTTGTTGGAGGAGAATGCTATTGGAGATCTTTTATCAAGTATGTGATGTGCTTGAGGGTTGGATCTTTTCTTTATTGACTTATATTTTTGTGGAAGGGGGATGATGATGATGTAATGGTGTACGAAAGGTTTAGGAGGTTGAAGAAAAGACCTTGATTGGTCTTATTGACTACCGGGTTTGTTAGTTTTGGTTTAATGCACAGTTTGAGAATGATGATCCTATATCCGATACTTTTGATGTGACTTCTTTCTTTGACATTTTTATTGCAACGTATTGCAACCCCATAGATGTTCATTCACCCAAATTTGCTGACTTGAGTGATTATGAACACATGCTGCCAGCAGAACAATCCTTATATTGTGTTTCTTCTTGTACTTCTGTTCTACGTAGAAGCAATATGCTTAAATTTTATGTTGCACAAGCGCTATAAATCATATTTTGGACTTAAAATTTTGCTTGGTTGTTTTCAAGATTAGATTCTGTTGCTTGTTATAGTTGGATTTTTTTTTCCAGTATGTGTTGCTAATATTTTGGATTTTAGGGCACCCAAAAAGCTCAAAAGTATCAGCTCCTGTCAGGTCTGATGTGCAGAAAGAAGTACCACCAATTGAAGTGCCTGCAGTGTCTTCGGATGAACTTAAAGAGAAGACTGATAATTTTGGTTCCAAAGCCCTGATTGGTGAAGGATCCTATGGAAGAGTCTACTATGCAAACTTAGATAATGGAAAAGCTGTGGCTGTTAAAAAGCTTGATGTTGCAACAGAACAAGAATCAAACAATGATTTTTTGACCCAGGTGTGTCTATAGTTGAGAGAGGAAAGAAGAACCTGATTATTTTATTTTCCTCTAGTTATTCCCAAATTGCTATTGTAATATTGTCTTGCTGAAGATAGTATTTTAAGACACATCCTTGCTCTGATTTCAGGTTTCCATGGTGTCAAGACTAAAGCATGAAAATGTTGTGGAATTGCTTGGTTATTGTGTTGAAGGAAACCTTAGAGTGCTTGCATATGAATTTGCGACAATGGGATCTCTACATGACATATTGCATGGTATAATTCTCTTTTCACTAGCATTTCCTCATTGGAAGTTATAGGCTTTCTCTTCAACAATGTTTCTAATTAATTTTGTTATTGTTTGCTTTTTTGTTTCCTTCTGGCTCACTTGCAATGGCAGGCAGAAAAGGAGTTCAGGGGGCTCAGCCAGGTCCAGTTCTTGATTGGATGCAGCGAGTAAGAATTGCTGTTGATGCAGCAAGGGGGTTGGAATACTTGCATGAGAAAGTTCAACCTCCTATTATTCATAGGGATATCAGGTCAAGCAACGTGCTCCTCGTCGAAGACTTCAAAGCCAAGATAGCAGATTTCAACCTCTCAAATCAGGCTCCTGACATGGCTGCTCGTCTTCATTCTACCAGAGTCTTGGGAACTTTCGGTTATCATGCTCCAGAGTAAGCTTATCTAACTCTTCACTTCTCCACATACTTGCTCGAATTGTAATAGAGACTCTCCAACCTTGTTTATCTATTCTTGTTTTGTATTACCACTAAGATATCTGTTGATTACAAATTCTGTATGCTTATAATGGATTGATCTTGAAGATGGGGAATAGATGCAGTCGTTGTGTGTATTGCCTTGCACACGGGAGTTCAATATTTTAACGGCAAATTTGACGCAATTTCGGTGCAATATCACACAAGGACAACTTTTTTTATTAAAATTGAATACCTTGCTTCCATGGTCAAGTTGAACTTACTGTGAACTGGATTGAAACTATTTTGGTTCAAGAGTTGTCTTAGCGCCGCATGTCTTGATTTTCAACCTACAAGGCTAAGGAATGTTACTTCTTTTCTAGGACAAGATTTTTGAAGAACTTTTGTGCTAAAACACTCTGTACATGCAAACGTTTGGAACTGTTGTTCTTTCCTGTAGTATTCTGCTACTATTGTAGTAATCTCACTTGTGCTAAACTGCAGGTATGCAATGACAGGACAATTGACACAGAAGAGTGATGTATATAGTTTTGGTGTAGTTCTTCTGGAGCTTCTAACTGGTAGGAAACCTGTTGATCACACCATGCCTCGTGGACAGCAGAGTCTTGTTACTTGGGTAAGTCATGTGCCTTGTTCCGTTTTATAGGCTCTCTGCTTAGTTTTACATTCATTCGTCTTCTTGTCCCTTTCTCCGTTCTGTTTTTCTATTTCACTGTTTATTTTGAAGATGTAACTTTAATAGGAAGTGCTGTGTTTTAGGCTACTCCAAGGCTGAGCGAAGACAAAGTTAAACAATGTGTTGATCCAAAACTGAAGGGAGAGTATCCCCCTAAAGGGGTTGCCAAGGTAGCATCTTTTGATGCATATCATCCAAGTCCAAAGATTGAGGTTGCATGTTTTGTTGAATCAATTACAAGCACCTGATTGTCTGATTCTTTATATTGTGCAGTTGGCAGCTGTGGCAGCATTGTGTGTGCAGTATGAAGCTGAGTTTCGCCCAAATATGAGCATTGTTGTTAAGGCGCTCCAGCCACTTCTCAAGCCTCCTGCTACTGCTCCTGCTCCTGCTCCTGCTCCAAGCAACTAAAACTGAACATCTGCAATTTATTGCTTTGAAATTTCTGCAGCTCCTGCACAGTTGAGTTTCATTTGGTTGGGGATTCGTTTAGCTCTATATTTTTTTCAAATTTTCATATATGAGATCCGATGTCTAGGCTTGGATAAGACTGTATACCTCTGTTGCTTTTTAGCACATCAGGCTTGTGAAGCCATAAATTTCACAAAGGGATTGGTTTGTAATGTTTCTATTGTTTGCTTTTCCAGTGGATCCCTCTGTTCTCGAGGCATATTGTCTCTATAAGCTAATTCAAGTTTGTTCAGTAAAGCTATACACTACGCACTCGTTAGCATTACCATTAGGCCAACGACGTTATAAAAATATATTTGTAAAACAATCAAACTGTTTTACAAAATTTATATCAGTTTGCTAGTTAATAGCTTCTAAAAGTTATCATACTCGATGCGCAAGGCTTTCCGCTTTGTAGGGATTCAAAAAGAGTTATCGATGTTTGCTAATTTTACATTTGTTTAGTTGTTTTAGTAATTTGAACTTGTGATTTTCTGATTAATCTTAAGAGTTGTTTAGTTGTTTTAGTAATTTGAACATGTAATTTTCACCTTCTAGTTTTATTTTACTATTATTTAACTAATATGTATATAAATATATCAGAAATAATAAAATTGGAGGTTAAAAAATGACTGAAAATATTATTAGACAGTTGAATATAGCTCTGAGGAATTATATGTGCATTTAAATTTAATGAATTTTGTAATCTTTTTATTCCAATTCCTTATTATTAATTTGGTACACGAATCAATTTGTAGGAATTGTTTTACTTTTACATTTATAAACGGCTAACCGCCCACCCCACTCTCTCAAAAGTCAAAATCGTCAATCTTGAAATTTGAGGGAAGAAAATCTTAGTTGCTCTTTGACAATTTGAGAACTGCTCTGTAGCAAAAGGGCAATTGGGTTCTTAAAGAAATTAACAATTTCTTTCGCTTCTGGGTCTTTTGTAGGAGACAGGGGCAGCCGAGATTTTGTGAAAAAGGTTGAGAATTTCGGCGCGCGAGTGAGAGAAACAGAGAATGCTTTGTTTGAAGACGATACTAATGGCACGAAAGTTGCAAAAGACAAAGACTGCGTGAAAGGTGAAGTGGTTTTCTCTGAAATCCAAGAAATTAATAACAAAGAGGTCTCTGAAGGGTGCAAAGTCACTGAATTTGGATTTGGTTCGGATAGTGATTCGAAGAATAACAAATTTATGAACTCAAAAGAATATGAAAAAGAAACCTTCTTGGAAACCAGAAAGAAGCAAGTTTTGGCGGGACCCATCTCCAGTGACAAAAGTCACGGGGACATTGTTGATGGTTTTTACGGTAGTAAAGTAATTTTCGGGAGTCTGAAAGGAATGAATGGTTCAGGTAGAAAATCCCTGCAGATTGAAGTGGTTGATGATACAGCATTGATCAAACCAACTGTAGTCCCGAAATTTGTGAATGGTGGTGTGGAAGTTGGAGAGAGGAATGAAAAGAAGGAGAAACAAGAATTAGATGCCAAGGGAAAGAGACCACGGAGAAAGGGTAAGCATGTGAAAGATGTTTTGGGGACAAGTGAAATTGGCGAGGCTCCAAATGATGGTGCGGTGAAAGCGAATGGAACAAAAAGAAAGTACAATAGGAAGGGGATGGAGGACCTGCGGTTTGTTAACATTGTAGAACAGAGAAGATTGTGGGCAGAGATACATAGGGGGCTTGGACATACTGTTGTAAACCAATATGATGACTTGGCCGCCTCAAAGTATGAGAATTACCGTTTGATCTTTGAACCTCAACAAAAAAAGGAAGATGCCCCTCACTTTCTTGGTAAGCTCCCTTTCTCTTTTTATCTCTCTTCTTCCAGTGTGTTAAGAATCGTTTCTCTTACATTATATTACTGCTTTCTGGCATTGTATTTGCCTTTCTGCATTTTACGGCTCATTTTGGTTAGAAGAGGGTTCACAGAGATTACGTACCTTAAAATTCTTTATTTAAGACTCATCCTCGCAGTATGCTTATGGTAGATTATGGATCAGTTTTGTAAATAAACGCAGAAACTTGAACTCGTTCTGGAAAAACTCCTGGAGAGCATGGATATTTTATTCTCTACTGTTCTTCATATTTCAGTTGAAACTCTCTGTTCTGGTTGACGGAAAGGTGTGATGCGTTCTTGCTAATGTGCAACCATCTGTCCACATCATGTTAATGTTTGAAATCTTAAGTGCATCAACATTATCATCCTACTTTACAGTTGTTGCCATGTTTCAAACAGCATTTCCAATTGCTTGTTTCTTGAATTTTATCCTTTTCCTTTCCACTTCCTTCGCATATCATCCTTAGTCTTGATTTCCAGCGTCTTGTTTTTTGGAATTATAATTCAAACTGCTTTCTTCCTGCTTTTGAATTTAATTCATTCTGCTGTGGACAGGTGTTGCAGCAAGGGGAAGACGGAATCATTTCAACATATATGTGCATTGAAGAATTTCCATAAATCTCACTACAGTTTACTTGGGCAAATGATTGTTTTCCGTTGCGTATATGACTTGTATACAATCCTTGAATATACGATGCGATTGACCCAAACCTTGGTTCCCAAGGAACACAATTGTATCAATACCATAAGATTTTCATTTTCATTCTTTTGTAGTTGGAACTAGTACAAAGGTGTTACTGTTACTTTGTTCTTGAACGAAAAGAAAGTCTTGTACATTCTTCCTCTTATTTGTATGTTTCAATCTCTCCCTTTTTATGTTTCGTCTGTGTGCTTGTGAGCGCTCCAATTCATTCAATTCCTTTCATTTTAAGCAAAATGATAGTGGACTCGTTTTAAGTCATTCAAAAAGTTAGTGGACTCGTACTTTTTTGGGGTAGAGGCTTATTATTTCAAATACTCCCCTGTGCATTGGACTCTAATATATTGATCTTCAAACCTGCCGGGGCTTTCGGCAAAATCACTATAATGCCTAAGTCAATGCAAGCTTAAAGATGGCGTGTTCAGAGAGAGATATGTTATCCTTTGTCTGAATGTGAACTACGCTCTTTTTTATAGGCAAGGTTATATGACCTAAGATGTACACATGGACTAATTCCCTACATCCTTTGAGAATGATAAATAGTTGCTCTAAGTACAACCTCGATGTTGCACTCCATTGACAATGGCTCAAGTAACGGTTTTACTAGTAGCTTTCAGTTCTTCTCTAAAACTCAATATATAGCTTTTTCTGAAGGGACACACAGATCTGGGAGGACTAGAGGTGCCGAGGAGTGGCTTTTGGTCATTGAATCGTTGTTGAGGAGCATCGATTATTGTTACAAAGTCGAGAAATATGATAGGCCAATAAGGCTGACCCATTTTGAATTTCTATTTTTTAAGTTCAATAATTGATTGGTTGTTTTTATACTAATATTTAAGTTAATTGCAAGTATACAGCATAGTTGTAACTAGTACAAGTATGGGTGATTACATGAAGACAGTAAATACTAATAATTACTTTTCTCCTATTATCTAGCATACGAATTGGATTTTATAGTTTTTAATTAAAATTAAATAAAAACAATAATGAACAAAAAACAAATGAAATTTAAATAAATAAATAAATAAAATAAAATAGGAAATAATAATGAACTAAGAATAGATGAAACTTAATATCAACTATTAGTACTTTGATGATCAATTTCCCTAAAAACCATTAATTAATTAACCTTTTATTATGCAATTATTTTATTGACCATTGAAACATGCAAATTAGTTTTGAATTTTGATTTTTTTTGAATTTGAGAAGAACATTTTATATTCCAAGTTTCTTTAGAAATTTGATTTCAGTTTCAAGACTTATATATTTGGGAATATTCCTTTAACTTTTCAAATACATCATTTGATTTGTATCATAGATCTAATCTTGTTGTGAATAGTACAATGATTGATGGTCTTTTCCGAATTAATTTGCAAGAAAATATTTTTCATAATACAACGCATGTCCATAATAATGTTGGTATTAAAAGGTGTGTTATAAATAAACAATCCTCTATGTTGTGACTCCGAAGATTGGGACATATTTTTCTTGAAAGAATTAAAAAATTAGTGATGAAATACTTAATATCCTGGATTTTACTGACTTTGATATTTGTGTGGACTGCATAAAGGGAAAGTAGACCAACATGACAAAGAAAAGTGTCAGGAGGAGTTCAGACATATTAGAGATCATACATACAGACATTTGTAGTCCAGAAATGGACTCATATGATCATAAACACTTCATCTCATTTATAGATGACTACTCTTGATATATGTACCTCTACTTGCTTCATAACAAGAACGAAGCATTTGATGCCTTTAAGGTATTTAAAATAGAAGTAGAGAGACAATGCGGTAAGCAAATAAAAATCGTGAGATCAGATAGAGGTGGAGAATTTTATGGTAGATACACTGAGGATGGACAAGCACCTGGTTCATTTGCGAAGTTTCGTTAGGAGCATGGGATAATAACTCAATACACCATGCTTGGGTCTCTATACCAAAACGGTATAGTAGAAAAAAGAAACCAAACATTGTTAAACATGATATGGAGTATGCTTAGTAGCTCTAAGCTTACTAAATCCTTATGGACTGAAGCTCTTAAAATGAAAGTGTATATATTAAATCGAGTTCTAACCAAGGTTGTTTCTAAAACACCATTTGAGTTATGGAAAGGTTGGAAACTGAGTTTGCAACATATACGCATTTGGGGATAACCGTCTAAAATAAGAATTTAAAATCCACAAGAAAAGAAACTAGATCCAAGGACTATAAGTGGGTATTTCACTGGATATGCCGAAAGGTCTAAAAGGTATAGATTTTATTGTCCATCTCATAGTACTAGGTTTGTCGAATCAAGAAATACAAAGTTTCTTGAGAATGACTTGATTAGTGGAAGTGATCAATCTCGGGACTTAATTCTTGAGAAGGATCATTGCAAAACACAAACTCATACTTCAAGTAATAGATTGATTGTCATTCATAACATCCCTCAAAGTCAAACAGGTGTTGAACAACTAATCATTGAAGTTCCACTGCTGATGACAATCTAGTAGATCTAATTATTCAACAATCATCAGAGGTTGTTAAGAAACCAGTTGTATAAGCTCCTCCTTAAGAGGGTACTAATACAACATTAAGAAGATTCACTAGAGATAAGAAATCGACATTACCTAGTGATTATATTATGTATCTACAAGAAGTTGACTATAATATTGGAGCCGAACATGACCCTAAAATGTTTTCACAAGCCGTGATATGCAATGAATCTCAATAATGGTAAAATGTCATGGTAGATGAGATGAATTCTGTGGCATTTAATAATGTCTAGAATTTTATCGAGTTGCCTAATGGTGCAAAGGCTTTTAGATGTAAATGGGTCTTCAAGACAAAAAAGGACTCATTAGGCAACATTGAAAGATATAAAGCTATACTTGTTGCTAAAGGATTTACTTAACAAGAGGGAAGCGATTACACTGAGATCTTTTTTCCTGTATCTAAGAAGGATTCCTTACAAGTGATTATGGCATTGGCTGCCCATTTTGATTTGGAACTACATCAAATGAATGTAAAAACAACATTCCTGAATAAAGATCTAGAGGAAGAGGGTTATATAAAATAACCAGATGGATTCTCCTTTAGTGATTGTGAGCATTTAGTGTGCCAGCTTAAGAAATTCATATATGAATTGAAACAAGCCTCCCGTCAGTGGTAATTGAAATTTCATGATCTCATCTCTTCATATGATTTTTTAGAGAATATTACAGATCAATGTATATATCAGAAAGTTAGTGGGAGTAAATTTGTTTCCTTATTCTATATGTGGATGATATTCTACTTACCACCAATGACAACGGTTTGCTATATAAGGTGAAATAATTTTTTTCTAAGAATTTTGAATGGGTGAGGCATCTTATGTCATTGGCATTAAGATCCATAGGGACAGATCTCAATACAGTTTGGGTTTATCCCAAGAAACTTATATTAATAAGGCCTTAGAGAGATTTCGGATGAAAGATGGTTCACTGAGTATAGCACCTATTATAAAGGGTGATAGGTTCAATTTGAACCAGTGCCCAAAAAATAAACTTGAAAGGGAACAAATGAAACATATTCCATATACTTCTACAATAAGGAGCCTAATGTATGCTTAAGTTTATACAAGACCTGACATTGCATTTGTTGTTGGAATGTTGGGAAGATATCAAAGTAATCCAGGTATAGACCACTGGAGAGCTACCAAAAAGATGATGAGGTACCTTCAAAGGACCAAAGGTTACATGTTTATGTATTAGCGAACTGACAATCTCGAGGTAGTTGGATACTCGGATTCGAACTTTGCTAGTTGTGTTGATTCACGAAAGTCAACATCTGGATATGTGTTTATGTTTGCCAGTGGAGTCGTATCCTTGAAGAATTCAAAATAAACTTTGATTGCTACTTCTACTATAGAGGTTGAGTTCGTTTCTTGTTTTGAGACTACCTTATATGGTATATGGTTGAAGAGTTTCATATCTAGGCCTATTTATGGATTCCATTTCTAAGCCATTAAGAATGTACTGTGACAATTTAGCTGCAGTTTTCTTGGCCAAAAATAACAAAAGTGGTAGTCGAAATAAGCACATCGACATAAAGTATTTGGTTATTAGGGAACGCATAAAAGAGAACAAAGTGGCTATTGGACACATTAGTACTAAATTGATGATTGCTAAAAAGGCATACCACCAAAAAGTTTTAAGGATCATGTTGTTAGAATGAGACTCGGTTCTATTATGTGATTTATTGTATGTATTTGCACGAAACTCTTATTAATTTTGTTGTTTTCTATTATGGTGTACACATTTTTATTTTGTGAATAAAAAATATTATGGACCTAAAATAAGCATAAAGGCTTATTCATTAAGTTAAAGTGGAATAAGAAATAGAATGCATCATGGTACATGGAAGATAATACTCACATTTAGAGGACTTATCCCCATGATCTGTGCATTTAGTTTATTTAATTGAGTAGAGGTTTCATGACTTTTAGTTTACATCTATAACCCAAGTAGGAGACTGTTGTCCGTTACCCAGTAGTTTCTTTGTGATGGGTTGTCTCTGTTTATTTTGAAACCTCACGTCTTTCCACTACCCAATGTCTCCTTCTATTAATTTGATGGGAAGACAACAGATAGTATAAAACATATGGGAAATGGTATTAGGTCCCTAAGCTTGGCATTTTTTTCTGCACACACCATCTAATTGCATTTTGCTAAAAGATTAGAAGAGCCCTCTCACTCATTTGAATCTCAACATCAATGGCAGGAGGTATGAGATTAAAATTCCAAATTTTCATTTTATTGTAATAAACATGTATATAGTTTATTCTCATGTCCAGAAGAAGCTGCTATAGTATATTCCTTTAGCTTAAGTTCTACATTACGATTGTTCGTTTTCTTTATTTTGTCATGTTTCTTTAGAATTATAAGTTTATGCCAACATTTATACATCAGTATCATTGACCTTGATCTTTCAATATGAACTTAAATTTCGAACTCAAGTACCAGCTTCATTGCCATAATGCATTCTTGATTAGAAATGTCAATCATATGGATTCACAATCACCTGTTTTCCATAATGTTTATGCTATTCTTTCTTCACGTCAATATGCTGTTAAAAGTATCTGCGTGAATGTCAAATGCACATCGATCTTTTCCTTTAAGATCGGTAGCGACGATTTCGTGGTAATTCACGTCTTTTTATAATATGTTGAAATGATATCTTTCTACTTATGTAGGAGATGAATCTGAAAAATATGGATAAAACCCATCACTAGAAAATTGTTGGTTATAGTGCATACACTAGTTTAGGACTGCTTGAAGGATTTGACTGGTGTGTTCAGAACATTGCCTTCAGAATCAATGTATTGGATGAAGCATAATTAAGTCATTTTATAGTTTTCATCTTTTCATAAGTGATCGTGATAGTTGGATCCAAGCTTTGGATTTTCTTCCTCAAAATTTCCTGTACAAAGTGATATGTGTATATGCACTATTGTATATCTCTATTGGAATTTGTCCAAACTACTTCAACAAGTTTAGTACAAATAGAGAGATTTATTCGGGATTTCATATTTAAAATTGAAGTTGTTGAATTATTTTAATTTTGAAAAATTATAATATAAATTATTCATCAAATTGGTTGTTAATAATTCTGAGTAAATGTAACAACTTTTATAATATGATTTTTCATTATAAATATGTAATTATAATAATCGTATATAAAAATTCAATTTCCTTTTAATAAATATATACTTAACTATAATAATTACAAAAAATACAAGACTTAAGTTTAATACTTCAATTCAATTTTAGCTTGATATCATATGGAATAACGTTTTTGGTTTAGCCTTATTTATTATTATTTTTATTTATTAGTATTCTTTTTTAGATGAAAAATGAAGTTCATATTTAAATATCATGTTCCAAATTCCTATTTTTTCTATTATTCCTATTCTATGCATTGGTTACACATTGGTTACTTTTAATCCTTAGATAATTTCAGTCGAATGTCAAATAACATTAAAGAAATAACAGCATTTATAATCGAGTATAATAAATTTACACAAGTATCAACTCTACTTAAGAAATTGAAATAAAAATAAAAATAAAAATTGGTATTATAGAAAGGAACATAACTCATAAACAACATTGTTTATTATTGTAAATTGATACATGATCAAAAAGTACTCTAAAGATAACATATTACTTACGAAAATTATCTTATCCCTAATTTTGATAGAAAAGAAAAATTATCTGCAAAAAAGTAGTAGCAATTGTTGATAGTCTTCTCAATGAAGTAGAACCATGCTTGTCGCCAATATGAGTTTAGGTAAAAATTGAAAACAATGTCACTAATATAATAGTAAAAGTCACAGAAAAACTTATGTAAAAGGCATTGATGTCAACAAACCTGTCATCAACTTCATTATCATTTGAATATGGTGTTGTGGGTGTTTCTAAAGTGCAATTCTTTGGTAGTGGTATCCTGTAGAGGAAAGGATTCCCTTTGTAATTACTCTCATCAAATGTGGCAAATTGAACAACTCTATTGGGTGTCTTACCAATAAGTTTATTGTAAGACACATTGAAAACTTCTAAGAAGTTTAGCTTTGTAAGCTAATAAGAAATTTTTCCACTCACGTTGTTGCAAGAAAGATCCAAAGTCTCAATTTTTGACATGTTTGACAATGAGAAAGGAATATGTGATAGATTCAAAAGGTTGATACCTTTATTTCCAAATTCGTAAAGAATTCGACCTTTCACATTGTTGCTGGAGAGATCCAATCTAACAAAATCCATGTCAAGGATTTGTTTCATTTTGTAACCAAAAATGTTTCCTTTCACTACAAATTCAAACTCTCCCATATAATATAAGCTGAAACCAGAAGTTTCTTTCTTCTTTCTTATACTTATGTGAATAATTAGTAGAGAGTATGGAGAGTTTATTATGTGAAAGAGCAACTACCTTTAACTCATTCGTTATCTTCCACAAATTAATTGTGATCTCTCCTATAAAATTATTATGACTAAAAAAAAGATACCTTGGCTTATAAAACTTTTCAATCCACTTTGGAATGATACTAATCAAACAATTATGACTGAGATCCTAAACTAGCAAATTATTGGAATAAAAATTTGGATAAAAGGTCCTTCCAATCTATTTTTCGAAAAATAAATCTGTTGCAAGTGTGAAGTTCCCAATATTGCAAGTATGCTTCCAAAAAGCATGTTTTTGGAAAGATCTAGCACTTTAAGAGAATCCACTGTTGCAATCCACTTTAGAACTTTGTCAAATATTTTGTTATCACGCTTGATAAATACCTCTAAGAAAGAACAATTAGACAAGCTTTCAGGAATGCTTCCAATAATCTCATTTCCATATAGATCTAACCACTATAACCTTGGAAAATATGCACACATCTAAGTTGGAATGCAACCATAAAGATGATTTATGGGGATGTCTGAATGCCTTAAAGTTGCATTAGGATTACGTGCTGCAAAACCCAAAAGTGGATTTTAATGAAAGACACTCCAATTGAAAATTGGGAAAATTACAACCGACCAACTTTGTTTCTATATAGACTTCATTTTTATCGACCGTAAAAGTCTTAATTTTGGAGTAGTTGAAGAATAGAGAAATTTAACTTGAAATTTCAAACTGATTGTAATCCAATGATAGGGATGTGAGATATGTGAGGAATTTCAATGGGGATTGCAAAGTTTTTCCAATAAAGGGATTATCGAAGATGTTGGGCCCTGTTTCCGAAGCCCAACATTCATGCTTTGATATCAAATCTGTTGGACCCCGTTTCTGGAGCCCAACGCTAAATCAGAGTCATACTTGAGCACATTACCTTGTAAGGTCCTTTTGATGGAACCTCATTAGCCAATTAGGCTCATCTTCATTCCTATAACATCCCGACATTCATAATTGAGAGCTTGTTAAACGATAATCCATTCTTATGTTTATATCTTCAATCGTCACCTTAAACATATCACTCCATTTATCTCTCGTTTCCATAACCAACTAAGTACATTTCAAGTGCCATTCAAGCTTAAATGTACCATAGATAAGCAATGATAAGCCCACAACTTATAAAATGTACATGATTTGGTACAAAAAGTGTAACTTTCACTAGGGATGTCGAATTGAGACCATTCTAAGACGGGTTTGAAGAGAACTTCGATTTCTACAACTTTCATGAAGACCTTGAAGAGAGATTTTTCTATTTAGAGGGTCAAAATTTGCACATTTTTAAAACTGTCCGGAGAAGGTCCGCGTAACGGACATAATGTCCCTCCAAAAGGACATGAACTGAGCTGAGACACAAACAAATCCGAGAAGGTCCACCTAGCGGATATGATGTCCCTCCAAAGGGATATGCATAGAGCAGAAACACTGAAACACTCGAGAAAGTCCGTCCAAAGGACATCAAGTCCGTCTAACGGACAGTTACAGGTTAAATTTCATATTTCTAACTGCTACAAGCTATCATGACCCATCTTATGCATATCTATCATTCCTAACTCATTTTCCTCATCATTTTCACTTTCATTTCAATTCAAAACATCCACAAAAAACCAACAAAACATCATTCATACTTAAACACATTCATCCTTAATTGTTGATCATGTCAATGCATTCTTTAGAATTCAACACATATTCAACTCCTTTTTATCACTTCATTTCCTCTCTAACTCATCACACTAGTTCTTCCCCTTAAGACATCACATTCTCTCATTCTATTAGATCAAAATAGAAAAGTTGTAAAATGTCCTGCATACATCCTACACAGCATCTCTAACTTGTAACAATCATAACTTTCAAGTCCAATCTCCAAAATTTACAAACTTTATATCGTTAGAAAGCTAAAAGAATGAAATACAACTTCTAAGAAGACAACCTTGTCTAAATCAGCCTAGATCAGTACAGTTTTTCCCCTGAAGTCAAAACACAAATTTCTACCCCTATTAATGCTTGAAATTTACAATGTACAACTTGGAAAGTCATGAGCATAACCATTCAACTATCAACTTTACTTCATTAAACTCCTTAATCTTTACTCATTTGACTCATCTCTTACAACTAATTCTCATCATTCACAATAACCTTATCTTTCCTTTTTCGATAATATATATATATATATATATCAACAATTCATGTTCAAAGTTCATCAACTCAATTGGATAACTTTTCCACGTACATCTAATTTCAACTCACATCATCCATACATAATCCATATTTCATTAACATCATAAATTAAGAGTTTTACAAAC
>JAOTAY010000001.1:20727346-20760901 GCA_025629805.1 Erythroxylum baracoense
ATGAAATATGATGATATGTGAAGTGATGTTCAATATGTGATGATATGATTTGTCTGTGAATTTGGAATGTGAACTGTCTTTGTGATTTGATATGAGTGAGCACATCGATAATGGTTCACTCACCGAGTTCGCAAAACTCATTAAAATTGTAAATGTTGATTAGGGAGACATAGTTCCTGAGGCAAACTAGTAGAAGTCTAGTTCTGTTCATTTTGGAAGTCAAGAATGGCTCAAAGGTCGGTCAGTTGCTATTGAGGAGTTTAGTTAGAGTACTTTTGTATAGTTCTCATTTCATGTAGAATCGTTATAAAGAGTAGTAAACTCTCATTTGTTTTTGATACTGTAAATATGTATTATGTAATGAAATGTTACAATGTAAATACGTTTTCAAAATGGAATGAGGAGTTGACCTTTTGATTAATTTGTGTTATATGTATAATGCCAAAATAAGTGAATGTAATTGCTCTAACATATCGCTTTCATCGGATATGTTCTCGAATTTTCGTTGGATATTTGGGCATATGCCCTGTAGAAATGGGGTTTTACAATTATGACCCATAATTAACATATCATTAACATATAAAAGAACAATGATGAAGTTCTCACCTGTGAACTTCTTGAAACCATAATCTATCATAAAAGAATCAAACTTTGATGCCACTGCCTTAGAGCTTGTCTCAACCCACATAAACTTTTCTTTAACTTGCAAACTAGATTCTCATTACCTTTAACTTTGAAACTTTCTGCCTACTCCATGTATATCTCCTCTTCCAAATCTCGAAGCAAGAATATTATTTTAACATCTAGTTGTTCAAGTTGAAGATCTAAACAGGTATTTAAACCCAAAATTATTCAAATTGAGGTCATCTTAACCACTAGTGAGATGATTTCATCAAAATATATACCATTCTTTTAATTGAACCATTTCATCAATAGCCTTGCCTTGTGCATCACTGGCTTATTACCATCTTTCTTCATCTTAAACACCCATTTATTCTTAAATGCCTTTTTGCCTTCTGGAAGATTTACAAGCTCAGATTTATCATTCTTCTTCAGAGAGTTCATCTCTTCCTTCATAACTACGAACCAGAGCTTTTATCATTGCAAAATGCAGTTTCTTGCATATTCTCAAGCTGTCCCTCAATAATAAACAATAGATATTTTGCACTCAGAGAATTAGTAGAAGGTCATGTCTCCCTTGTCAACCTTTGAGTTATGTTTCATCAGCTGTTGGATATGATTGCTCCCCCTGCTCATCTTTCTTAATAGTTTCATCTTTAGCATTGTTTGGATGTGGTTCATATAGCTCATCATTATCATACTGTATTTGATCATCATCAATTTGTTCTTATTCTCACACTTCACCTCCTTCACCTACAGTCTACTCAGTATTGGAATAAGAATTAACAATATCATACAATGAGCTACTATGAGTCAACTTATTTACTTTTAAAAGATCATCACCTCTCTTGTGCTCCTGGTATACCATGTCCTTTCCCCTAACCCCCTTTTGCTTCTCTGGGTCATAGATTTTTAAGCCAAAATGTTTATCACTATAACCTACAAAGATGCAAGGTATTGCCTTTCAGTCAAGCTTTTGTCTTTGATCCTTGAGTACATGTCTAAATACCTTATATCCAAACACTCTCAGACGATAATATGTAGAATTTTTCCAAGTCCATGCTCCCTTAAAAATATCAAATTTCAACAAAATTGAGGGAGCTTGGTTGATCAAATAGATTGCAGCTCGGACTGCTTTACCCCAAAATATCTTTGACAGCTTGAACATTTTGTGTATGCAACGAACCTTCTTCACCAGAGTTCTGTTCAGCCTCTTAAGAACCACATTATTCTGGAGAGTCCCTGGTTCAGTTTTTTAGGTGTAATGCCTTGCGATGTATAATATTCTTCAAACACCTTATAAGTATATTCTCCTCTATTGTCTGTTTACAGGTGCTTCAACTTCCTCTTAGCTTCCTTTTTTACCATAACATGAAACTTTTGGAAAGTTTCAAATACTTAACTCTTGGCTCTCAAAATATATACCCAAGTCTTCCTCGAAAAATCATCAATGAATGTAACAAAATATCTATTACCTCCTAGTGTCTCCTCCTTAATAGGGTCACAAATATCTAAATGAACCAATCCCAATATTTTGTCTTCCTTATATATCATTTCATGAAAGAGACTTTATTATACTTTCCTGCCAAAAAATGGTCATAATGATTAAGAGGTAAAGATTTTTTGACTAGGATAATATATTTACCAGCTAGTAACTTTATTCCCTTTTCGTAAATGTGCCCTAAACGTCGATGACTCAGATTTGGATGAATTTTCTCTTCGACTTTGTATGCTTCTCCATCACCACATACCTTCAAATGTGCCTTGTATAATGTGCAACACAATTATCCTAGAGTAATAATCATTGCTCCCTTAGGCAGTTTCTACTTTCGTATCCCTGAAAGTATGTTTGAATCTTTCTTGATTTAATACATTTATCAATAACATATTTAACCTTAAATCATAAATGTATCATACATCTCTTAATGTTAGCAAACATATTATGTTTATTTGAACTTAGTTATCACCTTACCAACAATTTTAGCAAAACTTTGATTACCCATCTTTATGCTCCCAAAGTCTCCTCTCTTATAGTTTGAGAAGTGTTAATGCTCTCGTATCAATCAGCCACTCAAACCTTAAATCAGTAACATGAAAGTAATCACTTGTCGCGGATACCTCTTCATCTATGCTTGAAGCAGTTACAACTGCACTTTTATCATCACCATTATTCTAATGATCTTGCCTTTTCTAATCCCTCTTCCATTTATAACATAACCTTTTTATTTGTTATGGCTTATCGCAACAATGACATGTCTTCACGTTTTTGTCACTCATATAGACTTTGATACTTGCCATGCCTTTTGGACCCCTGCTCTTGCCTCTTCCCCTGCTTTCTGCAAAGAAAGCCAACACATTGACAACTCTTTTCTATTTTCTCCTAATTTCTTCATTGAACATACTATCTTTGATTACATCTAAAGGGAGCACACCTTCAGGAGTTGCATTGCTAATTGTCACTACCAAAGTCTCCTAACTATTCAATAATGAACTCAATAGGATTAAGGCTAGAAATCACTCAGATGCTCTGACATAGATTTCTCAGCTTTCAACTTCAAGTTTACAAACCTTTTAATCAGAGAAGCTTTATTATGGGCAGTCTTCCTTTCATAGAGTCCTTTTAGCTTTTTCCATAGCTCAAAAGGATCTATCTCTTGAGACATATGTTTGAATATGCTAATATCAATCCATTATTGAATTGTGCCTAGAGTTTTTCGCTTTATCTTCTCATGTTCTCTAACTGACATCCTTTCAGGGTTTGAAGGAACATCATCCTTCACACCTTTATCCACAATAATCAAATCAAAGAGATTCTTATAATATAGAAGGTCCTCCATGATGGGCATCCAAATAAAGTAGTTTGATGATGTCAACTTGACTATATAGTTGTTTCCACCTTTCATAACGATGGCTCCGATACCATTTATTAAGAGATAAGAGAAAAACACAACTGAAACATAACTCTTTAAGAGGTCAACTTAATAGCAACAACAATGGACTCTAATCAAGTTTAATAAGATAATATAAGTATGAAAATAAAAACTCAATAAAGAAACGAATGTAGAGATTTATGTGAAAACCTTTCGAAGTAGAAGAAAAAATTATAGGCCAAATTGACAAGTAAATCCACTAATCATAAATAAGGATATACAAAATTTGATCTTTAACTCTTACAGTTGTCTTATAAAGATTCAAGATTGAAACCAAAGTTGATAGACAAATCAACAAACTCGCAACCTAATCCCAAAATCATTCAAACAAAGATGAAAATCAGAAACTACTTACTCTCACTTTGTTTTCTTTTCCCTTTTTGGTGTTTTTGCACCTCCCAATGAACAAACCTATGTCTTCTTCTCTTTTATATCCCGAACTCAATTTTCTGCAACATAAATGGTTAAATACACCACCGTGTCTCTTCCAGTGTCAAGTAAGTGGCAGACATACATAGTTACAAAGAGCTACATGGACATGTACACTACCATATATGTCTTCATCTTCATACATTTCTTCACATGATTACAAAGACTTATATGGTTGATTTACATGGCCCTGTAAGTTAAGACACCGGCATGTGTCATTCTATATAGGTGTGTGTGTTTATACGGATAATATATACTAGCGTGTAGCATCTTACACAATCGTATCTCTCACCAAAAGAGCTTCATCAATCTTTTCTTCACTTATTGGTCATTCCCACAAATCTTAAAGACATCTATGATCATCAAAGTCTCAAAATTGGACTAAACACTCAACAAACATAAACAAAATGTAAAAGTCATAACAAGTTAAATGATAGAAACCCTTGAACTAAAGATTGAACTTCAATTAGTTTACGTTATTAAATTAAAATAAGGTATTTTAAAGTTTTCTTATGATATAACAAACAAAAGTGAACTTTGAATATTGAAGTCTTAAGAAGAAAAAGGTCCCTTGAATACTTAAATTTCTTTTGTTAATGAATTGATACGATTGAAGCCGACAAACTCACAAAAGTAATCAAAGTTGATTTCGTTAATAGTTTTATTAGCGTTATCACTGGCCAACCAATATTTCATGTTGCGAGCTGAACGTTGTACCCATTAGGTACATCACGGTTGGATATGGTACCTATTATATGGGTTTTGCTTTTGAAAAATAAAACATGGAAGAACCATGGATGTGGACTCTTAACAAATATTAAACTCCTGGTCGACGACGTACGTGCGTGGACGTCGTCGCTGTTATCATTGGTGGCAGCTGCTTTAGGTGTCGTGTAGGTGGTGGCGTAGACAATAATGGCGATGTGATCTTCCATGTATCATTGTCATCTTGTTGCCAGTGAACATCGGAATGGTTGAATACATAAAAGAAAAATTTTAAAGGTTGAAAAATGAAAACAAGCTTATCTAGTTATAAGATTATCCTAATCTAAGCCTTCTTTGGCTAAAAGGTTAACTTAGACTAATCCTAGACTAAATATTCTTTGACTACAAAGTTAACTTACTCTAAACTTAAGGGGTTGTTTGATAAGATTGACTCAGACTTGAAATAAGGGTTGTTTGGTTAACAGATTATACTTGACCAATAATAGAATAAGAAATATTTGGATCTTACAATAATATATCATGATCCTATAGATATGGAAAAATAAGGCCATAATTAAGATTCATTAATTCCAAGTTTATAAAGTTCCCGTAAACTTAAAATAGTCTTTTAAAAATGTGGTGATCATTTTTATTAGAATAAGATTAATAATTTTAAATAATATAATTAAAAATAGAAATTAATATTTAAATTAATTTGTAAAATTATTAAAAATAAGTAAATAAGTAGAATTTTAAATGTTAAAATTTATGAATGTTGAGCTTATTACTGTGTTAGTCAAATGGTTAGTTTATTTGATATGTAATTTCTAGGTCTTATAAGTTGTTAACGAAACTCTCATTCATAAAATAATTGCTTTAAGGAAATGTCCCATATAAAAAAGTATATTCAGTTAAGATGTGCTATCATCATGTTATGTAAGCCATTTTAGATGCAATTATAGCTTGGAGAAGATCAGACACAGCTTATTATTTTTGTTAATAACATAATTCAAGAACTATATTTTGAAAGTTGTTTAGCTGTCCTAAATATTGAAGTAAAGTATTCAATACAACCTCAATCAAAAAGTGAACTATTAAGCATGCTTTAGAATTCAGAATCACCTAACACAAAATCACACGGATGGAAGATGATGTTTTTGTAAGAAAACAAATAAATAACTATTCCATATATTAGTTAATTCTATTCCATACAAGCTTTGTTATATTTAATATATACAATGTTTTAAAAACCAGACCGAACATTGATCCGGTCAAAAGAAAAGTTTAAGATTTAAGGTTCAACCGGTATTAAATTATTATTAAACCGATATATAATAAATAAGAAATAAAATTAACTTTTTAGTTCGATTCAATTTATTTTAATAAATAATAACCCTTATTGTGAAAAATTAATCAATTACTTGATTTTTATAAATTAATCAATTTTTAATAATTTTTAATAAAAATTTGATTAATAAAAACAGTCTCTTTTAATTATATTTGAAAATTTTCAATTTTTAATCTTTAATCGATTTTATAATAGTGTAATACTAATTGAACTTTTTAAATCTTTCAATTTAGGTTTTAACATTAAAAAATAAAATTTGAAAATTTTCATCGCAAAACATTGAATTTTTAAGTTTTATTTTTATTTTAAATATGATATAAAATACAATATAATAAATTTTAATTATTCATAAAAAGTAAAGCTCATTATCAATTTTTCAAAACCAACGTCTATCACTATCAAAACCCATTTCTCCATCTGTGACACACTTAAAAGGACAAAAACATTACACAAAAAATAAAGAAATGTCTCATCCCACTTATTACCTTTTACTTCTTGCCCAGAGTCAAGCAATCAATTCCCATTTAAAGTATTCAAGAAAAGTAGCAACAAGATGAATGACTTTAGATTTCTGATGTTCCTTTGTTTACTGTATAGAACGCGACTCTTCTTCTAGATTTCTCTTTTCTCCTTGTGTTTCGATTGCTCTTTGTCTCTTTAGGTTTTGCATTTTTTTCTTTGCATGTTGTGAATGTTCCTTGTTATATACTTGATCTACATTTGCGAATGGACGATTGGGTGGATGGTGAAGAGAAGATCTATGGAGGCAGTGAGAGATGGTGAAGAGAAGATTAGCAGATGATGAAAAGAAGGCGGTGGAGAGGAAAGGAGAAACCCAAGAGGTTTGATGAAATGAAACTTAAGTAGTCTTTAGGTATATCTGTAGTTTTGAACGGTTGGACTAGTTTGAAAAAAACTGACCGATTTGCTGATAAACCGGCCAGTTTTAATATACAAGTTATTAAGTGAAACTGAATCAGACTACTGACCGGTTAGTTTTTAAAACCTTGAAGATATAAATTTAGAGATGATAACAGTTTGGGCTCGGTCTATTGCTAGGGCTAAGGCTTGAGCCTAAGCATGAGGTAGGCCTTAGCTGACATGCTTAAGCCCTAGCCCAAATAGGTCTAAGGTAGCTCGGCTTGATCCTAAATAGGCTTGAACTGAGATATTTTTTAATTAAAAATAGATAAAAAGGTCATATTTAACTCTAAGGTCTGTATCGTCTAATAAATTTATCTATAATATTTTAAAGAGTACAAATTATACTTTATCATTTAACAAGCTTTAAAATTCAACCTTAAATTAACCTATGAAACTTAAATCCCTAACAGAAGCATACTGTGAATAAGCTGTTGAAATCCCTCAGGGCTTGTTTAGTTGGAGGGTTAGTAATGAAACGAAATAGAGCATCATTTAGTTGAGGGTTTCATAATGGAATGGAACGGAATGAGATGAAAGCGGAGAGTTTCATGTTACGTTCCATTCCATCCTAAACAGTGAAAATAAGAAACCTCCAATTCGGGGTTTTAGGATGGAACGTAAACTAATAAATATATACTCCTAATATACCCTTAATAATTTTTATTAATACCAATTATTTCTTCTACCACTTCTTAATACTACCTAATCTATGAATGAGACTTTAGTTTCAAGCTTCTGCAATTTAATTCAACAAACATAAGAAATCAGAAACTAAAATCCTAATATCGCTAGAATTCATACAGACTCAGAACATCAAAGACTTTAAACTCTCTAAAATGATGAATTTATTATCTTGAAAACACAAGAAAGAAGTTGATGGCAGTTAAGGTTAGACCTTTTAGATTAAGTACCTAGCAAGCCTACAACATTAATCTCACAGCATATCGAAAATTCATGCAAAACATTCACGATAAAATGAAAAACAAAGAAAAGGGTCCTCTAAAGTTTGAAATTTCACATCCTACAACATTAAACATACAACACATCAAGAATTCGTGTCAAACATTCACGTTAAACTAGAAAATAAGAAAAAGGGTCCTCTAAAGCTTGGAATTTCACCTCCTAAAATATGTCCAGCACAGGACATCAATAATTCGTCAAAAAAATTCACGTTAAAATGGAAAATAACACAAATGGTCCTCTAAATCTTGGAATTTCACCTCATAACACTTGGAATTCGTTCTTGAACGGTGAATACTGGTATAGGAACAGAAGGAATACTAATGAAACACACAAAAAGGAATGGGGCTTGAACAGTTTCGAACAACCAAATGATGCTTTCAGGAAGAAAAACGCTTACCAATAAGGAACAGAGTATCAAATGAAGAATCAGAAGAAGAAGTCCACTACAGTCTGAAAACGCAGACAACAGCTCGTCCGAAGCAAAGGCAGAAACAACCCAGTTCCAGAAAGAGCCAGATATATCTTATCGAAACAACAGATGGTGTTGATTTTGGGCACAAACGAAGCAGTAAAACAGAGTGACCAAAGGCAGAAGCACAGCGAGCCGCCTTTTCTTCTGAACATGTACATAGCGGGACAGCTTATATAGGTAGTGAACTAGGGTTTGAGATACTATTTAAATTGTATTGTTTATAAGTTACTATATATATAATTAATGATAGTTTATATAAAAAGCATTTAACTTTTTAATAAAATATAAATTTTATTATATAAACAAATTTTTATCTCTAATTATACAAAATATATAATTTTATTTATTAATAGAACTTGTAACTATTATATTTCAATTATATTTTTTTATAATCCGCAAATTACTTATTTTAATAAATTATTTGATGAGTTGGTAATTTATAATTAATTAGAAGGTAGAATTTAAATAGTATTTGTAAATTTTCTTAATCACAATTTAAAATTTTTAATCATTTGTTGTTGTTATTGTTATATAATTTTGAATTTTATTTATTTTTACAACATTAAATAATAATATTGAACTACCCAAAAGATGTCTTGAAGTTAGGGTGTTATCAAATTCTTTATATACCCTCGCACTGATGCAGGCCCCGAAAGGCCTCATAACATACAGTCGAAATATCTTCATCATTCAAGATTCGAACTCACGACGTGGTAGATACCCAAGCTGAACCTAATAATTCTGATATCACTAGGCTACTCAAAAAATGCCTTAAAAGTATTGCAACATAAAATCACAAATATTAGTAGGTAAACTAGACATAAATAATCTAAAAGTTAAAATAGTCATCATTAATATCTTGAGCATCTTAAAAAATAGTCATAAGATTGAGAAGGTCGTGCAATGTCTGAGACTAATTCTCTTATGTCGTAACTTATAGAGTATTAAAATATGAGTTAATAATCAAATAATTCAGAATTAAATATCAAATTTTAATTTAACTAATATTAATAATTTTAGATTTTAACCTATTAAATATAATCTTTGGAGGTAGAGGAGCATCTAACTTTATCTAAAATTTGGGTCCATGGCTTGAACTTGTAGAAGAACATGATCTCAATAAAAAACAAAAAACAATCAAAGCATCACTGAAAAGGCTGGCTTTTGTCAATTCATCAGCCGTCCTTGAAGACAAAGTCCTTTTGCTCCCACACACACAGTAAGCTTTATGGCAGAGAAAACCAACCCAGAAGAGATGCCTTCCAAAGCCTCAGATTCCAACCAAGACCCACCTCCATTAGAGACCACTTCTTCTTCTTCTTCCTCTTCTTCTTCTTCTTCACAGAACTCCAAGACCCAAGACCCAGAAAGCAGCAGAGGATCCAAAAGGAGAAAGAACTGTCCCACAGCTCTCAACACAACCCAAGAATCAATCCCACCAAATGGAAGCTTCTCCTTCACATTTGACACCAACCCCAGTGGAAATTCTCAAGAAACAACACCAAAGTTTGGATCTTTCAACCCTGTGACATCGAATCATCAAAAACACAGACAGTGTTCTCACTCTCATGACTCAGTCTACACAATTTCACCACAAGAAGAAGAAAAAGAAGCTCATCAGACAAGTGACGAGACAGAGGTTGATGAATCTGGATTGAGAGTTTAAAACGATTTAGAAATTGAACATCCTTCTTCTGTCATTTTATTTTTCATGTATGTTGATGATGAACTGTATAAGATTAGATATGGTTCGTGTTAAAAAGAAAGCATCTTTCTTGGTTTCTTCCTTTTTTCTTACAACCACTTGCTAACTAAGGTTGCAGTGTCTGCCAGTAATCTCTGTTTAATCAGGTCACATCCACGTGCGGCCTTCAATTATTTGGACTATTATAGTGTTTCTGATGTGCATATACACTGCAGATTACGTTATCAACTTAAAAAGCATAAAGCATTCACTGTTGGTTTTCTTAGTTTAAACCCACTTGAATAGGCGACTTAGTTATTATTATTTTTATTACATTAGGTATCTCGACTTAGGCCCTGTTTGGTAATCAGCTGATTGTATTAGCTGTTAGCTGATTCTATCAGCTGTTAGCTGATAGCTGATTATATCAGCTGATTTAACCAGCGGATTGCAATAGCTGTTTGTTAGAGATGTTTGGTAAAATTAGTTGTTTAATATTAGCTGTTTATGTGTAAAATGACTTATGAGGACATAACTTTAAAAAAAATTATAAGGGTATGAATATTATATAATTCAATATTTCGTTGAATATTCTTATAAGAATTTAGATTATATATATATAATTCTAAGAAAATTAAGTTTATAACTCTAATAAAAACATAGATATATTTTGTTTCTTTTTTGAAATAATGTCATCTAATCATACAAGATGAGAGAGGTTTATGTTTTGTATAAATGTATGATTAAATGTTAAGTCTATGTCTTGTATTAATATTTAAAATTTATGTTTAGTTAACCTTTTGACTGAACATTTTATCAATTATTTAATGTTGGTATACAAAATCAAACTGAGATGTTGTACCAAAATCAAACTCAGATGTTCATAAATGCAAATCAAAGTACAAACTCATCATATATGAGCAAAAGAACATAAAAAAGAAATGCATTTTAATTTAAACTCATCCGAAGTCATTTTACCTGGTGTATCTGAACTAGTTAACTTGTTCTCATTAAAAGAAACAATCTGAGTGTCTTTATCCATCATCCTAAGCAAAGAAGATTACAATAAGAATTTGTTACTTAACTATTAGCAAATCAAACCAACAATGACAAAGAAGGCAATAACTGATGCAACCACAGGAGCAACAACATTATTTTTGTTGTTCTTCTTCTTGTTGCATGAAATCGATGTGCAGAGGTTTGCATTTTCATCAACACTTGAATTGATGATAAAAGTGACAACAAAAGTGGACCTGAGCACTGGCGGATCTCTTCGAATCCAAGAACTGGCTATAGATGTCGTATAGTCTCTGTTTCTCTGATTCAGAGACTGACGGTCTTGCTTTTGAAGCAACAGACTTCAAAAGAGCATCGGTAATGATTGGCGACTTCTCAAGCTTACCGCTATCTGCATTACTAAAAAATTCGTGAATTGCGGCAAGCTGCACATCTGAGAGAAGAGCTTGTAAATTGGCTCCACTAAATCCTTCTGTAATATGTGCTATGGCTTCCAAGTCAACATCAGAGGCCAGAGGGAGCTGCATTTAATGGACATAAAGATTCAAACTAGCAGGAATTAACACAAGACATTATCACATCAAACAAAATATGAACCAGAACCTTGGCAGATAAATTGCATGTTAAGTTTGTTTTTTTTCAAGATGTGAACTTCTTGTTTCCACTGAACAGGAATAAGTCGACTTTTAGCACAGAAATGAGACTTATCTACTTTATTAGCTAAGCATATGAGGTGAAATCACCTTTAGTTTTCTATGTATGCACGTGTTTCCACTCGTTTAAAGAAGTCTGGTGACTAGCAAGTGATTGCACAAAGTAGCTCTAAAAAGAGGTGTTCTTCAACCATATACACTGTTTGACATTAGAATTGGATGTTTACTTTTCTAATGGAGTTCCTGTAATGCCTTCTCATGAAGGATTTATTCTTTAGCCAATTATAGAATCTCAAAACAGGCACCAAATTTTAAGGAAAACACGGATGGAAGATGAGCAGCAAGAAGCCAGCTTTTGGCACTATTTTCATAAAATCAAGGATGTGAATCAAGTTAGATTCTACTTGTTCTCTCCCTCTCTTTCAACATCCCAATCCTTTTCTTTAGTTCTTTATTCTCTTTTTAAAGTGGTATTCTCTGATCTAACGTTCTTAGTGATTTTTGTAATCCAAACAAAGGTTGCATGGACAACCTTATCTTTCCCATGTAAATGAACAACAAACAAATAAATAAATAAAGGGAAATCTGGAAAATGAGATGGCAAACCTAAACAATGACCACGAGAAGAATCTGAAGGTAATATGAAACTATTCTAAAATAAAACCAACCTTGTTGCAGCAAACACAAAAATGCCAGTCAAAACTTCTACGTCGTCCAATTCAGTCAAAAACTAGGAAATGGACAAATAAAGCGATGAGATTTTACTCTTAAGAAGAGCATATGATGAAACAAACACACAACCGAAAAAACAAACGTGGTTGACAACACGGTCAGTTACTCCTGTATTATCATGCAATATAATCAAATTCATCGAAAAAAAGAATGCAAGGTGCTGCAACAGTTGCCTTTGAGAAAATATCACGAACCTGTAGGAAAAGCATGAATCCTCAAACAAAGCTCTGTAAAACCTCTGCTCTGTTCATGAAATCCAAATACCCACAAACCGGAACAACTAAAAGTTAAAGAAATTAATGAAAGAAGTGCAAAAGATTGTTTATACTTCCTAGGTCAAGGCTTCAAGCTGGAGATACGAAGAAAGGAATCAAAGAAGAAGAAATAGAGATGAAGAACGTAATCGGTAGAGCAAGAAAAATTGGAGAAAGCAACAAAACCAAGTAGAAGAAGAAATATGGGAAACCGTTGTGCGGGAACGTTCTACTTCACTGAAGAAGATGCTATGGGCAATACCGTCATAAATGAATCAGCTACTTCGAAACGCTCCATTGAATGAGCTTGTGAAAAAATAGCTGGTTGGGTTGAATCAGCCAACCCAACCAGCTCCTCACCAAACAAATAATCAGCTTTTTCATATGGTCAAACCGCTCATTTGAGTCAATCAGCTAATAAACAGCTGAAACGTCGTTCTCCAAACACGGCCTAAGTTTAGTTTGTTTTGCTTGTCATCGCCTCTATTGTTTCTACTCCGTTGTCGCCGATCCACCATGCTTCCTTTACTGTTGCACCATTGGCATGTTTTTTCTTGATTTGCTTTTCCTCGTCCGTTATTTTGGGAAGGGTTAACTCAAACTCAATCCTTATTAATAGACTCTATATTCTACTCATATTAAAAACTCTAATATGATATCATAGCAGATTTGATATAGATTATTAATTTCTCGGTTGTCTGTATGAATGTCTAATTCCCACAGCTCAGTTCGATTACCACTGCATTTGTTTTAAGTGACAACTGGATGTCTAATCCTAGTTGCACTTGAGAGAGAATGTTAGAATATCCCATGTTGACTAAACATAAAAGTGTTAAAGGATTTATAGCTAATAAGAGTTAACTATCCAAATGACTAGTTCTATTCATTTTGACAATGATTGACCCAAGTCTAATTCTTATTAATAGGCTCTACATTCTACCAATATTAAAAATTCTAATATTTATTTTCATTCACTGACAAGTTAAAAGATAATTACAAATTTAACGATATCTAAGAGCCTAAGTTTCATATAAAAACTTATTTAAACATGTATCTGAAAATCTCCTAATCACACTCTCTTGAGTCTAGACACTTTAAACCGTAAACCTCAATTAAACAAGGTAGATAAAAACTAACCAAAAGATGCCATCTAACAACATTCGTCGTGAGCATCCTATGACTAAAACTCATGTCAAGGCCTCTTATTCAAGTTTCCATTGAAATCTTCTGTCCTGATTGCAACAAATGATTCTAAAATCTCCACTGCCACCAAGATTCATGGCATGAACAAGATAAAAAGCTGGCGGTCAACATTCGTTGCACAATCTCACCTGATTCCAGCTAAGCAATTACCGGACAAGGAGAATCTCAAAAAACTTGCTTTCATTTCATTTTCATTGGAACATTAAAGTTGTTAACAAATGAAAATCTTGTGTAATGCCAAGCAAACTGAAACAAAAGAAAAAAAAATCTAGATTTTGATTAGCCAATATTTTACAATGACTTACAGACAGACCTATCTCTAGCTTAGTTGCACTTCTGTTCCAGCTACATAGCAACCCCTCTTTAACATGCCCAAAAACTTCTGGGGCCTAGCATCTTTCACAACAATCACAAGTGGACCTATCTGAAGCTTCATGGCAATTCCTAGTGATTTTGCGTTCACACAGGCACTCTTCTGCCCCGATAACGATCAAGAAACTGCACATCAAGGATAAATAGAAACTTGTTAAACTGAAAAGAAAAATGCAGGCATTAAACATTTGGAGCAGAGATACAAATTAACTAATATCTTGTTTCTATAACAGCAAACGGAATCTAAAACTTATCAAGATCGCTCAAAATCAATTCTCCCTCTCAGTAAAGATTCTCTATCAATATCCTCCGGTCCATAAATCTAAACATTATTCAGAATTTTTGTGAGCAACTGCAGGTATGCGCACATATGAGCTAACCACATGTGAACCAGACAAAAATGGAAGACCAAAGGGAATTGAAGATAAGTGAAAGAGAAGCACTATATCCAATATCTTCCTAACCATAGTTAAAGACTAAAAAAACCACAGCTTATTTGTTATTCGTATCTGGCATATACAAGCCCCATCATAACTTGTAGACCATACTTTTAGGCTTTTGATGCCATAGTTTTTGCGGATTCACTCTACCGATAAAACTGTCCCAAATTGCCCAAGTTTCCCAGTTCATAGGTTAGATAAGAACACAAAAAGGAATCACATGAAGAGTTTAAAAAGGCAGAATAGGGGAAAAAGAAAAAGGAAAAATATCTAGAAACCATAAACCAGTAATACAAAAAGAATAGTTTAAATAAAGCATCAGATTTTGATGGATATACCGATCGAACAAAAGGTTGTTGGAATATCCAACCCAGAATTGGAATTCTTTGCAGGAAGACAGCCAGTGTTGGCCAGAAACCACTGCATTAAATTTTCATCAGCATGCTAATCATGAGAAATAAAATTATTTCCAAGAAACAATTAGATAACATTTTCAAGGACCTGAAGAGCACAATGAAACCATATGCCTCCAATATCATGCCAATAATTGGCCATCCTATCACAACAAAGAAGAAACCGGCACCAAAGGAAATAGTTCCCTGCATGACAAAACAGCAGAAGTGATGAATGCAGTTTATCAATTGAATAACTACAAGTGTTTATGCCGAGGTGAGTTAAAGAGATAATTTCACCTTGAAATTTTGACGTTTCATGAAGAACTGCATGGTAGACTTCGGGCCAATTGTTAGGCTCACTCCAGAGATAAAGAGGATCTGGTAAAAGTATCATTTAGTGTTGCAAGAGTAGCACGGAACAAATCAACGTCTAAGGACGATTGTGACGAGGCACTTACATTTCCCATTGCAAGCAGTCCTTTATCAAAGAAAAAGATAATACCCAGAAATGAGAAGAATATGCCAAATCCTGTCAATCCTAGCCCGATCTCTGTTTTATTTTTCAATCAAAAGTATTAAAAATGGATGAGCTCCAGTCAAAGTTAATTCTACTAGATCATTAAGCATAAATAAAGAATAAAGAAGAATCTTGGTGTTTGCTGTAAATCATAACTGCAACATAAGTTATAGGATCTTAAGAAATGCTGACCTGTAAAACATTATATTCAAGATACAACCAATCAACCAACTAATATTAATCAAAGTTTGCAAAACGAAATGTACAAGTAAGCATGGAAGACTTCAGAGGCACTATGAAAAAATAGTTGCATCATGATTGACCCACAAAAAGGAACCAATTATACCGTAGATATTGCACAATCAAATGTAAGCTACCAAAAGTTCCGTAGTGCATCAAACTACTGGAAAAACAAGCGCATGGTTGTCTAGTTCTGTTACTCAATACTGAACGAAACTAACATACTCTCACAGCTAGATGAAGCCAAATCATAAAAAACAAAAGAAAGTAAAGCTCAATTTAAAAAAACCAAATCTCTAAACCCAGCAATCTTCCAAGAGATCCCAAGACTAACTCATGGTCATACCTTTACCATCAACCAAAAAGTAACGTAAAAAATGCAGAATTCAATGGGAAACCCTTAATATTACTACTGCCTATGCATAAGAACGAAGAAACTGATTCAACCTCCTGAGAATCTTTCAATTCATTGCCTAGCCTCCGTTTTCTCTTGTGTTAGTTTTTCTCTTTTCTTTTTTTTTTCCCCTTCTTTTCATGGTCTCGCTTCCTAGGTGATTGATGCATATAAATCCATAAACCCAAGTTTCTCGAGTTCTACATCACAATATTCTAGCTTCCTAGTGCAACATATTTCTCCCTCAAGATCCCAAATGGAACACGATTCACTTAAATGTAAGCCGAAAACAAACAAACAAAAAACCTAGATATCTAAAAAAATTCGCGAAATGCAAAAGAATGTAGACAGGATAGGAAAATGAAAATAAACTGACTTTTCCGATCGTTCATCTCGAAGTTAATCATTTCCGATGCGATTAGGGTTAAGGTACTTGCTCTTGCTATATAACTGCATCACCGCACAAGGAATAAAAATCACGATTACAATAGATCCAAAGGAAATACAAAAACAAAGAAAAAAGAAGGATAAATCATAGGTTACCTAAACAAATCTGGAGAAAGGAGAAGCTAACTCGAACGATGGATCTAAAAGAGAATGATTTGGAATTGGTAGTATTGAGTACAAAGCTTGAAGTTTTCTTAGAGTTTTAACCAGAGAGAGGGAGAGAAAAAGGCGTCAGTTAATCTAAAATTCAAATAGCTCTTTGCTAACAATAATAACGAAAGAAGGTCGTGTTATATTATTACATGTGTAATATATAGAGAGAGAAGGACCGAGCGATAGATTGTTGCGTTGCGTAACGAACATTAGAGTAAATAAGCGCGTGATAAGTGATGACGCCGGCCGCCCAATTGGAACTCCTAACTTCTGCTGGAACCTATAGTTTATTTGGACGAATTTTGGTTTTTTACTTTTGATATTGTCAAATACAAAATTGTGGGATTCATTTTAGGCTCATATGTTATATATGGCTGACGGTGTTATCAACCTACAAAGTTAAAGGCCAGCTTTTGCTTTGGCGATCTATATAGATATTGATTCCGCAGCAACTGCAAGCATCTACTGTTAATCCCCTAAAGTAGATGCCTTAAAATTTCCAATCAGTTTTCGAGATACAATAACCCCATCTTCTTACAATATCAATATCCATGCATAAGAATGTAAAATATAGCATGGCATGGGTCGATATACAATGAGAAAATATCTTGCATTAACTATGAGGCCTGAAACAAAGAAAGAAGCAACATTTGAACTTCGATTATGCTGTTAGAAAATGTTCTAGAAAGTTTCGCTCGGATACATTTAGACATGCTACTTTGTTCTATGAAGGGATGTTCTCGTTTATCGGACTGTATTCTCATATCAACGTCTAGTTACAAAAACAGAGAACATTGTATATGAAAACGAAAACGAAAATCATGAGGTGCAAAATCATACAGCTGGACCAACCATACAAAGAATACATGTAACCCCCACAAATTGGCAAGCAGGTAATGCGCTAGATTCTGAAAATGTAGGAGAGTCCAGCATCTGTGCAATACATAACTACTGTGTGAACCAACGAAGCAGGATATGTATCTCAATTGTGTACCAAAATTCACTTTCTATTCTTGTGATTCTGGTTCTGGTAACTGACTTTTCACCTGTAAATGGTCTTCGTAAGCCCAGCCAAAGAATTCCTTCCAAGAAAATTCCTGAAATAAAGTCCAGTAGCCACACAGTTTCAAGCCCAAGCAGATGTCAGTAACAAGATTTTCATATTCGCAAACAAAATTTTGAAAAAAAAAAATGATTCTCTCATTCTTTCCAACCTTCATTGTGTATTATATTCTACAAAACTCTACTTGGGAAGTAAAGGCTCTCTATCATCATCATGCCCTACACGATGACTAGCCTGTAGTCATAGCAAAATGAAGTTAATACAAACAATACTGCCAAAACAAAGGAGAAAGCAAGACGACTAACAGTTCTTACCCCTTCATCAGCTCCAGCGGCCATGTTTATGAATGAATCTTTTGATCTGAACAAGAAATTACGTACACATTAATACCGGTATGGAAGAGATGATTTTGAAATGTATATATAGAAGAATAAAAGACCATTTGTAGAATAAGGCCTGGAAATTTCTATATGCACTAGTCTGAATTAATCAAACCTGTGGCCTTCCTGAACATCCCTTAGTTCTACTATACCATTCTGCTGCTCTTCTTTGACTTTGGAGAGTGGCGAGAAAAACTGAAAGGACAAATGAAGCAAAAGAACCATCATGTTTCACTTTTTTTTTTTTCCCCTTACTTCATCCACAAAAAGCTATTCAAAATAACTTCATAATCACCTGGTGCATTGAGATGAACACAATCGAAATTCCTAACATAAAGTTTATGGTCAAAGTATGACCAAACATCGCAGCAGACGCAATGCCTGTGAAAATTGTAGCTATTGTAGAAGAGTATTTCTTCAAAATTGTGTCTGCACATGGTAGATGAGGCCATCAATGAGTAAATGTTACTAAAAATTACCATTACACAGTTCATTATAGCAAAAATGTTCGTAAAAACAGTATCCATATGTTTATCCAGATAAGGTAATAAGATAATAAATGATTCCATGTCAACTGACAAGGAAATTACAGATTGAATTCATATCACTCAACCTGCATATTTAAAGAAAAATGAAGACAAGATTCCTTGAGCTGCATTGTTAAATATCAGAAGCATTGTAGCTTTTGAGTGTCCTCGTAAGATGTCAAAGCTATTGGGATCTGCAATATTAAATTTAAAATAGAAGATGATAACTGCAAGTTTGACACTAGTAGAAAAACAAAAGCAACACAAATCTTGCTATCTTAAATGTCTAATGGCTTAATTTTTCTAGAATCACAAACCAAAAGTTTTTCAGAAAGATAAAACCTCTTCGTAGGTACATGATCATATTCGAGTTCATAAAAACTTCCAATTTCCTATAAGCATCTACCAAATTGAGAAGGTCAAATTGCAAAATGAATATAGTCTATAAACATTTATTTGACGTCAATATATATAATATAAAACCTTCAATAGATTTGAAAGCACAAATTCTGTGAGATGATGAAAAACAATATGCATATCTTCATAGGCAATCAAAGCGAATACCTCCTAAACTCAGTCTAAACATTGATAACAAGCAAAAAATGTATGATATAGAGTTGCATGATCATGTCTACATTATGCATTATGAATATATGCATTATGTTATAACTTGGTGAAAATCAAACTACATTAATGTAATAACAAGACTAAGAAAATAATATAGGCCTGTTATATGTGCACTCCCTTCTTATAAAGCAAGGGATTTGTGTAAACTTTAGATTAACCACATATCAAAAGAGAAAGCAAATTACACATCAACCCAACCACAAGGTTTTAATTATAAAACTCCCTGTAACTAAAAAATTTAAGTTTTTGTTCTCAATACTATCATAGCATTCCTATAAAAATCTATATACATACCTTTGAAAATGCCAGTTCCAAGGATTGCTAGAAAATTGAAAATAGCTCCATAGCCATATAAAAACAAATTCTGGAAAACAGAGAACATCAGAGTAGGTTATATAGCCCCAAACGTTCTCTTAAAGAATCATCTATCAAAATCACATAGCAGCCTTCTTTCGTTGTCATAAGCAGGATCCATCCAAGGCAGACTAAGCTCAAACTGAAAACAGCACAGCACCATCCACTAAGGATGTGTTTTCTTGACACATAACAAAACTACAAAGGGTTCTAAATCCCTTAGGCAGACCAAAAAACTGATTCTGTCAGATTTTGGTGATCAATTCTTTGGTTCAAAAGGAAATCGAAGTGCTTAACCTTAACATATTACCTGCAGATATATGCTCGTCTCATATTGACTCTTCAGAGCATACTCGTTATAGACAGAGGCCAGAGAAGGCACAGTTACCTGAAATTTTCCTAAAGTGAGTGTCCAATGTTTATGTCCAAACAGCTTTGATAGCATCCTCTTAAGGTGCTAAACAAGTATACATTCACAATTTCCCTGTAGTTTTTCAGATCACTTACAAAGATCAAAGTGTAGATATATGCACCCGTTGCTACTGGAAGTCCCATAGCGGTAGCACCTTCAGGTAAAGAACGCAGTTGATTTACACTAATGCCAATAAGCAATAATGCAAGAGCTTCCCACTGTTCACAAAATCACAACAATTTGATGTTATCCAATGGCACTGAAGATGCATACTCAAGTTGATAAAGCTTGGAAATTAAGCTCTTCATCAACTAACTGTAAGAGTATCAATAAGAAGACGAACTCACCTGAATAACAGAAAATCGCCGCCTCATTATTATCTTTAGTAAAATAGCAATTACCAAAACCTGCATTTTAATTTCATATGCAAACTTCAGAAAAATTCAAAAAAAAAGAAAAGAAAAGAAAAGGATATGCATGTCTATGAAACTCCAGAGTGGGTATCAGAGAATGGGATATTTTATTATATAACAGAGTGAGATGGTAGCTTTTGGCTGGATTTTATGGTGACCTACTAACTCTCAGTCTATCACATCAGACACAATTGAACTCCTTTCCTCAAGATCAGAACAAGAAAGTACCTTCAGATTGCTCAGCATCTTTACAGTTGCAGGGTTGAAGTACAACTGCCAAATAAACAATTACATATAAGTAAATCCAACAAAACATCAAATTCTCATTTGCTGCAGCTAACCACAAATGAAGAGAGCATGGAATGTTATGGAAAGTTAACTTTGGGCAAACAACAGGCACAGGATCAAAAATGAGGAATGCACCAGGAATATTTAGGAACCCAAGAATTGATTCAGTCCCGATTCTGAATAAATCTTGAGATAGAAATTGCATATCCACATGAATTAAACACACAAGTGTTGAATGAGGAGAGAAAGACAACCATTTAGTTAACGTGTTGTGATGTTAAAAACCTCCAGGTCCATGATCTTACCAAGAGACCAGATTCCAAATGACCATTAGTTGCTCAATGTGCTATAATGTTGGTGCAGGCTGATTTAAAAATAATTTTACTTCTTAAATAGGAAATGGAAGAAGCTCCAGAATAATGTCCAAGTATGTGATCCAACTGTTCTATTATGTTACCAGCATTTTCATAGTCACAGAAGAGATTTGAACTTTTCCTGACTTAATCACAAAATTGGTCATCTTCGGTATCATTTCCTTCACAAGTGTAATAAATATGTAGATACACCACTCCTCTTTTCAGTTTATCCATAGAATACATCAACTTTTTCATTTCTCTCAGTATGTTATAGCGTTCATGAGCTCATCAATTAGGATATGTGTTAACGGATAAGTAAATTGGATGTCTTGCTGAGAAGCATGATATTAACTACCTTTGGATTTGAGTAATATAAGATGCATTCAATAAATATCGCGAAGGAAACGAGTACCCCACCATGTTTTGTGTTTTGATTACTGCAATTGAAATTCACTTTACAGTCAATTTCATCAACGAATCTATATCAAATCCTGCAAGCTCAAAACATATTTCCCTATATTTATGCAACTTAGATTCCTAACTCTTTCACAAAACCACTTGGCATCTGAAATGCAAATCTGCCTCTTACAGTGGAGTTTGGCAATTAGGACAATTATACGAGTAAATTGAGATATAGGAGGCTAACAGAATTGAAAGACCCTGCAAAAGCTACCTGCATGATGAACTTCAAATAGTTATTGATAGCATATAAAAAAGCTGGAACAGCCAGAAGAACATTGTTACGAGCTGCCTGCAAAGAAATAGTAGGTTAGTGGAATTAATATCATAGCATGTCAGCTATCCACACTTTACAGTTGCTAGCTCAGAAATCTTTTTTTTTTTTTCACACACAACGGACAGCTATGATACAGGTAACTGAGAAAATATATCAAACTTCATAACAACTTCTGCAAAGTAGAAAATGTAGATATCAAAATCACAAGTTTGCGCAAAAAAATCCAATTGTACGTAACAATTACAAATTGAAATTGTCTACTGGATTTAACTCTGATTCTTACAATAGGAATGCCTTAATCATAAAACCTACTAATATTAAGTCAACATAAGATAAGATACTATATACTTCCTTTATAAATCAGGATGTAGCCCAGTTAAGAACAAAGCTTCAGTTCAAACTCTAGTTTCTAAATTTGGCACATGATAACTTTGAAATTAAAATTCAGAGAGATATCAGGGAAATTTCAATCATAAATTGTTAAGGAGGATTATGTCATCAAACCAACAACAATCTAACTACTAAAGTGCATGCCAAAATAACTCAGCTCGACTTATGAATATATAACCAGTCAAATATACCTGTACAAATGTGGAAACCGATAGGAGGGGCTTTTCCCCAACCTTTTGATGCCTTGCCTGTTAAATAACAAAGTCAAACAATAGCATCAACTCCCTGTTCAAGATTGAACTTTCTAGAGGATTCTCCATCCTCTTTCCAAGATAAAACCTTTATTACTCTCTATCAATCAACCCCCAGATATCATCTCTCTCACTCTTGAAAATACGCATGCAAGCACTAAACAAGTACATAATAACTGAAACAAAAAATTAAAAGACTACTTTTCCGCTGTGAGGCAAAATTATAACATGTGCCGCTATTCAAGAACCAAATGACTTCTTTCCAAAAGGAAGAAAGATAAAACCAGAGGCATACTTTCAATTTTGCAATAGAAGGCAACTCAAAAGGCATTAATTAATTATGATTCATGGAAGGAGAAATATCAAAGAGAGAATTGGAGAGGATCCTGCTGTTCAGCAATAAATGTCTGATCTCAATGCTTAAGCTTCAACCCATTCAGTTGCAAGCTGAAAGCAATTTCTAAGGGGCCAATGCATTCAATTATAAAAATATGTGGCCGTATGTAAATTTAATGCGCAATATTTTATAAATCATTGAACATTCAAGAACATGGAAGAACTACCATCAACAGTACCTGGAACAACAACATAACAATAGCAAAAAGCACTTTTGCCACCTCTGTCAAGAAATTAACGGTGATTGGACTGAACTTGAATTTCCCATCCACTTTGGACATATAAACCAAAACAGGCTGCCAAAAAAATCAAATTGGACAGATCAGAGAGTCTAAACATGCATAAAATTGTCAAGAACTAATTTCCATGGGTATTTTGCATCAACGCTCAGAATAAGACTAAAAGAAACGAGAAGAGTTGGAATATCAAAACAATAAGCGATATCGTGCAGGTCACTGAAGGCAGCCTAGTATATTATCAAAGGGTGTAATTCAAATGTTAAATGAGAAGACTCTCAAGCTTAACTTTAAGAACCCAATGTTTACCTACCTAATGTGGTCTACATGATGAATTAAAGTGTGAATGGGATCTGTGTGGCAAATGATTGAATGCATCAATGGATGGCAAATACTTATAGAAGTCATTAGTAAAGCACCATTAAAAGAGAGAGTTCGTAGCTAAATGGGAAAATACCTGCCCTTCATCCACTAAAATGAATGTAACATAATGTATTGACAATGTATCAAATGATCAGAGAGTATCTTCTACAAACATGAGTCAAACTGCATAAAAATAGAATGATAGACATCCACCATTGAACAAGATGCAATCTACACAAGAACATAACTTGGATGAATAATTACCTGTAAACCAACTAGGATACAATCACCAACAACCAAGAAGGTATTGAGGGCACGTTGCTTTGATGATATCCTGCTCTTATGTTGGTCATATGCCCTTGAAATAGTTCTGGAAGATGGAGAAACTAATTTTGAGTGGCAGACACTGCACTCAATCATGCCCTTTTTCATTGGTTTAACCTCGAAACTACTCAACCTTCCCAAAACTGAACCTCAAAGTAAAAACAAAAAATAGAAAGGGAAAAGAAGTACTTCAGTGCCTTGCCTTGCCATCATATAAAAAATAAATCTTCCAAATATAATTGGAACAAAAAAAAAATCCAAAGCTAAACATCCAATCAAAGCACAACAAATTAACTGCGCATGAGCAATTATTTTTTCCAACTTCCATCGAAGTTCAACATCCAATTACCTATATTCCCATTTCCAAGACACGGAGTAATTAAACAAATTCAAATCAGATCTCCAACCATCGAAAAAAAGAAAACTAAATCGACAAACAAGGATATGAAAACCGTAACAACATAATAGCAAGATCAGATCTTGCACTTCTAAGTCCGGACCACTCTCTTTACCAACACAAAACAAAAGTTCAAACCAACAAAAAACATCACCAGGAAAATAACCAAATCAAAGCGGATCAAATTCACGACATTATTAAACTCACCCAACCACAATATAACAGCACGAGAACTCTCACAAACGCATTTCTGAAGGAGACAACCTTCGCCGCACTGCCAACTCACGGATCAGATCCCCAGCTCGGGCCAGCGAAATCCACCAATCACCGCTCCTCTCTTCCCTTCTTCGAAATTCGGAAATCAGAAATCGAATTCCCCCCCTCTCCCTCTCCCTCTCCCTCTCCCTCTCTCTCTCTCTGTTTGACGTGAAACTAAAAAGAGCTGTCCTTAAACGCGAACTTCACTTGCTTTGTATTAACAACATTTCGGGTTTTATATGTTATTATTACCATTTTAAGAAAAAAATAAAATTCAAAATATTTTCATCAGTATTCAGGTAACAGAAGTGCTCTCATGTGAAGGTGACGCGTCAATCAGGTGCCAGAGAGGAGTGGGATCAAAGTGCCAGGAAGTCTCCTGTAGCCAATCACATTACAAAGAGGGAGCGGTGATGGAAGTGGGAGCGGGTGACAGTCACACTATCTAAGGTGGGGTTCTATTTATGTGTTTGTTTTTCCATTATTAATTGCAGGTCGGCTGTTCCTCTCGAATGAGTGATTAGTTGGGGGACTAATCTATCCTAAGAGTTTTCAATATCAAGGGTGGGGGTTTCTATGCGATTTAGTCATGAAAATAATGCCTCCTTTTGACTTTGTGTTCCTTACTCAAGTACAAGTACAGCCTTCGCTTGCATTTTTTAAATTTATGTATTAAAAAAGACAAGTTATATAGGTTGAGATTATGTTTAAATTTGTAAGGACTACAAGTTTATAATAGCATTATGTTGTTCTATGATAAATGCTTGGTATTTTTTTTCTGTTTTTTATGGGCAAAATTGATCATGAAAATTTAATAAATTTTAATTAATATATAAAAGAGAGTTATTTAAAATTTTTAAATTATAAGTAAAATATTATACATCTTAATATTTATTTTGTAACACTATTTCTAATACCTATAAAATGTGTACATATATATCATACTATCAATTAATATTATTAGTTATAAAAATATAATTAAAAATAGAAAATAATTAACAATATTTTCATTTTAGGTTAACTCTGAGTTAGTAAATACTTAAAACTTTATTAATGACTTTTTTCCTTCATTGGAACTTTAGAATCTTGTTTTTCTAATATTATTGAATCTTTTTTTTTTTAGGGTGAGTCTTAGAGCAATTGTAAGATAGTAACCAAAAGGTCATAAGTTCTTATTACGGAAACAACTTCTTTGAAAAATACAAAGGAAAGCCTACATATTATTAATGTCTCTTTCCTAATACTCGCAAAGCGAGAAGCCTTGTGCATTGGAGTTGTTGATGTTGCTGTTGATTGAATTCTTTTTTATTTTTAAAAAATAAATCAAAAATTAAACTGATAAGATAAGAGATTTAAAGTTTAAAATGTTCAACAAATATTAGACTGGTATAAAACTGATATACGATAAAAATTAAGCAAATTTGAAAATTTTAAAATATGATTAAAGAAGAAGATTGTCTTTACTTATTGAAGATATTGAAGTTTAATCGAAAAAAGAGATTGTAACTGGTTTATTTTAATTTATAAAATTTGGTTAATTTATGAAAATTGATCAATTAATTAATAAATCAATCGATATTTAATAACAAAGGTTATTAAAATAAATCAAATCAAAAAATCGAACGGTTCAAAATTTTACAATTAAATAGGCCAAACCGATTCAATCTTTTAATCATTACTTTTTTTAAAAGAAAGGTACCTACATCAATTTACGTCCTTTATGGTTGTTGTGACTATTATAAATTAAAAAACCTCCGCATGACATAGAGGTCACCTGTTTATTTGCAAATGTAATTTAGTTTATATTAATTACGATGACCATATATTTTATTTTATTTCTAAAACCTAATAATTGACTTTAAGTATTTATTTTAATTTAAAAACTTAGAGACTTAATTATAGACATTCCATCTTATTTTTCAAACTCTTGAATTTATTATAGGCATATTAGGTTCACTTAAAACTCGAATACAATACTAGAATTTTCTTTGTTTTAAATCTTTATCATTATAAGCATTTTATTTCACTTTACTTTATTTTTATGCTTTAGGCATTTTCTCCATTTTAAAACCATAAAATCCATTTTACCCATTCCATTCTACTTTTTTTATAGGTTCTAAGAATTAGCTCTAGGTATTGCATTTTAGTTTTAAGACTTATGTTCCCCTAATAACATATGATAGGGAGGTGAATTGTTTATTTTATTTTATGACTTATTTGTAAACTAACTAATGAATTGCATATTATGGATGATTATGGAAAATTTATATATGATAATTACATAAAGCAATCATAGTAATGAATAAAAGGGAGTAGGAAAATAGAGAAAAAACTAATTTGTAATGGTATGGTTGAACAACTCTTGGTCTACATCAACTTCCCAAGCTCCACATGGAAATTTACTATATTGTTTCTTCAATGGATGATGAGCAACCATCTGTACAATATCTTTTTCAACATAGATGAAGAAGAAGCTTTACAATCCTTTTGTTTCAATATAGGTGAAGAGTAACCCTTTATACATCATGTTTAAGATCAAAAGGAACACTCATAAAGTGTATCCTAAGCAATTTCTCAAATTATAGCAAATATACAACTTTAAAACTCCTTCTCTTGCTCACGTTAATGACTGAAGTTTCAATACATGTGATGTAATGCATATATGAACGCTCTAGCTTCTCAATATTCTTAGCAACTATCTAGTATTTCCAAAACTATTCACACAACTTGTATGAAGCCTACATATACTCAAAATAGTCTAATATACTTAATAAAAATAGAGTATAGTCATTATAATATAGAAAATATATTAACATTTATATAAGACATATTGTATAAGTGCTAAATATCGAGTAAATTAAACCCAAATAATACATTAAATATATACCTATTAGTCATCTGGGAGAAAGGAGGATTATGGTTTTCTTCTTCCTCTTTGTTTATTCCACAAGCTAAAACCTTAAAAATACGATTGGTGGATTCCAAAGAAAAGGGACTACACCATTTTACTCTCTACCCAACTATATATCTTCTTCTCCCTGTAGTCATCTCCACTCAGTCACCTTTTTGCTCTTTCCTCTCTTTGAGACTTTCCTAGCCACCACCACTACTATTCACGTATGTGAAAGGGTTGTTTCCCTTTTATGCCTGTGGATTATGTTTCTACTAGCTTTAGTTGAATGTTGTTTTGGTTTCAACAACTAATATTAGTTATTGAAATGCATATGTATATTCAACCCCGCAATATTTGATGAATCCATTTGTTCACTTTCATTTTTAGGACTCTAGGGGAAAAAGGATTTGATTGGATAATTGGTTCATGTTTTTGTGTTTTAATGATTCAAGAACTTCAGGGTGTAAGATAAACTACTTTCTATTAGATTGATCTCACCTAGAAATTTACTTGTTTACTAAATTTGTTAAAGATTTGTTAAGTTTCCAACATTTTTTGATTAAAACTTTATAGGATTTGAAAAATGTAAAGCTTAAGTCTACTTTTATTTTATTTTGACAATCAATCAATCTGTAAAGGATCTCAAAGTCATTAGCTCAAGTTATTTAGTAACGTTCCCTTATCCATTTACATGATCAATTTCTTGAAAAGGTTCAATAGCATGATCAACTTGCATTGAGTAAATTTACTTTCGTTTGAAGAAACTTTATTTTGATATGAAGTTATTTTTTATTTTTTCATATATATGCATTTTTTTCCAGATAAATAAAGGGAAATTCAAGTACTTACAATTTAAACTTTTTAGGAAGATTCGATGATCGAGCTTAGATTTGATAAATATTTGAAAGGTGGCAAAGCTTTTATATACTATTTTACATTATGGCTAACATTCTTACAAGTTTTCCCATCACTAGAAACATTTAGTTAGGACAAAAGGTGATAGAGAACCTTGTAAGAAAGCTAGTCATAATGTAAGATGATTAAAAAAACTTTACATGAAGAATATAAGAATAAGAAAGAAAGAAGGAAAAAACTTAACTATGAAATTGGAAGTGGAAGTTCATTTTGCAATGATAAGGATAATATTGACAATACTGGAGCTACTATTCCTACTTAAGAACAAAGGATTGGTGCAATTGATATATGAAAAAGAAGAACTCAACAACCTAACTTTTTTTTTATGAACAAATCTTGGAGGTTAATCTTTTATTCAAATGGCATTACAATAAAAAAAGTAGCTTATAATGTGAAAATGGAATTGATTAGATGGTAGCATGTTGCAAATATGTCATCTAATGCTAACCAATCTTAATATTACCAACCTATGGTGGAGGTTGTTGCCTCTTATCGTCTAAGATTTGAAGATCCTTCGATTGACGACTATAGAGATAATCTTTTAAACAACTCTTTTAGTGAAATAAAAAGTTATTTGAGTATTAAAAGAAGGATGAGCAACTTATAAGTATTCAATCATATGTCATAGCTCGACAAATAGGAGATATAAGCTCATTCTACTATGGAGAAAATGTTCTAAAGTTAATTTGGTACATCGGGCCTTGCAAAAGGTATTGATACTTTGATGGAGATTTTTATAATGTTGTGAATAAAACTGGGTCTAGAAATAATACATGACCCATCATTAAAAATGGTGTTACTTATAAAATAGTTGGGAACAAGGATACAAAACATGTATAATTCTTTATATTAGACTCCTTGTGTTGCACATTGTATTGACTTGGCACTGAAATTATAAGAGATGGTAGATACTTTCCTATTATTGATGAAATCATATAGAAAGTGAAAAAAAAAGATACTATGTTTATTTATAATCACACATGGTATTGAATTTGATGAAAAAAGATTTTATAAATAGTAAGAATTTGTGTTGTCATTTTATTATAAGATTTGCAACTAATTTCTTATCACTTTAATGATAATTCAAACAAAAAAGTTTAGATAAACGTTTACAAGTGATAAGTGAGTTGCATCTTAGTATACCATATTTAATGTTAGAAAGTACATCTCTAGGATTATACTTGAATATTGAGTATTTGAGTCCCAGTGTTAGTTTGTCATCCAAGTTTGTGAGCTTTTAGCAAGAGTATTTCATCTAGCTAATACTGATGAGCAGTCAATAATGGGCCATTTTTATGATATTTAGGAAAGTGCGAAGGAAACAAGTAAGGCTAATATCAAAAATAGGTCCTCTTTGTACACATATTATCTTGTAGTCATTTATGAGAGGCGAGAAAAACAACTTTAATCTTTTTTTGTTTGCTATTGGTGTATTTCGTAATTTGAGTGTCTATTTTAGACTAAGTTTCATAAAGAAAGTCAAAGTTACCAATTATTTAAAGGACATTATGCAAGACCTCTTTAAATCATAAATGGAGGCACACAAAGATGCATGTGGTAGTTTCGAGATGTCTATTGCAATGCGCAAAAAGATAAATTTAATTTAGGTACTTATTTAAAATTAATTATCACTTTATTTTATTTATAAGATTACTTTTTTTGTCATACAGTTGTTTGGTAAGATTAATTTGAAAGTGGTGTTTCAGAACTACAAAAGTTTACAATTCAGATTTTTAGCTAATTTATTAGTGCAACATGTTTGAAAGGAATTGGACCATGTTTAACTTCATCCATTAGAAAAACGAAATAAATTAGAACACAAAAGGTTAAATGATGTGGTATTTGACTGATACAACTGGAAGCTTCAATAAAGGTATTTTACTATCATTATAAATTTTAAAGAAATTTTTTATACTTGTATAATAATATAATAATACAATTTTGTTTGTTTCCTAGGACTATTAATAGAATATATAGTTTTATTGATTTAATTTGCCTATATCATATTAATCTTAGCAAATTATGTTTCAAAAGAATCAAAAGATGATCTAGGATAAGAAAATATTAACATGTCAATTGGTGTGTTAGCTTGAAGACGTGAATGATGAGAATCTCCTTAATAATAAGGACTTTGTACGAAATAAAAGTTGGATCAATATAATTTAAGTGGTCATGTCGTCGAATGTAATTTCAATTTTTTTATTGTTTTCTCTTGACTTTTAGTTTCATTTGTATTTTATGAATATGATAAATTCTAAACGTGTAATATAAATATGAAACATATAACTCAAAGTATTTTTGTTTCAAGTTTGAAATCTATTTTGTTGTGTTTATGGTCATAAACTCTTATTGTTATAGATATATAACGCTCTTATTATGTGATATTTTGTTGTAATTAATTGCAACATTTTAAGTGCTTTTTATTATTATTACTTTGAAATTATATAAGAATTAAAAGATCTTTTTGTTTTATTAATTGTAGTTATTGCGAGATACCAAATGTGAAAGATATTTATTTATATGAGTAATAATGATTATTTTTTTATTAGTGTTACTTTGATTAATAGGAACAAAAAGATAACTATTATACTAAATTTATATTATTATAAATTTTTAGACAAAATTGAAGTAAAGTAAAAAAAAATTTATGACACAATATATTGAGGGATTATTTTGTAATTTTATAAATTAAATTATTATTTTATAATTTTAAAAATTATTCAAAATAATATATGATATTAATTGATACTGATGATGTATCGTACCAAAATTAAAACTAATATCAACTTTAATATGGTATTCGCAACATTAATGTCTTAAATTTAGTTTCACTTTTTTTTTTCTTTCGGTCTTTTTGTTGTTTGTCTCTCTTTTTAATTAAATTGTACTATTTCATTTAAGCAATCATCTCATCTAAAAAGAAACATTTATCTTATTTTTTATGTCAGTTACTTCACTTTTACATATTTAAAAATGCATTTTGTATTTTAAATAAATTATTTAATTTTATTACACAATTATTTCACACAATTAAACGAGTTATTTTGAAATATTTTTTTACAAATATATCCTGGAAGAAACTTTGTTAATGTACATCCCCTTTCAATAGCAAAACCTTAATTCGAATTTGAATTTATCAAAGCTCTTTTAATAATTTCAATTTTGTTATAGGCCAAAAGAGCATTTCAACTCCAACATTTATATTGAAGTTTGAGTTAGCTCTTAACATTTCAATGTGTTCAAAATGAACCCTAACATTCACAAAACTTTCAAAGTGAACTGTATTTGGGAAACGTTCAAAACAACCCCTGATTGGATAGAATCAATAACGGAGTTAGGCTTCCGTCAGTTAAATGCTGATGTGGCTTATTTTTTAACATGATTTTTTTTATTTTGTTATAGTGGAACCCATATATAGATATGTGGAATGTGGAATTTTTAAAAATAGAAGTATGTGGGTTTTTAAATATAGAAGTGGGTCCTACTCGATATTAAATTGGTGCATTTAGGAGGGAGGTTGAGTTTAAATGGAAGTGGGTCTTACTTTTATTTAAACTGTGCTACTTGGTGTCTGAGTTTATAAATGGCAGTGAGACCCACTTTCATTTAAACAGTGTGGTTTAGAAGCAACAAATGCAGTAGATGCAACGAACATAGCAAATAGACTCACCGTTTTGAAATAGAAGACACAACTTTTAAAGAAGTAGTGAACACAACATTCTTGCGTTCTCCCTTCCTTAATCCCTAATTTTGTTTTTGTTCTTCCTCAGATGATTTTAGTCCCATCGTAATTATTTCTTATTCTCGCACACATCGTTTCTAATGTTAGAATCAACTCACACGTTCTTTGGGTCTGAACAAGAATTTGACAATTCATTATGGTAAGTCCATTGTTGTATAGTTTTTACGTTTTTATATGTGTGGTTTCCTAAATTTGCTTGTTTGTGCTTGTTTGTTTATGATTGTATATTGTGGTCCCCTATACTTGTTGAGATGTTGGATGTAAGCTGTGGTCCTTTATGAATGCGAAGACTGGATATTGGTGGTGAGCATCTTAGTTTTCTCCATATTTAAAAAGATGATACATTTTGTCTCTCTTAAACATTTCGGTCAACGAAAACTTTCACCCAACTAACTTGGAATAATAAATGTGGTATATATAATTTGGTGATTCTTATATATATATAGTTGGTGACTGCTCTACCCTACATGTATCTTATTCATGCATTAGGCAAGAAATTCATGCAAAAGAGATTAATAATACCCTAAATGAGTTCTGTACTATACCAAGAGTCAACCCTTTAGTAGTTGTAGTTTCCTATAGATTTTCATTAAATTTTGGTGTAAAAGCCATATTAGAAGCATAAAACATAGCTAAGGAGAAAAAGTAAGAAGGACAGAAGGTTTTCAAACTATACTATCTCTAATTCAACAAAGTGAAAAAAGTTTTAAGTTTGCAAGTATATCTGTACAATAATGAATGAGTACATTGTATGATTAAGTTTTCGATGCCCCATGGCAGTGACTGTTACAATTTCCTCATCACTTTTGCATAGCAAGATATGACACAATATATTCAATAAAAAAAGATATGATACATCACTTAGGGTTGTTTATTGTTGTTGTGTCATTTGCATAAATGATTAGGTTCTTATATCATTCCTTTGGTACATTGGTAGTTGAAACATTACAAGTTTTGAAGTGTATGAACACTCAAAATTTTACCTAATTCTAAGTTTTGAACTTGAGAGGTGACATATTGTATGGACTAGATCTAATGTTTTATAAATAAGTAGAGAATACAAGTCTTGTAACACCCCACTCCTGTAAGACCCGAACCCGACATCGATGGGTGATGTCCGAGCTTGTGCCCTACGAGGGTGGTGTGCTAAAGCACTCAATCACTCGGAAATCGGTATAAAATTTTTCTTTATTTTAAACCATAATTATAAAGTGCAGAAATCCATAACCATGTTCAATCAACATAATACAATAGTCAGACATTTCAATAGCCATTTGGGCCCTTTTTACAAATACAAAACCACTTTAGTTGTTTCGGAATACACATTTATACAAAAAGTGC
>JAOTAY010000001.1:20764282-20784905 GCA_025629805.1 Erythroxylum baracoense
GATACATTAGGATTAGTAAAGTGATTAATTCATTTTAAGATTAATATAAATATATATATGCATAATGTATATATTATATAAATATGAAAAATAAAATAAAAAGTTTTAAAAAGCATAAATACATATATGCATAATATACAAATGTTGTAAAAATGAAAAATAAAATAAAAAAGTTTATAATTTTTAAAATTTTAAAAATAAAACAACAATTTTTTAAATTTATTTTAAAAAATTGTCATTTTAAATTTTCGGGCCAAAACGGCCCGCGGGGGGCCCGGGCCGTGGGCCTCTCCGTGGGCCGCCACATCGGCGGGCCATTTCGGCCCGCCCAGGCCGTGGGCCGAAATGGCCCGACTCAAAATTTCAACGGGCCGGGCCGGCCCGGCCCGTTGACATCCCTAGTCACGTTAGCATTTAATTCATTGAGAGACGCTTAAGTCTTAACTCCGTTACTGATTCTATCCAGAGTTATTTTGAACATTTCTCAAATATTACGGTTCATTTTGAACATGAAGTATTAAAGCACCAACTCAAACTTCACTGAAAACTTTGGACTCTGAAATGCTCTTTCGGCCTTCTGTTTTACGACCGTCAGTCTCTTCATTCTTCTTAAAGATTTCCTGTTTCTTATCTTTCTTGGAAAAGTAGAAATAGTTGGGGGATATAAGTTTTGAGATGGTTCAAGTTTTGATCTTTGATTAGCTTTCACTAAATAATTATAGATCGATTTTCTGTGTGCCAAACAAGCGTCTCGTGATAATATGATGGCCCTTGCATTTGCGTACAATCTACAAAATCTATGGCCTTTGTCGGTTCTTAAATTCGATGATTTGAGGGAGTCAGAGCGATTGGTAAGAAAACTCTCAATTCCTGAAAGCACTAAGAGATTTGTTTATGCTGTTTGTGATCGCGAATCTAAATCCGTGATTTACATACTATGTGCTGAGAATTTGTCCGAGAGATCCGCTGTTGATGCAGAGTGTCTTATTAGGGAAATTCGGCCTGACGCTGTTGTCGCCCAGGTGGGAACTTTAGGGTCGAGTGAGATTCAATTAGGAATGAATGAATTGGATGATTACGGTAAGGACCCAGTTCCGACTTCTTCCTTTGGAGTGCTTAAACGATGCTTTGTTGAGAAGATTACTAAGGAAAAATATGAAAATTTGGCTGCTAAGTTTGTTCTTAGGGAAATATTTGGAATTGGGCTTTACGAACATGTCTTGGTTGCCAAGAATGTGGCGAGAGAGGTTGGTTCGTCATTTTTATTGATTGAAGCACCGGAATCTGTTGCTGCATCTGTCACAGATGATTTTTCAAATGAGATAAATGCTGGTAGCAAGGTTAAAGGTGCAATTAGTGGCCTGGTTCCGAATACGGTTGGCTTGACGGTTTCCTCGAGGCTGAGAACATTTTGTCTCAATGATGATGTTCAAATACGGATGGTGAAGTTTTTATCTTTGAGTATGGATGCTTCTTTGCAGAAATTGAGTCATTTGAGTTCTGTTTCTGAGGCAGAATCTAAAGAGCTTGAACCATCTGGCTCTTTTCAGGTTCCGACATTTGCCAGTTCTTTCTATCCTTTGCTTGTGGATCTACACAACATATTCAACGATTTGCCATCAATTGGGACTGCTCTAGCCTTTGCACAGAGGATGTTGCATAATGTAAGCAGGGGGGAAGCCGTGGATACTAGGATTGTATCTCAAGTTTATGCTTTCCGAATTGCAGTTGAGGGGCTGAGGATCGCTCTTAATGAAGCTGGTCGGTTGCCAATCCCAAGGTTGCGAAAGCATGAGAAAGCTAAGATTGAGTTCTCAGAGCTTCCAGTTCAGGATAAGGGACATGCACTCCTTGCGCAGGCCCTCAAGAGTCAGACCAAGAAGTTCAAGACTGTAGTTGCTGTAGTGCATGCCCGTGGCTTAGCAGGTCTCAGGAGACACTGGAACACCCCAGTACCTCCAGAGGTCATGGATATGATTGAGCAGCATGTCTATGAAAGTGATGGGGAAGCTTCAGACAACATATGCAAGAAGTGGCTATTTACTAGCAAACCTGTGGTAGCGGTTGGTGCTGGGGCAACAGCAGTTGTAGGAGCTTCATCTCTCTGCAAAGTTGTTCCTGCATCAACATTCATGAAGGTTGCCACACTCAAAATACCTGCTTCTGTCAAGCTTATGCTGCTTCAAACCAAGAGAACGATGGGAATAGCTATGAGCAAGAGTCTTTTACCCTCAGAATTGCTGGCCCCAGTCCCAGGACTGGTAAATTCTGGAGCCAGTGCAACATCTGTCTTGAAGACGGCTGCTTCTGCTGAGAAAATCAGGATGGTCGTCCGCAGCATCATAGCTTCAATGGAGAAAACTAGTTTTTCAGTAATGAGAACAGCATTTTATGAAATAATGAGAAAAAGGCGGCTACAACCTGTTGGTATCCTGCCTTGGGTAACATTTGGTTGCAGTATTACCACTTGTTCAGGTTTATTTATTTGTGGAGACGGTATTGAATGTGTAGCTGAATCATTTCCAGCAGCTCCTTCAATTGCTAGCTTGGGTCGTGGAATTCAAAGTTTGCGTCAGGCATCTCAAATAGCAGGACAGAAAGATACCAGCAGAATACAAAAATCTATAGAGCTACTGATGCAGAGATTGAGGAAAGTGAAGGCTTAGTGAGGTTACGACTCAATCTTTTGTAGACATGGTCCTCTCAGAAAGTGATTGATTTTTGATATAGGAAATTATTGTACATAAAGAGTTGAGAGAATAGGGGTTAAGTGTGGCATCACGATTGTTGCTTTTTGTTTAGAGTTGACATATTCAACTGATACAGCTTCTGCTTTGATTAAGAAAAGTCTTATCCATACTATTTCATACAGGGAATATGTAGATGGCTTTGCATTTTTGGTACAGTTACTGTTGCACGCTGATAATTCTGACATTTGTAAATGCTTTCTTGTTTTTATTTGGATTTCCTTGTTATGCCAAAATTATCATTGTAGATTCTTATTTAAATAAACATTTACTAAAGTAAAATTTATTAAGAACAATTAAGATCTTGCTGAAATGGTTCATTTTTTTATTTGTCTTAAACTAATCGAAAACCTACGCTAATCAATTAAATTCGAACTTAAATCCAAGTCCTACACTAATAAGAAGTAAATAACATCCAGGTTTACTAGTTTTACACTAATAAGAAGTCCATTGGATTCAAATATACTAATTCCTACACTACTAAGGAAATACACTGATAAAGATCAACTAGAAACTAAGATTTACCAATTCGTACACTGATAAGGATTCAATTAGAACTAGTACTCACTCTCAAATGCCAACTTCTGCACTACTACTAGATCTGTTTCATCAAATTATGGCATCAGAAAGTGTTGACATGGGTGATAAGCAAGTTATTGGCTATACAGAACAAGTTTTTATGAAAGTTCAATATTTAAAAGTTTATCTTGAAGATGTCTAAGAGTCTTCATATTCAATTCTCTTCAAGATACGACCAAGCTCAAGAATCATCGAAATATGGGACACAGGAATAGAAATCCGAACCCAACTCAAAGGAGAATCTATACAGCTTACACAAGACGAGTTGGTTTCCAAGGAGAGCTTAGCGCATGTGTTCCTGTCGATTGAGGCAGTGACTTCTGTAATGAGCACAAAAGAAGTGCACGAGTTTGCGGACAGGTTCGTAGAAAAAACAAGCAAGTTATTACCTGAGAAAGCTGAGAATGATAATGAGAAAATCAGCAAGTTGGTTTTCTATATGAGTTTTCTTTTGGTGAGGAGATATTGCCACAAAGAAAAACGCATTGATCCTGTATGTTGGTTCGACATAGAAAGCTTAGAGAAAGTAGTTGTAGATGAAAAACAAGATGATATGTGCAGCATCTGTTTAGGTAAGATTAAAGTTGGGGGGAGAGTGACTCGCATGCCATGCAAGCATATGTTTCACGATAACTGCATTGTACTGTGGCTCACCCTCAAGCATCGTTGCCCTCTTTGCCGCTTTGAGATGCCTTGTTTACCAAGTTCATTGTCTTATCACTACTTGGAATGATTGATCAGTACTAGTGATAAGTCATCCAGATTACCCTTTTTGATTATGAAAGAGATCTTGGTGTAAAGCTGTTGATGATAATCATATCAGAACATTTATTTAGAAATACTTGTGAATGAATTCTCCTTATTAGAATTTAACTATTGCATTACATAACTAATGCTGTGTGTCAAGGTCATAGGTTCTAGTTAGAGTCAAAGAAACAACCTTTCTGTACAATACAAAAGTAAAATTATGTATAACTAATGACCCTCCTTCAACTTTCATAAAGTAAGAAGCTTTGTACACTAAGGTTTGCCCTTAGAATGCTCTGCATAGGTACTAGTCAAGATCTTAAAGCTACGTCTATCTTTTACAGGCCAACTTAATTAAAAGGCCTTGATCAAATTTAACATGTTTGAATTAAGTTTATTAGTATACAAACTAATTTATGAATTAACTATTTAATTTAAGATTTATTGGATTTAATTTCAAACTTACACTTACCTTAAATGGTTATACTACTCCTAAAATATTTCAAATAAAAGTTAATTTTACTTTAGATATGATTATATTATTTAGAATGATTATTACTATTAAATAAAAAGTTTTATTTTATTTCAATTATTTATGATATTGATGGAGGGTGAGTCTTAGAGTAACTTTACCAGTTTCTTCTTTGTGACCAGACATAGGTTCAAGTAAAGGGAAGGGTGTAGTTATGATATTTATGATTCTGAAATAATTTTTATATTTATTTTTCCAACTTTACTCTTTTAGAACTTGTGAATCTTCAAAATAGAAAAAAAAAACCTAAAAATCAAACAGATAAAATTTGATATGTCTGTTTATAGCCAGTTTCTTTTTGCATTGTTTATAAGAACTACTTACACTACAAGAAAATTAATAATTAGCGATGAAAAATTACCAACAGAAACAAAACCGTAGCAAATTACTGATAAAAAATCATGTTACGTTAGTAAAATTGTCGAGAAAAATTTCATTTTGTGACAGAAAAATATCCGTCAATAAATATAGAGGGAACTTAACTCGACAAATTTTCTGACGAAATATAACTACGGTATAAAATTTCAGTTAGTAAAGAAGGTAAGAATGCTTAACGAAATAAATAAATTTTGCTTTTATTGACGGAATAAGTTTAGAAGAAACATCATCATTTACTACAGCTTCAATGTCTTTAATAAAACGAAATGACATCGTTTAGTGTTAACCTAAAATTACCACAATGCCCCGTCCCCTTCCCTCTTCTCCATCGATCGTAGTTAATTTTTTTCTGTTTTTTTTGTCGTCGCCATCCTTGCTGTTTGACGTGTGTCCTCGTCGTTCCACTGTCCTTAATGTCCCAGCATCTTCATCTATGTCACTACCGAAGCCCACCTCCTCCATCTCTTGTGCCACCACACGTTCTCGTCGTCCTCGTCGCATCTACTTCAGGTGCTATATAATTGTCTCTCGTGCCACCATACCTCGTCATCATGCTAGTTCTATAAATGTATAATCGTAGGTCAAGACTAATGAAGGTTCATTAATTCTCTTTGGTTCAGCTCTCATTATCTTTGAAGGTACGTTAAATGTATACCAAAAGTATGAAGCTACGATCACTTAAAAGTAATGTATAGTGGTTGTGATATGAGCATATGCATCTTTAACTATTATATATAGATAGGTTAGTTTGCGATAGCCATAGAATTTTTTTAAGTTAGCAATGATGAATCTTTGTGTGCTTTATATGTCTCAACTCTAAATAGAAATGACTTAAAACAAAATTCCATGGGAAATTTGGCATCCACCATTAAAAAATTGCTCTGAAAAGAAATGGAGGTGATATTTTGTAAGAAAACAAAAGATGCTAATGTGATATGAGCAAATTATGTAGGGAACATGGAGAGGTGTGAGTATAATTTATATTTAAGTGATTAACTTTTTATTTTTTTAATTAAGTGTCTAAATTTTAAAAAATCGAATAATTTAGTTTAAAAGTTGTTGGTCGTTAATATTTTGTTGATGTTATTGATGAAATATGTAAAAATTGATGTTTAGAAGATTTACGAGATATTTTTTACAACATTTTTTAAACAATTGCTCATAAAATTTTGAAGTGCTTCAACAATCCCCTTTTGGGCAAGCGTGATCATGAACCCAAAGTTTGGAAAGTGAGTCAAAGATTCAACTATTTTATGGACTAAGGAAAATGGAAGTTCTATGATAATTAATGGTGGTTGCAAAAGCTTTATGTTTAAATTCTTACATATGTGGTAGATTTGGACATATAACTACATTTATTATATATTATAATTGCTAATAGTCATCTTATTAAAAGTTAAATGTGAGTTATTGTACTAGAACTATAAAAAAACTATACTTAAATCTAGTGTGACCATATATATGCATACTTAGTGATGGAAGAGGGGTTAATTGGTTGTTCTCTCTTATCCCACAGGTGTTGTAATATGATTTTACACTTTTAATATATTAATCTCTTTATTTCCAATTTTTTAAAATGGTAAACATAGTGTGATTTTGTTGTATAGTTTAAAAGAAAATATTAAATGATAAAATTATGTTAGCTTAGACTATTAGCTCACAAGATTACATTTAGATTTTTTATAATTTAATTGTCAAAACATGTGGGGGAAGAGATATTTTAATGAAAGAAGATTAGCGGATACAACTTGAATTGATAAGAGGGAGACGAGTGTGAAAAATGTGAAAATGGGGGGCAAAAACAGGAAGGGCACTTCATAACATTAGAAAAAGAAAAAGCTGGTATTTGAAACAACCTATAGGAAATGCAGGCAATGGCCCCTGGTTTTCCTTTTCCCTCTGAGAAATCAACTCTATTTCTCTTTCATCCTTGCACAAAAAAGAGCTTGATGGATTTGAACTTCGAAATTCTTAAATTGATGTTCATGATGTCTTTGGTTTATCTTGCATACTTTCAAAGATGAAGAAAATTTTTATGTCGGTTGTAGTCCTTTTCAAATAATGGTTCATTCCCATTAGTTAACTAATTAGCATCATATGTTTATGTTTTAGCTTAAATAATAGATTTTATCTGTATTGCATTATATATCAAAACTCAAATATTTTCTAATTTTCTTGCTTTAATATATTAAAAATATAACAAAACTATTGAACAAGTGTATTATATTAAATACGAAATATTTTTTCACATACCTTATTTTCTATTGAAGAGCGTCACTCATCCTTCTTCTTTGTAGTCTGTAGTTGTCCCTCTATTGAGATAAGCTGTCCAACTAATGTCTACCATATGTTTTGCTTTAATAATACATTAATTAGACGTGTTTGGGTTTTTTTATGAATGTAAAGAAGGTCTTAATTTTGTGTTGATGTTTAGAATATTCTTATAATCATTGATGAGTTTTTATGTTCTTCTTTAATAGTCTAAGTATTTATGTTTGGGTTATGTTTGAATCTTTGATGAGTAGATTTATGATTACATAAGCATTTACTGTACGTGGAATGAGTTTGAGATCTTATGGATGATTTGAGCCATAATAAACCTTTATGATGGTATATAGGTTGGAAACCCGTGACGTAGCTCCCATGAGGCTTATCAGTAAAAAATTTCATGAGCCTAGGAGTCACAGCAAAAACTTGTTTTCTTGATTCACAGGTATAAACAATGTCACGTACCATAATTTTGAAATCAATTGTAGGTGATTAATTCAAACATAAATACTTCAATTTTAATGTAATTAATGCAAACTTAGTATTAACACAAGAAATTCATACGTTTACTAGACAAGACAGTTTTTTGTATAATAAAAGCCTAGGACAGTATATAGGTTGGAAACTCGTGATGCAACTCCTTTAAGGCTTATCGGTGAAAAATTTCGCGAGCCTAGAAGTCACAGCAAGAACTTGCTAAACAATTTCACGTACCATAGTATTGAAATCAATTGTATGTATTAATTCAAACATAAATACTTCAACTTCAATGTGATTAATGCAAACTTAATATCAACACAAGAAATTCATACGTTTAATAGACAATACAGTTCTTTGTATAATAAACCCCTAGGACGGTATATAGGCTGGAAACCCATAATACAACTCCCGTGAGGCTTATCGGTAAAAAATTCCACGAGTCTAGGAGTCACAATAAGAACTTGGTTTCTTGATTCATAAGTGTAAATAATGCCACGTACCATAGTATTGAAATCAATTGTAGGTAATTAATTCAAATATAAATACTTCTACTTCAATGTGGTTAATGCAAACTTAGTATTAACACAAGAAATTCATATGTTTAATAGATAAGACAGTTCTTTGCATAATAAACCTAGGACGATATATAGTCTAGAAACCTATGATCCAGCTCCCGTGAGGCTTATTAGTAAAAAGTTCCACAAGCCTAGGAGTCACCGCAAGAACTTGCTTTCTCTATTAACAAGTATAAACAATGTCACGTACCATAGTATTGAAATCAATTGTAGGTGATTAATTCAAACATAAATACTTCAACTTCAATGTGATTAATGCAAAACTTAGTATTAACACAAGAAATTCATATGTTTAATAGACAAGACAGTTCTTTGCATAATAAACCCCTAGGATGATATAGGTTGGAAATTCGTGATGTAGCTCCCATGAGACTTATCAGTGAAAAATTCCACGAGCCTAGGAGTCACAATAAGAATTTGCTTTCTTGATTCACTGGTGTAAAAAATGCCACGTACCATAATATCGAAATCAATTGTAGGTGATTAATTTAAACATAAATATTTTAACTTCAATGTGATTAACGCAAACTTAGTATTAACACAAGAAATTCATACGTTTAATGGACAAGATAGTTCTTTGCATAATAAACTCCTAAGATGGTATATATACTGGAAACCTGTGTTGCAGCTCCCGTAAGGCTTATCGGTGAAAAATTCCACGAGCCTAGAAGTCACAGCAAGAATTTTCGTTCTTGATTAACAGGTGTAAACAATGCCACGTACCATAGTATTGACATCAATTGTAGGTAATTAATTCGATTGGTTAATACTTAGGGCATGTTGTGTAAATTTTAGATATTTTGTAAACATAGGAGACATGAAGGATACTAACTATGAAATCACTCTTTTAAATTAACAGTTTTGTAGAAATGAGTAATGTTGATAAATCTTAGATGTATAGATGATTAACACCTGATGGTTTCATTAATCCTGAGTTTATTGAGGGAGTTGAAGCTTTTATTCATTATACATGTTCTCAACCGGCATATATGGATGGCCCAAAGATTAGATGTCCATGTAAAAAGTGCAAATACATTCGTTTTCTTCCTATTAATAAAGTGAATGGGCATTTCCTGAGAAAATGGTTTGTCCCAAATTATTTTGAGTGGACACGACATGGGGAGCCATTGATTTTTAGCACCTCAAGGGCTAATAAAGTACACTTGTAAGTGAGTGTAGATGAGTTTGAAGGGGGGATTAGATTTAAAACAAATAATGTGGGTGAAACTAAAAATCCTTACATGCAAATGGTTTATGATACAGCCGGTTATACCTTTCAAGAAAATATAGAAAATCTTGAAGAAGAACTAAACCCACATGTAAAATAATTTTTTGACCTACTCAGCTGACCAAGAATTATAGCCAAATTGTGAGATAATGACTTAATTGTCTTCAATTGCTCGAATATTAGACATAAAGTTTGAAGGGCATATTTTTTATCGTAGTTTTGATAAAATTCTTTGATGGTATAATGAATCATTACTGCCTGATCATACAATAGTTGATAGTTTTTACAATATGAGGAAACTTATTAGGAGTCTTGGTTTGCCTGTTGAAAAGATTGATTGTTGCAAATTGGGATGTTTGTTGTATTATGGAGATGATGTGGAATTACAATAGTGTAAATTTTGTGGTCAATCTAGGTTCAAGCCTAAAAAGTGCTCTATGAAACAGAAATTAATATCCTAAAAGCGGATTTATTATTTCTCGCTAACTCTGAGACTTCAAAGACTATATGCTTATGATGTTACTGCATCTCACATGAGATGGCATAATAAACACGAACAAAAAGATGGAATAATGAGTCATCCATCGGATGTATTGGCATGGAAACATTTTAATAACACCCAATATGAGTTTGCAATAGAAAATCAAAATATTAGGTCAAGATTGTCGACGGATGGATTCCAACCTTTTGGTTAATTCGACTAACAATATTCATCATGGCCAATTATAATTATTTCTTATAATTTGCCTCCATGGACGTGTATGAATGAGGCATATATGTTCTTGACAGTGATTTTGCTAGGGTCTACAAATCCAAAGCTTAAAATTGATGTATTCTTAAAACCATTGATATCTGAATTGCAGCATCTTTGGGAATATAGTGTTGAGACATATGATGTGTCTCTAAAACAAAATTTTATGTTGACAGTAGCATTGATATGGACCATTAGTGATTTTTTGGCTTATGCTATGTTTTCTCAATGGAGCATAAGAGGGAAATTGGCTTGTTCTTATTGTGACAATGATTCTGATGCATTTTATCTTCCAAACAGGGGCAAAACATTTTGGTTTAACAACCACAGGAAATTTCTTCCTCCAGACCATCCATTTAGACTCAATAAACAAAAGTTCATTAAGAATAGAATGGTACAAACACCTCATCCCTCTCACAAAGTTGGTGAAGAGATATTGCAGGAGATTGAAGAATTAGGGTTGCCGAAAGTTATAGAATTTGAAGCTGATAAAGTTAATACTAGCATTAATAAAAACTTTGGATAGAGAAAATGAAGCAACTTTTAGGATTTGCTATATTGGAAAACTAATTTGATACATCATAATCTAGATGTGATGCATATTGAAAAAAAATATTTTTGACAATTTGTTTAATACCATAATGAACATTAAAGGGAGGACAAAAGACAATGCAAAATTATGAGCTGATTTGAAACTTTTTTTAGAAGAAATGAGTTACATAAAGATCTTTGTACTGGTAAATATTTGAAAGTATGTTACACTTTGGACAAAAAACAAAAGAAAATTTTGTGTGAATGGTTGAAAAGTCTAAAATTTCCCGATGGTTATGTCTCAAACTTGGCAAGGTGTGTGGATATGCGAAAATACAAATTATTTAGGATGAAAAGTCATGATTGCTATGTGTTTATGCAAAGATTAATTCCAATTGCATTTCGGGAGTTGCTACTGAATAAGGTTTGGGAAGTTATAACATAATTAAGTTTGTTTTTCAAAAGCTTAACATCATCTGAAATCACGTTGGCTGAAATGGAAAAACTAGAAAGAAAAATTACAGTAATTTTATACAAATTAGAAGGGATTTTTCCTCCAACCTTCTTTAACTGTAGGGAGCATTTACCTGTGCATTTAGCACACGAGGCTAAACTTGCTAGTCCAGTTCAATATCAATAGATGTATCCATTTGAATGGTAATTCAACAAAAATGATTGTAATTGAAGTAATAACATGTTTTAATAACAGAATTGTAATAACCCTATTCGCTAATGTGGGTATTTGCATCACTTGAAGAAAAATGTCAAAAACAAGACTAAAGTTGAAGGGTTGATATGTAATGCTTATTTAGTAGAGAAAGCTAGTACATTTTGTTCACATTATTTTGAGCCGTATGTTCACACAAGAGAAAGAAAAGTTCCTCGTAATGACGATGGGAGAGGAACGAGTGATGCTGATAGTAACTTATCTATTTTCACAAATATTGGACAAACATATGGACGTTCAACAAGAAGAATGTTAACAGTGGAAGAAATTGAGGCTGCCCATGGTTACATTTTATTGAACTATCAAGAGGTTCCATCTGTCGTGCAGTAAGTTGAAATTGATTATTTAGGTTTTGAAATTTAGTATTATTCACAATTGAAATACATAATAATGTTTTTAGATCATACGAGGAATGGTTACAAGAGCTAATGCCTGAGAAAACATAGGATGATATTAATAAAGAAGTTGCAAGGCATTTTCCTCGATGTTTAAGAAATATGTAAGTTTTCATTTACAATTATTGAAATGATTGAATTATAAGATTAAAGTGTTCAAATGACATTATACTGTTTAAGATGATAATTTCTTTTGTGTAGGCCTTGGAAAATCTAATAGAGAACAAGTTCATATGTGATCTTACAAAAGGACCTCTGCGAACTGTTAAATCGAATCCGGTGTATTTCACTAATGGATACAAATATCATATAGAATATTATGGTCATAGCATGACAATGGTAAATAGTGGAGTTTGCATACAGGGAGAATTGACAGATTAGTATAGTAAAATTATTAAGATACTTGAAATTGAGTACCCTGCATTGCCAATAAAGCTAAGTGTGATATTTAAATGTGACTAGTTTGATCCAACTCTAAATGTTGATACAAAAGTGCATAACTGATACAATCTAGTTGAAATCAACCAACAAAGAAGATTTAGACAACTTGAACCTTTCGTGTTGGCAATGCAAGCGATCTAGGTGTATTATGTCCCTTTTTCCAGGTTACGACGAGATAAGTCAAATTGGTTGACTGTTTGCAAAGTAAAACCTAGAGTTGTTTTTGAATCACATGGAAAAGAAGAACATAGAATTGAAAGTGAAGTGTTTCAGGAAGATGTTTATAAAATAAATGCATTTGTTACATATGACGAGAATGAACCTTTAAAATCCAAATAATGAATATGTTAAAATTTTATCTAGAGAGGATGAGGAGGGCAAGAGATCTGAAGAGGGGCCTGAGTTTGATTCTAATTCTTTAGAAAAATAAGATGATGATAATTTTGATTTACAATTAAGTGCTGATAGTGATCGATTTGTGTTTATAATAGAATATTATATTAAATAAATCAATTATTGAATTTTCAATATATTGTATAAAATATTGAATTGAAATTGTTATATTTCTGGAATATTCAATAAAATATGAATTTCAGGTTAAACTATGCCACTAAAGAGAAAACAGGATATGATGCGATCAAGGTTCAGACCACGATTTGGAGCCAGTTACTATCTAAGTGAAGCATCATATTCTGCAACTGCAATCGAATTAGATGCTATACCTCTAACTACTACACTTGCAGATGAAGTATCACCTTCTGTACCTGCTGATATACCATCCACCATCCCTATACTGACAGAGATATCAGGGTTAAACGATGCGGATGAAGAAGGCAACCTCTAGCCTGGAGCTGAGGGAGTTGATGGAAGAACTTACATCACAGTTGTCAACAATATGTAAGTGAAAATACATGAAACACCATATGTTTATAATTAAGTTATATGTTTAAATTTAAAAATGATATAAAATTAATTATTTTAATATTAGGTTGATTCTGTCTAGATCGTGCTTAAGAAACATAACATCCAAATTTAAGGAGAAGATAGATCTTGAGGGTTATATATAGAAGAATATCTCTCAGCCGAAAAAGGAATTTTATTATTAGGAGTTTGAGGTACAAAAATATATTTTTTGTATTTTTAATTGATATTTATACATTTGTTAGATAAACATTGTAGATTATAAGTACTTATTGTATGTTTTTCTTTTTATTTCAGAATGAATTCTTTTGGGATTCTAAATTTGACGTGGTCATTTATAAAGTATGAGGGAGATGAGCATGTACACATTATCGAGACTTTGTTAGTGCGATACACAAGACTAGTGTACGACCGCCTTATATTTTTGAACAAATATGAAATCGTTAGTAGCAGTATTGGACTTTGGACTTCATCAGAAGCAATGTCCATTTTAGAGCGTAATTCTATGAACAGACGTGAAGGAATGGGGGTAGAGAGTCTTCCCGCACATACTGGAGAATTTATTACTCACCACGAGCATGCAGAGAGACTTGTAAGTATCCACACTTTACATTCATATTCTGCTTTTTTTACTTTGGTGTATTTCAATTTAATTTGATGTGTGAATTTTGGAATGAAAATATGTATATTATGGAGAATGATAATGTTATAAATGTTTGGTGTCATATATGATTGTGTTGTTAAGTTACTTTCTTTGTTCAACAGGGGGTAAATATCATAAAAATAGAGAAAATTATGCCAAAATTTTTGTAAATTGTAGTTCACTTATAATATTTTATTCTGATGCAGGAAAAGTCTATGAGCACGAAGCCTACATCCCATCAATTTTTTTGCACACTCATACTAAGAAGCATGACGGTGTGACCTTCGTCAACACCCTATTTAGAGAACTAAATGTATGTGAAATTTATGCTTTAATATTAATGTTTAATAATTATCACTTACTAACATAAACATTGTCATCTGATAGGATCAAATACAAGAAAGCATTCAACGACAATCTTAGTAGTCTAAAGATGTTGATGAGAGTCAAACTTATCTTCATGCAGTGGGTAATAGGGACCGTTGTGGAAGGATATTTAGCTTAGGTTCATTTGCGAACACATGTTATTCGCAATCCTCCATATCCAATACAACAACATTTAGTAGGTGGACTGTACTCAATGAAGTCCATGAGCTTTAGAGCACAATACAGACATTCGCAACAGTTGATAGAGTACATAGCCCAACTCCGTAATGAGGTGGATGAGTTGAAGGGGAAGGGACATCTCATCACACCAGTCAGAGCATCCACGTTCACCAAATGAATCAGAGCATCCACGTTCACCAAATGAATAGCATACTTGTAGTCATTTCGTATGAATTAAATACTTATTATGTACAAAATAATTTTTTATTATCAATTAAGATAATCTTTACTTTATATCATCAACCAACTTTCTATTTTAACAAATTAAATGTAGAAAAAAATCAAAATATTATCAACAGAAAACTGATAACTGTATAAATTATGTATCAATCATAAGATTATGAAATAAGATTAAATGCAGGGAAAAATTAAATTTTTTTTAGTAAATTACCAACGGATAACTAATTTCTGTCAATAATGGTAAATGTTAGCCGTTAACTTACCGATGGAATAACCAATTCTGTCGATTAAATTATTGACGGATAGGATATGTGTGTTGGTAATTTTTCCGACCGAGGCAATCTTTCCATCGCTAAATTTATCGATAACCCAAAATATTTGTAAGTAAATTAGTGATGGAAAATGTGTAATTCGTCGCAAGTTATTACCTATTTCTGTTTCTCCGACGCCTTGATCCGTCGGTAAATTCTGTCAGTAATATCCGTCACTAAACTTTATTTTCTTGTAGTGTTTTATTTTTGTAAAAAATTCTCCATTATTAGTTTCATAGTTAACAATATGTAAGTGACACAGCACATCCATAAATCTATTAAGCACATTATTTTTACGCAACCTATTAATGTCACATCGATCAAATATTAAAAATTAAAAAACTAAAAATTGGGGCTCCGTCCATCAACATAGCACCTACATTTTTTTAGAGTGTGATTAAAGGCCTTTTGCTTACCAGATACTAAAACTAGAAAAGGTATATATTAAGAGAAGAACATTGTTATTTTTTCGGAAGATTCAAAGTAAAAAGCAAGCTACTTCCAATTGAAGCACCATCTCTTCAAAGGCAAAGAACAGAACTATGAGAAGCGGAGGAAGAGTAGAGCAAGCATGCTTTAAGCACTGCTCTTCCCACGGCTGCTGCCACTGAGGCAATGATTGTAACTGGTCTGGCTTCGATAGAGGTTGTTCTGCTAGCTAGAATTCTGGGCTGTCGCTAATCTTTTATGCGGTCACTCTTGGCCTATATTATATACACACACACACGTTAGCTTATTTCTATTTGTTTTCATGATTCTGACCTGCATTTTCCAGTGTGCTTCCTGTTTCTATAAATATTGTAACCACATCCTATGGCCAATCAGGACAAATTGTAAGATATAAAATTCATTGGGAAAATAATTTTTAAAACTTTTTTTTCTTTTTTGACTAATTAATCCCGTGTGACACTTCTTGAATATAAATCAAGTTATCCACATACTCCTTTTCTAACGGAGATTTTCTGAATTTTAAATGTAATTTTATAAATCATTAAAATTAATGATTTTGATTAATAAAATCCCATTTCAAAGTTTCTTTTAGGTCTTAACAATTCTTTTAAGATGTATTTGATTTTATGACAATTTTTGTTAATCTTTTAATTAGCTTTTAAATAACAAATAAATATTTTTGTAGATTGAAAATAAATCTTTGTGTTACTAAATTTACTCTCCGTACAGAAAAAATTCATATTTTGTTTCCTAGATCAAATAAAAGATGCAGAGTTCAAAATATAATATAAGAGCATAAACAATTTTTAGACAAACTAAGTGGTGGAGAAGCGAAAGTTTTAGTATAAGAATAAAATTTTTGTTTTATCATAAAGTTAAGCACAACTTTGGCATATATGTCACTAATCAAATAAACTACTTTACCAGTTTGGTTAGCTTGCCTTAAAACTTCAAAGACACACGCTATTTACCAATTGAATATAAAAAGAAGGTAGCAGGTGAGAATTGAGATGCCATTATACACTTTCTTATTTTCTTTGATCTTGTTTTTTAAAGCTCACTCGTGGGACCAGACCCCTCCACCTTTGAAAGAAATCCACTTTCGGCATTACCAAACCATATAAATTAATTTATTATTCAAACAAAAATGAATTGACGAACTAAATAACTAATATGAACATACAAAGAAATCGAACCGATGATATTTTTAAATTAGATTTGAAATTTTCATCTTTTTTTAGAAATTTTGATAGCCTTTATTTATAGCTATCATGTTCAATATATTAATTCAATTAATATAATAAATTAATTTTCGCGGGTCCTTATTTGCATTTATATTTATGTATACCATTATACGAAGAATAATACAACATATACTGATTATTTCACTAACGTTTTACTCAGCTGGACAGGACCACGAAGTTTGGTAGGTGATGTTACTTAACAAAAACAAATACGTCAGGCATGAGTTAGCAAGAATATGGCTGCACGATTTCATGAATCCCTGAGAGCATCTTGGGAGCTGTCAGCAAGTTTAAGTTGTCAAGTTGTTTCACCAAAGTTCTCTCTTTTTCTCAGTTTCTTCTTCTGTCTCTAGCTATATCCCAGCTTCTGTCACGCAAAAGCAGATTTGACGGCGTTGTCTCTCTGGTGCGTTTCCTTTTACATTTTCTTGGACATCTCCGATCATTGCGTTGACTTAGTTTGTATCGAACTGTGAAGCTTGCTGATGTTGCGTAATATATATGAACTTGGTTTGCTATAAAAGAAACATTTGAAACATAACTTCTCATTCCGTTGAACTCCAGATACTTGAAGTTGCAAAAATGGAAACGCTTTACCTTCTTTTCTTAATATTGCAAGTGTTCCCGATTCTTTTTCTATTTTTGCCACCAACTTAATCCTGTATATTTCATTTAACACTGAGAATCCTCAGATTGCTTTCTGGCTCGCAGAGAGCACATTGGATGCATTTTAACGAGGCATATTCCTGATACAGAGTGTAAGAAAGGATTGAATTTCATTGAAATTAACAGAATGGAGAAGACGATCTTCTATTTACACAACTCTTTTTGACATCTGTGTTTATTTTTGAAGCTATATGTTGATGCGAATAACACTGGTACGTCTCTTAAGAACTTATCCAACTTTTGTCATAGGGATGTCCAAGAGAATTATAGTGGTGTTGTTGATTGGACTGTTAGCATGGGCATACAAGGCTATCCAACCTCCACCACCAAAGATTTGTGGCACCCGAGATGGCCCTCCCGTCACAGCACCCAGAATCAAACTCAGAGATGGAAGGCATTTGGCCTATAAAGAGTACGGATTATCGAAAGAGACTGCCAGACATAAGATCATATTCATTCATGGCTTCACCTCTACCAGACATGATGCATTGAGCGTGACGGACATTCCATCTGTAATTTATTCCTATATGTGTCTACTTTCATTTTCATGACCAAAAGGAAATATTTTATTTTGTTTTCATTTTTTAGGAAGTTGTGGAGGAGCTAGGGGTGTACTTTGTATCGTTTGATCGGCCGGGTTATGGAGAAAGTGATCCAGATCCAAAAAGAACGCCCAAGAGTTTGGCTTTGGATGTAGAAGAGCTTGCTGATCATTTAGGACTTGGCTACAAATTTTACGTTATTGGAATCTCCTTGGGTGGCCAGGCAGTTTGGGGCTGCCTGAGGTATATTCCTCAGAGGTAAGACGAGAAGTCCTACTTTCCTTTTTCTGTGGCTTGAAAATGCTAAACTTGGAACAGCATCATACACCAAAATGGAAAAGGGGAATTGAATGGTTACTTTTTATGTTGATTAATATAAAGTAGAAGAATCCAGACTGTCTCTACTGTTACAGTTGCAGAGAAATGTGGGTGTCAATTTCATCTGAAGCACTTACCTGTTCTGAATTGAGTATGTATTGAGCTTAATGCAGGTTGGAAGGAGCAACACTAATTGCTCCTGTCATAAACTATTGGTGGCCTGGTCTTCCAACCAAATTAGCTAATGAAGCATATTACAGACAGCTATTACAGGACCAGTGGACGTTACGTGCTGCTCACTATGCTCCATGGCTTACATACTGGTGGAACACTCAGAAATTGTTTCCTGCGTTAAGCATTATAAATGGCAGAAGGGAAGTTATATCCAGGCAGGATCTGGAGCTTCTTCCAAAGGTTTCAAGGGGTAAGCAAAAGGTACTTAGAGTTCCATTTTTGTCGTTGTCACTTTTACTATGGGTTTAATAAAAGGTACGTGGACATGTATTCTTAGCGTATATATGTATATATGGGGAAATCATCTTACAGATACGAATTTTCCTTGCTTGCTGGTGCGTTTTCTGCAGTCACTGGCAACACAGCAAGGACAATATGAATCCCTGCACCGTGACATGATGGTCGGTTTTGGGAGATGGGAATTTGACCCTACAGATATTGAAAATCCTTTTCCTAACAACCAAAGCTCAGTTCATCTTTGGCAGGGAGATGAAGATTGGTTGGTTCCTGTCAGTTTGCAGAGATATATAGTTTCAAGGCTCCCGTGGATTCACTACCATGAGGTTCCTGGCTCTGGACACTTTCTGCCATATGCACCTGGGATGAGTGAAACTATTGTAAAGACTCTTTTGCTGGGGACAAGGACAAATTAGCATGCTTTTATATTGTTGCAAATGTATCTCACTACTTATCTTTCTTTAGCCTGTTAGAAGCAGAAGCTCACTTCTTCGTTTCCGATCAGTCTTTTTCTTCTTATATTACACGGGACCAAATTTACATATGCTTTTAGTTGTACATTTTTCTGCATCAAGATCATCAAATCCTAAACTAAATTTGCTGAAACAGTCAGTAATTCGACATGGTTTCTCCTTGAGGTATTCAAAGGACTGATGAGATTGCAAAAAAATCAATAGTGAATATCTAGTTCATAAATTGCAAGATCCGTCTGTTTGTACTTTGTATCCTTAAGAGATGGATCTTTTTTCAAATTCCCACGATACCAGATCTTGATTTCTCACCAGACAAAAGTTTGGGTGGAAGTAGGAAGTAATCATTGTGATGTTGATTGAACTAGAACTGGACACGGACTTCAAAAGCGGTCATTCATCCATCCATCCCATATCCCAATACGACAAACTCAGCCCAATAAACTAGTTAAAATTTTAATTTTAATTTAATTTAATTTAATTTTTATTAAAATATAAATAGTATAATTAAAATTAAAATGATAAAAATAAAAAATAAAAAAATTCATGGGCGTGACACTAGATACGGTGACGTTTTATTAATTGGATAGAGTTAGACAAAGTAAGATTAGACAGAGGATCCCGTCTTATTTTTCACTAGATTAAATCGAGTCCAGATCCTCTATCTAATATTACTCTATTTGTTCAATTAAAAACTTCATCGTTTCTGTTTAAATTTTAAGTCACACCAGTCACTAATAACTGTCATGGGCATGACTTTTTTTATTATTTACTTTTTTATTATTTTTATGTTAATTATGCTCATATTAATTTTATAAAAATTAAAATTAAAATTAAAACAAAACAAAACAAAAAATTAGTTTGAATTTGTCACAAGCGTTACAACCAATGTTGCGAATACCGTACCGAATTCGATACCGGATTAGGTTTTGGTACGGTACTGTACCGGTACCAGTCAATACCGGGTACCGTTTCGGGTAATTTTTTAAATTTATAAAATAGTCCCTAAATTTTTTGAAAATTTGCAAAATAGTCAATTGTCATATTATACAGTTGCACTGTATATTTTTAACCCTGACTCCAAAAATCATAATAATAAATAATAATCACAATTAAAATGAAATAACAATTATTTTCAAATATTTCACATCTAAAGAATAACCATAATTTTTAAGAAAAAAGACAATCATCATCATACAAATATAAAATTAAAAACAATACAAAGTATTTAAAATAATACAATTTCAATTTTTATTATGTTATAAATAATAATTACATCAAAACATCCAATAAAAAGAACAATAAATATCCTTAACTCTCAAATTATTATAATTTACAACAAGAGTTTGTGATAAGGAAACAATCAAGTAGAATTGAAACATGAAACAAAAACATATATTATTTAATTTACTATCAATTAAA
>JAOTAY010000001.1:20792454-20802816 GCA_025629805.1 Erythroxylum baracoense
AAGAGCAATTACACACCAAATGGAAAAGTAGAAGATAAGCACAACTATGACAAGTTTTAGGTTCTTATATTCATATTGACATTCACCAAATTCTATCCTTTTCACTGTCTTTGTTATTGTTGTTATCCTATATTCTTCTTCAATACATTAAAAGTGAGTGTTGAAGTGAAATCACTTATTGTAGGATCCAATCATTAGAAAAAATCACATCCTTTTACTTATATACCACAAAAATAATGTCAAATCAAGCAATTATTAATAAAAAAACACATTAATAATTTTTCTTATCCTTTATTGCATGCATCTAACGAATATCTTTCATAAGTAATTAGTCATCACCATAAAAGTTCTAATAATAACATTCAAACAACAGTCACACAAATGATAAAGTCAAACTTTTTAGTGTAACTTCAACAATTCATTTTTGTGAATCGGGATTCAGCAACTTCTATTTTGAATGAAAATACATAATTTCACATTTCTTTGATGATAGCTTCCTCAAAACCTACATTATTCACCATGTAGATATGCTCATTGATTTAACTTCAAGATGTTAGTTTGTTTCATATTATATGATTTAAATTCCTTTTTCAGGAATAGAAGCTCGGGGATTTATATTTGGGCCTCCTATCATATTGCCAATTAGAGCAAAGTTTGTTCTATTATGTGCTAGGTCCAATTGCATAGTCATTTATCAGTTTTTATGTTCTTCTTTAATAGTCTAACTATTTATATTTATGTTTGAATCATTAATGAGTAGATGCATGATTACATAAGCATTTATTGTATGTGGAATGAGTTTGAGATGTTATGGATGATTTGAGGCATAATAAACCCCTAAGATGGTATATAGGTTGGAAACCCATGATGTAACTCCCGTGAGGCTTATCGGTGAAAAATTCCACGAGCTTAGGAGTCACAATGAGAACTTGTTTTCTTGATTCATAGGTGTAAACGATGCCAAGTACCATAGTTTTGAAATCAATTGTAGGTCGTTAATTCGATCGATTAATATTTCAACTTCGATGTGATTAATGCAAACTTAGTATTAACACAATGAATTAATATGTTTTATAGACAAGACAAATTCTTTACATAATAAACCCCTAGGACGGTATATAGGCTAGAAACCCGTGATGCAGCTCCCATGAGACTTATCGGTGAAAATTTCCATGAGTTTATGAGTCACAGCGAGAACTTGTTTTCTTGATTCACAGGTGTAAATAATGTCATGTACCATAGTTTTGAAATCAATTGTAGGTCATTAATTCAATCGATTAACACTTCAACATCAATGTGATTAATGCAGGCTTAGTATTAACATAAGGAATTATTATGTTCTATAGATAAGACAAATTCTTTATATAATAAACCCCTATGATGGTATATAGGCTAGAAATCCATGATGCAGCTCCCATGAGGCTTATCGGTGAAAAATTCCACAAGCCTAAGAGTCACAGCGAGAACTTGTTTTCTTGATTCACAGGTGTATATAATGCCACGTACCATAGTTTTGAAATAAATTGTAGATCATTAATTTAATTGGTTAATACTTAGGGGATTTTGTATAAAGTTTACATGTTCTGTAAATTTTGGAGAACATGAAGGATACTAACTATGGAATCACTGTTTGAAATTAACAGTTTTGTATAAATGAGTAATGTTGATAGATCTTCGATGTATAGATGATTAATACCTGATGGTTTCATTAATCCTGAGTTTGTTGAGGGAGTTGAAGCTTTTATTCATTATGCATGTTCTCAACCTGCATATATGGATAGCCCAAAGATCAGATGCCCATATAAAATGTGCAAACATATTTGTTTCCTTTCTACTGATGAAGTGAATGGCCATTTGCTGATAAAATGATTTGTTTCAAATTATTTTGGGTGGACATGACATGGAGAGCCATTGATTTGTAACACCTCAAGGGATAATGAAGTAAATTCGTCAATAAATGTGGATGAGTTTGAAGAGAGATTGGATTTAGAACAAATTATGGTGCAACTGAAAATCCTTACATGCAAATAGTTTATGATGCAGCCGGTTATACTTTTCAGGAAAATATAGAAAATCTTGAAGAAGAGCCAAACTCACATGCAAAATAATTTTTTGACTTACTACACTCAGTTGATCAAGAATTATGGCCAAATTCTGAGACAATGACTCAATTGTCTTCAATTGTTCGAATATTGAACATAAAGTCTGAAGGGCATATTTATGATCCTAGTTTTGATAAAATTCTTGAATGGTATAATGAATTATTATCTCTTGATCATACAATAGTTGATAGTTTTTACAATATGTAGAAACTTATTAAGGGCCTTGATTTGCCTGTTGAAAAAATTGATTGTTGCAAATTAGGATGTATGTTGTATTAGGAAGATGATGTAGAATTACAAGAGTGCAAATTTTGTAGTCAATCTAAGTTCAAGCCTAGAAAGCATTCTAATGAAACAGAAATTAGTATCCTGGAAGCGGGTGTATTATTTTCCACTAATTTTGAGACTTCAAAGACTATATGATTTTGATGTTACTGCATCTCACATGAGATGACATAATGAACATGAACAAGAAGATGGAACAATGAGTTCTCCGTCGGATGCACTGGCATGAAAATGTTTCGATAACACCTATTACGAGTTTGCAACTAAAAGTTGAAATGTTAGGTCGGGATTATCGACGGATGGATTCTAACTTTTTGGTCAATTTGGCCAACAATATTTATTATGTCCAATCATAATTACTTCTTATAATTTACCTCCATTGATGTGTATGAATGAGACATATATGTTCTTGACAATGATTGTGCTATGGCCTACAAATCTAAAGCATAAAATTGATGTATTCTTACAACCATTGATATTTGAATTGCTGCATATTTGGGAATATAGTGTAGAGACATATGATGTGTCTCTGAAATAAAATTTTATGTTAAGAGTAGCTTTGATGTGGACTATTAGTGATGCAAAATTTTTACTGATTGGAAGGCAAGAGAAGAGAGAAGAGAGAAAAATCAGACTTATTATCAACAGGAAAGTTATAGTTGGTTTAATATGTCTCTTGTTTGTAAATCATACAAAAGCTCCCATGAAACATCATATTTGAACTATCAGTTAATTATGTCAACGCACTTTGCGTTGTTCAAGAATAGTAATGGACTGTAGATTTATAGATTGAACAGAAAAAGGAAGATGGGAATGGGACTAAAATCTTCAAGACATTTACAGCATCCGTCTTAGAAAATGTTACGAATCTTGGACCCTTATGGTAAATTGTCTGTAAGCAATTTGTCCAATGCATTGTAAAACTTTAAATGGTCTAGAAAATAGAGAAGAAAGTTTCCGGTTCTCCCAATGTTGCACACTAACTTGACGATAAGGTTTCAGCTTAGCGTAAACTCAGTCATTGATTGCAAAGACATGATCAGAGTGTTTTTATCCCTTAATTGCTTCATATGATTGTGAGCATGAGTACTATGAAATTTGATTAACTGAAGAGCAGCCTCGTGATTCTTCAAGGTTTGATTCACCATCAACCCCTATAATTTCCAGTTAGATAAGGAATATGAACTCAAGGAACAAAACCATACAAGGCCTCAGAAAGGGGAGCAATAAAGGGTAGTAAGGAATATGGTATTGTACCATCATTTTGCCAAGGGAAGTCATGTGTTCCATTATTAAGAACAATCACCCGCCAAGCAACGCAAACACGTCTCTCAAGTTTTGATTAAGCATCTCTGTCTAATCATCAGCCTGAGAATGGTAAGCAGAGGACAAAGCCGATGAAATACCTTAATCTTTTAAAAACTCTTGCTAAAAAATGCTAAAGAAGTGGAATCCTTGTCACTGACAATAGTCATAGGCATACTATGCAATTTGTAAACATGATAGAGATATATAAAAGGTACTTTAGGATCTGAACAATGATGTGATAAAGGAATGAAATGAGCAAACCTTCTGAATCGATCAATGATTGTAAAAATAATTATGTAACCATCATATTTTGGCAAGCCTTCTATGAAATCCATATTGACATCAATCTAAACCTGACGAGGGAGGCCAAAGTTTGATATTTATTTCGTTGGCAAACACCACACTGCGTGATAAGTTTTCTGATGTGAGTTTGCATCTTTTTCAACACAACAACTGCTTAGTCCACGTATAAGAAGACTTCAAATCCTCTCCTTATTTCAATCTCTGAATCAATGAATGGAATAAGCTATTAGTTTCTCAGCTCCTCTTGATCTCCTATAAAGAACTTTGAATTTGTGAAACTAATATGGTATACAACTCAGCACTTTCAATCCTAGAGACCATCAACTGTTGTGTTCGCCACTCCTTTACTGTATTTTATTTTAAAACCAATTCCAAGTAATTTTGGTAACCATATTTATTGGGATGGATTAGTAATCTTCTAATTAGATAGGTATTTGAGACTTTTGTGATCATTTTGAACGACAAATTTCTTACACATCAACCAATGTTTGACTGCTACTACCAAAGCAAGAGTTCTCTCTCATATGTAGATAAAGGTTCAAGTGAAGTCTTGCTTATATATTCCAAAGGATGTTCCTCTTGCATTAGGACAGTTCTCAATCCACTATTACACAAAACCAACCTTTACTACAAACGCGTTATTAAAGTTAGAGTATTAATGATATAACCACCATGTCCTTAAAACCCATTAAGGTGCAACTCAATACCCTCTTGTCGTCTTCCATCATTCTTAGATTCTGATTACTAATTCATATGTAACTGCAGAATCATTTTCTTCAACTCCTTGATTGTTTTTTCACACTTCGCTTCCATTTCTTATAATGATTTTTCACACGTCTCCTCTGCCATTTTTTTAAGCTCAATCACAATTCTCACTGAGAATGCTACTACACCAATTTGATACAACAACAGTTGAAACTTAATTTGGATTATGTGTTTTAAGAAATTTTCATTCATTGAAATGGAGAAGGAGAGATAAATCAGAAGTGTTATTTGCCAAAAAGTTAGTTATTTTCGTTATCAATGACTATGATAGTCATTATTCCCGTCTATCTGATTCATTACACGTCTTATCTTTATCCCTTAGATCCTCTTATACATCGTTCGTTTTATTCATCATTATTGACTTTACAGCCCGATGTCGTCTCATCTTCCACATCTCACCATGGAGATGTATCACAGCCAGGATAATCCTGCATTATCTAACCAAGAACACAAGAAAGGAATATAAAAAACAAAGTGGGCGTCAGTAAGATTGCAGGATCTGACAGATTAGCATCAAAACCACCTCATAACAATGGTTGGAGAAATGAACAAATGAAATTAGTGTTTGCATTTATGAAAATGACCTCCAAATGAATACAGATTCCACAAGCAAAGGACATTGACTAATTCTCTATGTCAGTCTATGGTGTGAGAGAAAGGCGCATCAAAGACAAATGAGAATTGACGCCAGAGGTTTGACCCGGTAGTAATCGGCCATTAAATCCGACATCAATCACGTACACTAAAAATAGGTACATAAGGTTCATTGAAGTAAAACCTTAAACTTCATTTTTACGGAGAAAGATACAAAGTTCACGTCAGAAAATGGTTAGACAATGATCATGTTGTTTTATGTTTTTCAACCCCGAGGACAAGCTATAAAGGCAAGTGATTCGAAGATATATAATTTCCATGATCACATCGACCCTAAGACTATGTCGTGAATAAATTATATCAACGTGCCTTGATCCAATGTTATACCTGATCTAACCAATTCATTCATCAGCTTAGTATTTCCATGAGACTCTCAACATGTAGCAATCAATCCACAATCATATGCTTGCATAACAGATGAAGATTTAAATTAGTTCATTAGCCTGCCATCTGACATTAGACTCGTGCTCCAAGCTTTTGAGCTACTCCTACTTTGCATTTCTTGTCAGATCAGACAAACCCACGATCTCTTAAGTCGCTAATAATTAGTATCACATATTCACTCAGTCACGGCTTTTAGTTTACTTTGGAAAGCCTTAATGATTATCTAAGCTGGACGTCCGTAAGCCAATGCCTTATTTCTTCCGACTTGAATCATCATAGAAATTCTGATATGGTCCATAAGTTCCATTACTAAGTCACAGTTACAGACAAACAAGAACAATCCACCAATTTGCCAAAATCCCAACAAACTCACATAGCAAAACTCAAATCTCTAACTATTGAGGTTAAGTTCAAAAGCTATTCAAACCAAGAACTTGGAGACAGACCGGACAACATTGTACACATCAAAGTCCGATATCGCGCTTCACTGTCTGCTTCACCTCTTTCACCACTTCCCTCCTCCCCTGGCTCCTTTTCCATACTAGCATGATGGGGTAGTTTATCGATCCAATAATAGGTAAACACAAGTCTGTTGTTAGCATGAGTGAACATTGTCAGTGTAAGGGCAACACATCAATCATCCTGGGATCAACCAACTTGTGAAACGACAATAACCAATGGCTCTACCCGGTTAGATTAGTTACCTCAGCAAATGCAGAGGTCCGAAAGTATTTGGTAAAGGCTCTCACCACTGCGTGAAAAATAAGAGCTCAGGTTGTGATGTACATAGACATATCCAACACATAGAAGGAACTGTCCAAAGAATAACTGCTATTCACAGGTTCGGTTATCCTGAACCTGTTGGAATACATATTATTATATCAATATACATAGCCTTCTTGAGTTAAGCCAGTTTCAGGTAATCTCAAACCTGAAACATTTGAATTCTTTAAACTTCATTGAATAGGCACTGCCGCCTGTTCACATTTAAAGAATAGCAGGAATTTAATTCATACAAGCAAGGTCCAGCTGATCAGCCCGGCCAAGCACAATATAGGCTTGAAGCTCCAGGCTATTGATTTTCCTTCGCCAAGGATCAAATCCCTTGTTCATAAACATATCTTCTACTTTTCCTCAGCTGCATAGTTTAACTGTGCAGGCCACTGCCTGCGCCCAATATTTGAGCCTAGCTTTAACATCTTCGGGATGATCACCTGATTAAAAAACACGAGGAACATATGAGTGACAATCAGCTGAATGGTATATTTATCAGGGTCAACAATGAATGTAAGCGAATAAAGTCTATTGTTGTCACTACACTATTCTCAACGATCATAAAACATCTTGGATGATAATTTTCACATCGAGCAAACGTACTTGGTCTGAGAATGCACATAAAAAGTTCTTAGCATAAGTGGCTGGGCTTACATCCCAGATCATATGAATTAACTCACTACATAGTGCACAGAATAGCTGAGAATACACAAAACAACAAGAACAACAGAGAAAAGCATTTGGCAATGAACAAAATTCTAGGATCATAACTAAAATCATAGGTTAAGGTCATCCGCTATTGCTAGGATCAAATTTCTGGATCTAAGTCTATATGTTCAGCAAACAACCTTAACCCTATTATTTGGAGGTCATATCTAATATTCAGAGTTTGCCTCGATTCAAACAAAATCATTAACCATAAGCCGATATTTGGCATAAAATTATCTCAACAACCAGAACAACGTCAAATTAACTCCAATAATCAAAAGCCAAATAACAAGAAAACAGACCAACTATAAAACAGTTGGCTGATGGCTCACCAGGACTTGAGATCTTCCAATTGGCAACATGACTCGAAGCCGTCTCACGCACAGCAGGAGAGGTTCTCTCAGGGGACTTATTGTGCTCATCGAGGAACTTCTGGCTCATGGAGTAACAAAGCTCAAGAGCTGGAAGAGTATTACATAGCTCAGGAATTTCATCGAAACTGAACCCAAACCCAAGGTCCAAACACCCTTTGAGCTCATCGAGATCATCATCAGTCAAGCTCTTGGTTCTCTTCAAATCATCGTCACTGCTGTTGCTGCTATCACTTGCCACCTCCACATACCCTTCAAGCAAGACCTGGTTTTTTTTCTTCTTCTTCACCATGGCCTGTGAAAAACTCTTGCTTTTTTTGATAATGGCGTTGCTTGGGTTCATTTTTGTCCATATATCGTCAGCTTCAGGGTACAAAGATTCATCATTTGCATATGTTTGAGAAGATGGAGCTTCAGTTTCAACTCCTTGTTGGAACAGGGTTGCTGGAGACACCCATGCTTCATGTTCACGATATCTATTTGCCATATCTCTTTTTTTCTCTCTGCAGTTTGTTGTCTCGATCTAACTAAACGTGCTCGTCTGACAACTCCGGGAGATTGAGAGGTGGAGATACCGGGCTTATAAAGCTGCACCATATGAACAGATCAGATGATGGATGTGCATGTATGCATGTGAAAACATACATACATATCATATAAGTATGGTAATGGGATGAATTGGCAGATGCGACAGCTGTAAGTAGGTCGATCAAGACAAAAGAAGCCGAAAGAGGACCAGTAAGGGGGCTACTAATTGCGGGGCCCACCATGTGTCCAAATGATTTCCTTTCTGATTTGATTTTGATTTTTTTAATTGGTCTACTCTTTAGTTGTATAATAAATAGTTTATTTAAAATATACAAATAATTTATTTTCAATAAGTCATTTAATAGTGAATTAGTTTTAAATTAATTCGATTTAAATAATATTTACAATTTCAATTTATCTTTAAGTTATCATCTTTCCCAAAATTAGAATTATCGGAAAAAAACTTAAAATTTAAAATCAATAATTTATAGTATAAATAAGAAAAGAAGATAATTTTTGGTTACACACTCAAAAAGCATTTGTGATTTAATACGTAAAAGATGAAAATATTTAATCTTTTAATTTATTTTAAAAAATATTTTTGTTAATTAAAAATCATATGATATTAATATATTTTGAACAAATAAAATCTTAGGAAATTGAAGAAATATGCTACTTACACCGAAAAATAGGTTCGGCCCATTTTTACTGTTTTGGGCTAAAAATTCGAAGCTCAAAGAAAAGCCCAGAGTTCGAAGTCCGAAAGAAATCCATTGACCCTGGCCCATCAGATTCCAGTGTCCAGCGAAGAAGAAAGTAGTAGAATTGGAGTTGGATTGTGAATATAGAAGTCCAAGATAAAAAGGAGATAAGATGATAAACTTAATAGACACCAGCACAAACTCTATCTCTATTGGATATGATAAAGTTTATCCAAATTTTATCTATATATAGTAAGATAAAATTTTATCAGGATTACAAGTTGAATTGCAGTAGGACACTCATCATCGTTGACTATAAATAAAAGCTTTGAAGTAGAAAGAAGGCTCTCCAACATCTCACGTATCAAAAACCTGGCATACCAACAAACCTATTAGCTTATTTCTATATTCGGCAATTCTCTATTTTTTTCTCAGCATTAGTCTTTTCTTTTCAACTGATTCCAGTAATTTTCAATTTCTTCGTCATTTTATTTTGAAGAATTGTTTATCAATAAAGCAAAGTTCTTTTCTGTTAGATTTTTTGTCCTTTTCTAGCATACACAATCGTTTGATTTCAGTCTTAGATTACGAGTCGTGATATATTTTTTTCTTTATTTTATAGTTTAGAATCACTTTAAATTTTTGACACGCTCGCAAATACATTCACACCGAAACAAAGAGTTACGTATTAAACTTTAATCAAAATAAAGGCAAACATATGCTTATTCTTTTTAATTGAATGTCTTATTATTTCTCCATACCATAGTTATATAATGGTTACCCATGCTCACAAGGACTACGTATGACATGTTTGATTGCTTTTTGGGTCCGCTTTCTAGGACGGAAAATACCAAATTCCACGTTCATACTTGTGGCATGTCTACGTACTATAATACAATACTGTGATATGTTCGGTCTTCGTGACTTTGGTTTGGTTACGTATAAATATCTCCATGCACACCGACCAACCGCGGATGCTTTTTCAAGATGCAATCGATTCACACTACCCGGAAGTGTGGAAGCAATAAATTTAGCTCCGATTTATCGTTAGGAATTTGAACGTGGATAATATATACGCGCAAACTTTGAAGATGAGAACAGTCCGAACTGAACTTGAATGTCTACAAGAATATAAGCAGAACAGTCCGAACTGAACTTCTAGCCTTTTTGATGTATACTCCAAGCTGGTCTAGTTCCAATTATACCAACTTAGTACTACTCCATGGTGATCCTGACATATCCTCTCTACATGTTTTCTCTAACATATATTACTAATCAAACACTACATACATCAGTGGTTCAGCCGGATTCTGACGAGGCTGCACGTTGCCGTTTGGATCCATGAAGTCAATTGTCGGACACAAGGATTCTGGCTTAAGGATTCCTGCAAAACAAAGAAGGTACGTCGGGGGTTGTTTCCCGATAGGCCTCTCCGACGCTCAAGTTAGCTTTTGGATGAAGAAAAGGGCTGCGGGAAAG
>JAOTAY010000001.1:20804603-20815257 GCA_025629805.1 Erythroxylum baracoense
AGTCTTTACGTATGCATGGGAGTCTCTTGCCTGCGAATGGGCCAAGAAGAATGCGGAATGATCCTGGGCTTGGAATAACCAATAGGCATAAGACTGATCTTTGAAGATTGGATCGATCGGCCTGTGGGTCACTGTGACTGGGCTCGGGCTCAACACGACCGACCCGACCAATCAGTATAAATATAGTATATGATTCCTTTAGTTTTATGCTTGCCTATTTTGAGTGTCACTCTAAACTATTTACTAAGTATGTAAAACTTACAGAAATCTAATGTAGAATGTTTGACATCCTTCAGTAAGCTTATCTTATGAAGTTCTAACGTCCTTTTTTTTCTCACTGATATAACTGAGCCACATGTACTATTATACACTATTATCATCATGCAACCACTCCACCTACAAATACGTTTTCTATCAATTTGAAGATGTTTCCACCAGTTTTAGCCCTTTTATCATAGTCACCATACTTTTTAACACTTTAATCTTGTCTCCAACGGTTTTATAGCCAAATTATTAGCATGTAAGGTGTTCAAAGAGATCAAGGATTTTAATGGTATTGTCAAGATGTGTGACATTTCCTACTTTGAAGGTTTCTTCAGTTTTATCATCCTCCAATCAGACAGTGTCAAAGTTGCCTGACGTATATGATATAAATTAATCCTCATTTATTGTTATGTGATGTGGGCATCCTATATTCAGAATATCTACGTCTTATAGTTTCCTAGTTAAAACGTAGAGTATCTCTCTATTCCAAAAATTTGAGCCCTCACTCGACACTCTATTAGTAGACCTTACAAATCATTAAACTTCATTTTGTCACTATGGTTTTAGTTTCACCTTACATAAAGCTCTTCACTGTAAGAGCTTTCGTTAGTTTTTTTTCCTCTCTATTGGTTGTGAGCTAAAAGTGTAACGACTATGTCTTTCACCCTACCTATCTTCTTACCTAATATGAGTGTGGTTGTTAGATGTTCATAAGATGAAAGTAAAGAGCAAAACATAATATTTTCTTTATCCTCATCTACAATAGTCACCTCGAGTCTTAGCATGTCACTGATTATTTGGTTTAATGTATCGATATGTTGTTCTAGATTTGTTTCTTTTTTGTAACTTTAACTTATATAATCTCTGTCTTAGATACAACTTGTTTATAAGAGGATTCAACATGCATCAACATTTCACCCTAATTAACCTAATTTTAATTAAAAATTAATTACTAAGAAGCTCCCTATTTGGTTCTCAAAAACCATTCACGTTATGTATATCTTCTTCCCATCTTTCACCTGTTAATTGGATCAAAACTCGATTTTGATGCTTTGCTCTTTGTAATTTATAGCTATAAATGTTCAATTAATGCACATCTCAAGAATCAAAGGTTGCTTTTTGTCTTTTCCTCTCAATATCATCCAAAAATTCCAATCTTCACACCTTGTTTTATAGTCTCTTAAGTCCCTTTCCATTCCACCTTTGATGATGACGATAAACTCTATCACTAAGTATCCCCAATTTGATTTTTCTATTCCAAGCGATATGAATCGCATTTAATTGACTGTTAGAAAAGTCCATTGAAATTAAAGCAACCTATATCAGCCTCCTTTTTATCCTTTAATAAGAAGTGCGACAATTTGATGGTAAAGAATAGAAATGTTTTTGAGATACATGAGGATTACATATATTAAATGTACTTATATAGGAGGTAAAAAGATGAATGAAACACAAACCTCAAAAGGGAAGAGGAAGAATTAATTAAGCTTTAGAAACATGAATCCCTGCAATTGCTAAAAGAGAAGGAGAAAATAGAAAACATAATTAAGGCATGTTAACGATGTAGAAATTGTTGGCCACCAACTCCTTCATAATTTTTAGATGGAGTGAAATGGCCAACAATTTCTAAATCATTAACTAGGAATGAAAAAATCAAATTGCATATTTCTTAGTAATTAGGATTTTTATTAAAATTAAGTTAATTAACTAGGGTTAAGTTAGATTGTTTAGGTTAAATTAAGTTTATTATTCTCAATTAGGATCTATTGTATATATGATGATTATTAAGAAAAGTTAGTTAAATTAAATTAAATTTTAATTATTATGTGGGTCTCATTGCGCCACATGATAAATGAAACCTATTGAGATAATAAATCCTACGTCGAAAAGAAACAACATCTAACAATAACATATAAGGTTGAGAATAAGTAATCTTCCATAATGCTTAAGTCTTTTGGATCAATTTTATTCTCAACACAACTTATGTCTCTTTTAGTTATATGTGCTTTGTAGCACATAACTAAAAGAAACATAATTCTATTAAGACGTTCATCATTTTAGGGTTTAAATTAAATGTTTTGAAAATATTAAGGTTTAATTTTAACGTTTCAAGATGATAATTAGGGGTTTGACATGTATTTTGATGGGGATAAAAATGTACTTTTATCATTAATTAAAATAGATTATGTCTTTTTTATTCAAGAATAATATTTATCTCAATTCTAAGATCCATTTTGAATGAGTAAAGGGTACTGTATTTTCGTCAAAATTATAAATTATTAAGCTATATGGTCATTTATATATATCTAGTAGAAGTTAGATGTGGAATTTTCTCGTAAATATATATTCCTACAAACATTCATAAATATTGGTTGTTGCAAATTTTAAGTGTTAAATATCTATTTTTGTGCATAAAAATATATTAAAATTGTAAAATTTATATATTAATTACAAACAAGAATTAAGGAGAGATTATATATAAGAAAATAGTCATAATCTATTACCTTAAAGTTTTAGGTAAAGATATGATAATCCAGTTTCTTAAAGTTTTAGATAATATAACGATATTCTTATATATAAATTAATCCTCTAATCAATGAAGGTTGTATGATAATTAGGGGCAACTTAATTTTACTCTCTGTACCCAAAACTTATCATGTTCTTGGTCTCTCCAATCCACTTCAAACACAAAATTCTGTTCTCTTAAGCTTATAGAAATTAATCTTTAATGAGAACATAATGTTCAGTTGATTATGATCTTTGATTATTGCTCCTTTTCCTTAATAATGAAAATTCCTAGCTAATAATTATTCTTTATACGTGTATTAAATAAATAATTAATGTGTATAATAATTCATTAATTGTGTATTTTATATAAATTACAAAGCTAAATCACGAAATTAATTACCAAATAGTGGTTGAAATGTTTCAAGCAAAGCAAAATAATTTAACAATCTTTATAAAAAAAAAATGAACTCAAGAACACCATGCAATTCACGGAGCCACTTGGGGAATCTCCAAATTGATCAGTGCTCTGCAACTAAACACTTACCTTACGAGCGCTAGCAGTAGATAAATAAAATGAACTTCAATTATATATTCAAAAGATCATCAAGTGATTCTTATAAAGTTGTGGATCTTACAAGATTATTTTAAAATGAACTGCCTCCAAAGAGTATACAAAAAAAGTAACATTGATTATGCATGTAACACCCCATACTCAATAATGAAACTAATATATCGAGTAGTGTTATCATATTCTTAAATATATAATACTTCAAACTACAACATTTTCTATTTAAAACCTCATTAATATAATAATTATCGTTCAATTTATAAAATTTTGACAGAATTTCTTCTATATTTACTTAAAACCTTCTGCAAGAAATTTCAATACACTTCTCGTGCATGTTAATCAAATATTTATCTCCATGTCAAATTTTTTGATAAAATAATTTACCCATCTTCTAATACATTTTTCTCTCTCCTTCAATTCCTCTTCTTTATCTTCATAATATTGCATAACAAAATTAATTTCATGTATTTTATTTATCAATGCATGAAACTACATCAAAATCATGTACTAAAAATAATTAAAACTTCATTAACTCATCTTATAAATTTTTGAATACTATTCATCAAGAACACCCATATACTTTTTCTTCATCTTTTTCAATTTTTTATGTTGATATCGTGAGTTTAGGGACCTTAGGTTGATGATTTAGTGTTTAATATATATGTGAATTAGCGGTTAAAACTAAAGAAAATCGGCTTGAAAATGTAAGAAATGAAAAAATTAAATTGATTGAGTTCTAATTGCCATCGAATTAATCGACCAAAACTCGAGTTGAGGTTAACGGTTCCAAATCCTTAAGAACACCCACCAAGCCTCCGCGTTAACACACGGTTTTCGGAGCCAGTGGTTGTGCAGGGACTCAATCTAGGGACTTAGCGGACAACCTTAAGCTCTGATACCACTTTGCTAACCAAAACTCGAGTTGTGGTTAACAGTAAATGACTAGTACAAGTTGACGCTAGCAAGGACACATGGGCCAGTTGCCTTTTGGCACAACCACCCAATCAAAAAAAGTAAAAGAGAGGGTAGATGGCCAAAAAAATGACATAAATGTCATGTGGTCTCTCGTTAAAAGTTGTTCTTTTTTTTTAAATTAACCTTTTTTATCCATTCTTTCTTTTTCTCAATAAAAAAACATCAACTTTACATAAAGACCTTAAGTAATATCATTTATTTTCATTAATATTTTTGAGTTTGGCTTTCACCATTTCTCAAGTCAAACTTTGACCATTAGTCAACTCTTGGTCAAACCCTCAAAACGAACTTATTTAGAACTCTAATTTAATCCTCGGGTTATCACTTAATAACATTATCTGATGTCAAATGAAATAAAATGCAATTTGGATCTTGGGTGTTACTATTTACCTTTGGATATACTATTTACGACCCAAAAAGTTATTATTCATGGAATCAAAAATTTTAGGACGTTACAATGCATGTGTATCTTGGATTATTGTATGTTAGTTTTTTCAAATTTAGTCACTTAAAAAATTAGTGAATACGATTTTCCACTATTAAAAGCAGACATAAAAACATAAACATGACCAAATTAAATAAATTTAACGTTTGTTGTGTGACATTAATTTTTTTATTAGCAATATATATATTTATACATGAGGATGAGTCTTGGAACAACCGACAAAGTTGTTTTTTTAAGTTACAGAAATTGTCTACAATAATTAGCACTTAATTTACTAGAAATTTTAGAATATTTTTATAATTACCAGTTAGGAGTAAAGCTGTATATTGCTGAATTTTTCTATATTGTGATATCCTATTCTTATAACTTAACCATTGTTGTCCTGTCTTAGTTTTTAACTCATCAAATAATTTTAACCCAAAAAATAAAGAAAGTTGGCATAGATGTAATTATTCTTTACCGAAAAAAAAAACACTAAACACAAGTATCGGTCATAACTTAGACTGGTAGACTTTAAAGTAAATTTGAGTAAGTTTTACACAATAATTAGGGTTTAGAGTTTAGACTGAACTGGTAAAACTTATTAACTCACATTTAGAGTGTATAACGCAGGTAACTCAAATAGTCATTCATAAATGTAAATTTTTACTTTAATGGTAAGAAAGTTATATTACTTTATGATTTATCAAACATTTTAAATATAGTAGATCGAAATCATTAAAGATTCCTGAAATCATGGTCTTTGGAGGCTTCTTAAGGGAACAATTATTTATTTTGGATGGCGTGGACGTCATGTTGCAATTGACAGGCATATAATCTTGTCATATCTACCTAGCTTTGAGTATATCTAATATACTATGATCCTTGAATTTATTATTATTTGAGTATATTGATCTTAATTATGTAATTTAAGATAATTAATAATTTTTAATATAGTAGTTATAAATTTGTTTTTACAAAAATTATTATTATAAGACATGAGTTGAAGATATTAAATTTATATATTTTAATAAACTCGTTAGAGATAAGACTGCGTATTATTAAATCTCTCCAGACATCTCATTTTAGAGAGATTCACATTAATTATTGTTGTTTTTATTGTATATTTTGCGAAATTAAGTAGGTTTAGTATCCCAAATTGTTGTTATAAAAGTTAAATTCAAACGAATTCCAATATATAAAATCATACGCACTTTGTTTTATATTTTTAGCGGTTGTTAAAAAAATGTTGATGAAAATAGATCATCAAATCGTTTGACGAGCAGGAAATTCTGAGAATCACAAAATTGGAAAATCCACGTCATAATTATTGTATGCATATACATATATATAATGTATGTTGTGCATATGTGTGTGAAGTAAGGAGATAAGAATGACATACATAAACGCGATGTACAAAGGGACACGCGGAGAGAAGGCGTTGGGTAGATGGCCAACAACCCACGTGGCCTGTCCTAATCAGTTAATAATTTGGCGTCAGCATTTTCCTGGTTAGCTATGTAGTTAACGTGTGGCCCACAGTTTTTGTTCTTATCTTCCGCTTCACCGGTCGATCACTCTCTCTCTCCTTATCATCCTCTACCCTTTTTGACTTTTCAACTGTTCAATTAGTTCTTGAGCCTAACTAAAGTTAGCCTGAGTTAACCTATTACCAAAGGCTAAAACCCTATTGGTTTAATATGTATGTTTGACAATTAGCTTAAGAAAGCATTAAAGTAGTCAAGAAAGTGTAGCCCTTTTGCCTCGTCATTGGTAAAGTGATATAACATAATGATTGATGATAAGAAGTTGTTTTTGCATAATTGTTCTTTCATGGTTTGTCTCATAAAGAACTGGACTGGACCCTTTTTGGTCGTTTATTTCTCACAATAGTTGAGCTACTACTTGACCTTTTGGTATTTGGGAACTGTTGCAAGCTGAGCAGGTTGAGGGAATCAGGACTTTCTGATGCTCTTCAATATAATTTCTGATGGTTCAGCTAAGAGTTGTATGCATATTATATACACACGGATATAATTAATATTTGATTCCAGTAAATCAGTTAGAAAGTTAACCGTAAATTCAGTCTAATCAGTCTTTGTTGAGTCCCCATATATTAATTGGACGACCTCCTAACGAGCAGTGTAGACTTCTTTGTTTACTTGATTTCCATGAAAGGTGACAACTGCCCCCCACTGGTTGTTCAAGATGGTCTACCAGCTTAGGCCTCACTAAATGCTAATAATAGTGACGTCAAAATATCTCTTCTTGTGTATAAACTGGGGAACCAAAAACAAAAGTGTTTAGATTCATCAAGACTGTAAAAGTGACGAACCAATTTCAACTGTGAAATGATAAATTCAGAGAAGGAATCTGCAATGAGTTTTAGAAGAAAATAAAGAGGCAATAACAAAAAGAGTGTCAATTTTATTGTGTAGTTCAATACTAACCAAATAGTTCTTTTATTTATATTCTTTTTTAATTCAAAATTATTTAATATGCATGACAAGAACTTGACGTCAATACTGTGATCTGCATAAAGCAATATAGGCTTACTTTTGAATTATTTGATTGCTTTTCCTCGTATAATCATCACTTTCTTTATGTCCTACACGTCAAGTATCAATACAGTATGCATGTTATGGTCGCCATGTTGGTTAATTCAAATCTTATAACCACTAACTGTTCTATTCTTTGAATGTGTTTTTTAGATTTTCGTAAATTTTAATGTGCATACATAGTAAACCTAAAATGCCAAGGGGCACTTGGAATCCAACTCCTAATAGTTGAGCCATGTCTTTCTGGGCACAGTTTTCTATTCTTCTTTCGTGCAAATGCATGTTCAAACTCAAAAACGGGTAGACGACCCGTTTCATTGACCTAATAGACCCGAAGCATTTCCATCTTGATATCTTCAGGACTGCAGTTTTGGAAATTTTAAATAAAAAATAAAAACGAGAGAGAGAAGGAACGTTCACCATGAGCTAAGCTTATAAAGAAGAGCACGTAATTAGAATTCCAGTACCCTAGTCCATTAAGATGCCAGAGCAGAAGACTTCGGAGGAGAAGTCTGTCAATGATCTCACTACCAAGCGTTATATTATGTCAAGAGATACTGCACTACTGCACCACATCCACATGGAAGATGAGCTGGTAAAGCAAAAGCCCACTTCAATTATCAAGATACGTACTAGTCATCAGGGAAGAAAGACCCGTCTGATATTGACCAAAGCTGTTTCTTTTTTGCTTTTTTTTGATGTGTTACCCACAAAACATTCTTGAGCTTCTACGTTCACTCCCACCAACTTATTATTTATTTTTTTTACTAAGGAAGGTGCAGAAGCACCAAGGTTGATTACAAAAAACCGTTTGCGAATTACAGGTTAACAACTAAATAACTTAATGAAAATCAAGGAAACTTTCATCTCTTGCCATTAAATGAACATCATGGTACTCGTGCGATCTGGATGGAGACAACAAGGTGAAAGCAGCGGGCGCTCTCGACCTGGAAGGTTCGTCACCTCGTCTGGCTTGAAAATCGAAGGACCAGCTGGAGCAATGGAAGAGTCTCTCTCGAAATGATGTCGATCAAAGTCTAAGTGCGATAAGCCAATCTTAGCTAGGAGGTCGGCCTCCGTATTTGTAGACCTTCGAAGAAAGGAGAAAGAGACAAGAATCCCCCTTTGTGAAAGAGCTTTGATGGTCTGGATTAGTCTAGAGCAAGGTAAGTGGCTTGTCTCCCCGCTAATTAATTTGATAGCAAGTTCACTGTCTGATTCGACCATTATCTGCCGGAATCCTTTTTGCTCTATCCATGGAAGATCGCGCATAGCTCGGCTGTTAAGGGCCAACACTTGCCCAGGCGCTGTGAAAAGCCATAAACCCATGTTGAATGGTGATCCCTAATGACTCCACCACAAGCAGCGTCGCCGGAGTTACGTCCCACCGTAGCGTCGACATTAAGCTTTAGAAATCCGAATGGAGGAGGCTCCCACTGAGGTTGCCGATTGTTCCTGACTGTTGCGTTGCGTGAAAACTCTACAATTTTCCATATATACTGCCTTTGTAATGGCTGAGAGCTCATAACTGGTAGAGTGGTGTCCTTCGAAAACATCTGCGTTTCTTGAGTTCCAGATTTGCCAGCAGCAGATAGCGAATAAGGTTTGCCAATTGTCCTGTAAAAAACCAGAGGAGATATTAGTGAATATCCAGTCGATGTGAGACTGTTGGTTCCAGAAAATCTGTGGTAGTCGATTGTGAATCAATCTCCACACTTCCTTGGAACGATAAAAATCCCTCAAAACGTGTAGCGTCGTTTCAGGGAATCCACAGAGATAGCATGAAGGAGAATCTGATAATTTCCTCCGATATCTTTCCAAATTGGTCCAAAGAACCCCCTTAACAACCCTCCATAATTGTAGCTTCAAATCCCAAATGTTTTTCCAACGATTATCGATGGCATTCCAGCCATCCCTGCAAATATGCTCCACAGCCGAGGCACAGGAGAACTGGCCCTTAGACGTTAACTTCCAAAAAATATTGTCGTGGCCTGCAGTTGGCGTTGGCGGAACAACTGTCAAGATTTCATGAATCTTGTCCTGTGGTAGGCATGCGCTCAGCTTAACAAGATTCCAGCCCCTTGCAATACAAGAAAAGTCAGCCACAGTTTTACTTAAATCATAAGAAGACAAGGTGTTTAAAGAAAAGGGGGCTAATGGTAAATTGGAGGCGGTCCATGAGTCCGTCCAGAAAAGTGTCCTTCTGCCGTCTCCTATTACCCAACCCATGCACTCCCGGATAACATCCAGCGATTTAACAATTTGCTTCAATAAATGGGAGCCCCTTGAATTCGGATTGGCCCTCAATAGATCCAAGTTGTCCAACTTATACTTTGCTCTGAAAATCTCTTTCCAAAGTTTCGGGGAGTCTCCCAATAGTTCCCAAGCCAGTTTTAATATGAAAGCGGTGTTTGTATCCCTCAACCTTCTCAGTCCCAAGCCTCCCTGCAACTTCGGCTGGCAACATTCCTCCCATTTGACAAGGGAGAGCCTATTCTGTTCCGGGTCACCCCCCCATAGAAAGGTGCGAATGAGCCTATCCATAATGTCACAACTCTTCCGAGGGAAGGAAACCGTCCGCATCTGATAAGAAGGAATGGCCCCCAATACGGCTTTGCACAAAGTTAACCGACCAGCCATAGAAATTCTTCTCGGATTCCAAGCTTTGACTCGTTTCTGCATTTTGGAGATTGTGGCCATATGCGTGTCCCTAGTTAGCCTTCTATGGAGTATTGGAACACCCAAGTAGGAACCTAATTCGTTCACCCGAGTTATCTCCAGAATTCCTTCAATAGCATTAGCACGACTCAAAGGGACATTTGGAGACACATAAAAGACAGATTTGGAAGCATTCACCAACTGCCCTGAGGATGATGCAAAAGTTTGAAGAATCTGGCCAATAAGATCCGTCTGTTTAGTGGAAGCTTCCGCAAACAGAATTAAATCGTCTGCGAATAACAGATGTGAGAGGGGGAACTTCCTTTTGCCAAAAGTCAATGGCTTCCAATCCCCATTTTGTACTGCAGCATTGATGGCATGTGTGAGACGCTCCATGCAAAGCACAAAAATGTAAGGCGAGATTGGATCTCCTTGCCTTACACCTCGCTTTGGGATGAATTCCTCACCCCTGATACCATCCCAAATTACCTGCGTAGAGCTCGTCTCAAGAGAGGATAAAATTACTCTTTGTAAATAAGTAGGGATTCCCGTATCCAGAAGAGTATCCTGTATAAAACCCCATTCCACTCTGTCGAACGCTTTTGTTAGGTCGATCTTGATAGCCATAAACCCCTTTTTACCCCTGAAACCCCTCATAGAATGTATCGCCTCCTGAGCTGCCACTATATTCTCAGATAT
>JAOTAY010000001.1:20815357-20825766 GCA_025629805.1 Erythroxylum baracoense
GGTTGTTGGTCCACCTCTTTATTCCGCACTTTTTTCGTAGCAAGACTCTCCTTCAAGGGAGGGAAAGCCTCAACGCTATCCATGCTTTCGTCGCCTATCCGTTGTTACTTCTTTACAATACTTCCAAAAAGCTGAAGAGGGGTTGAAGCTCTGACGAAGACGACGGCGAGCCGGCATCTGGGGTTTCAGATCTAAAGCATCTAGTTTTCTCTTTTTTTTAAAATCTAAAGTACATATTCCTCTGTGTATCTGCTCTAGCAAAAGTCATCTGCTCTTTGGATAATTGAGATTTTTTTCCCCACCAACTTATAAGGAGGAGGAATGCTCGTAGTTGTTCACAGGGGCCTCAACGCACACAAGTCTCTACATAAACACCACTTATAGCTACAAAGAGTCACTATTCAGAACCTATACAAAACCCTTGCAAAATTTGGGCCTATATAAATGAAAACAAACTTTTATGAAGCTCTATTTCCCCGTTCAAGAAGGCTCTCTTTGTTGAGACCACTACCCCTAGCTCTTTCCTTCCAGATTTGTTCCATTTCAACAAAAGTCAGTCCCTTCGTCTCAGGCACAAACATAGTTACAAACACAAATGCAGCTACACCCACACCAGCAATAACCAAGAAAGTCGCACCAGTCCCCACAGCCTCAGTTACTGACAGGAAGGTTTGGGCTACTATCAGATTAGATATCCAATTTATAGTAGCTGACATACCCCCACATATCCCTCGATACTCCTCAGGATATATCTCTGAGTTGACAGTCCATGGCACAGGTCCCATTCCAGGTGAGAAGAAGGAAATATACAGGACCAATCCTACAACAGCAATCCATCCGTAGAGACCAGTTGCAGAACCAGATGACTGAGCAAAAAATGCCCCTGCAAGAACAACAAGGGATGCAATCACACCAGCTAAACTTGAGAGAGCCAACTTCTTTCGGCCAAAATGGTCAATGAGATAAATGCCAGCTACTGTTCCAGCAGCATTCATGGCAGCAACTATGAGGGACAAGACAAGTGCCAATTGCTTGGATTGGAAACCAGCCATCTGGACAATGGTTGGGCTATAGTACATAACTGTATTGATGCCGGTGAATTGTTGAAAAGCCTGCACCATACAGATTATTTACAGTGAATGAGCTGGTTAACAAGCACTTCCCTACTTATAATAAATGGCATACTTAGCCTCACATCTTAAACCCAAGTTTTTTTTTTCTCCTTCAAGGTTTTATTGTGTTCTCAAAGAATTCAATAAAAAGGACATAACACGCACCGTGTCTCAGGTTTGCAAGCAAGAGAACATGAAGTTGACAAAGATCAAACAAATTTGAACAGAACAGTTATTTGCTGAATTTTCTTTCACTGTTTTCCATCCCCATTGAAGAACAAGTAGTTTGTTCTTTGTAAAACATATTAATACTTGGTTCAAATATTAAATAAAAGCTTCATATGCATTGTTTGCCCTTTAATTAATCACACACTCATTTGAACGGGCATTGGCTTCTGAGACGAAAGTAACTGATAAGGAATACTATGTGCAAGAAAACAGTCAATATAGCTCAAGCAGTTTGCCCATGATATACCTGAAGCCCAGCCCCAGCAAGAAATGCCAGTCTGATTTCTTTTGATTTGAACACATCCAGGTATCTGATATTACTGTTTTTGAGACATTCTTCTGCCGAAGCAGAAGAAAGGTGATCAATTTCATCCTCCAACCGAGCAAAGTCGTATATTTTAGAAGCACTGCTATTGCTTTAGCTTTATCACTCTGCACATTAAAACGACAATTGTCCATATGTCATGATGTCAAGACAAAATTCCGATCACGTTGAAGGACATTGTGCAAGTAATTTTTCATAATTGAAAGAGAAAAAAGAATTAACTTTATGCTGTCTACCTTCATAAAAAGCCATCTAGGAGACTCTGGCATTAAAAGCATCAGGCAGAACTGAATTACAGCTGGCACACCAGCAACCCCAAGCATCCACCGCCAAGTTCCAGGGACCTGTCTTACAATAGCGACATCAAAAGCCATTCAACAATCTCTGACAATAAGACTATATCATCTCCTAAATGCTGAAGAAATATTGTTGATTACTTATTTGCTAAAAACATCCTACAAATTTATGATGCAGAAGTTCATCAATTGCAAATCATAACAATGTATCCTAAAATCATGAATATAAATTTTCAAAACTTGATCAATTGTATGATCAATTTGGGATCACATTTCATTATGTTCACAACATCCATGCTTTTCCAAAAGAATCTGAAAAACAAGGCGCCACTACTATGCCAAACACTGATAACGAGTGACCTTATATGATAGAATAGTTATCCATCATGCCGCAGAAACAAAAGAGCTGCAAAGCTGGAGCAAGAGGAGCTGTGGCATTTGAACTTGAAAAATAAAAAGGTAAGATACATAGAAATATGAATACAGAACAGCAAAACATAAGAATATAATGAAAAGGAAAAACCTTGTGATTTACTTCATATTAACATTGCTACCACTTATCAGGCATCTATCTATCTAATATGTCACTTGGCTCATAATAGGGACCTGGAATCACATTACCCCATAATGGAAAAATATATATATTTGGAGCATTAAAGGTTCTCAATAATAATGACTTTGATATTCAGTGACTTTAAGCATAAAATTGAATATCCAGAAATTGGGAGAAAATATTCAGAATGTCACATTCAATTGTAATTACTCTTCAGTCCACATGACAGATTAAGAGAACTACCATAACCTATTGGCAGAATGGACTCCTGAAAATGGTTAACAGATTACTTATTATGTTCTCTTCTCAAATAAGATGGCACAAGCACAAATCACGCTTATCAAATACTTCACTTCTCAGATTGCTGATTACTATCTAAAAATCATGAAACCACTAAGTAAATCTATGGCTAAGGATGAAAATAAGAATCACTATAAGAAGCTACTTCAGAAAAGCATGGAAGGAAAACTTATGTTCTACTTCATAGATTTTAAGCCAGTAGGAATCAATCACATGTCGTAGACAAGAAATCGTCAAAATAGCCAGGAAAAATAAGAGACTAATTTAGTGATGTTTCTCAGTGCAAAATCTTAAAATGCTATCGCCATATTGCTGTCTCTCCAAAGCTAAACTTGTCAAAAACTTTTCACACAGTCAAACATATATAGTGAAATTCACATAATCCTTTGCAGTAACTTTGCGTTCAAAAGTAGGAATTGCCAGAAAAAGCATTTTCAATAAATGCAAAATGCCAGACTTTATACTAATGATCAACTACCTCAAACTGAATCTCCAGTCTAAGATGCACCTCAATATAGAATGCTTGATAATCAAGGGTCAATTAGCAAACTAAAGCTAAGATCCCTGATTCTGACATCTAGGCTATTTGAAGAGGGAAAAGAACCCTGTTTCACTCTGTTTTAACTGCAAGGTTAAATTAACAAAAAAAGTCAGCACTATCCTATCCTGATTAGGTTCATTTACTTATAAAATATAAATGAACTACATTTCTTCAGACAATTAGGAACCTTCGTATCATTATACGTGACGCTTAGGTTACCTCAACAAGCATGCAGGGAAAGAACAAATGAAAATGAGAAAATATAATTTAATGAAAAATGAACCTCTGCAAGAACTCAAATTTGAACTAAGAAAATAATTTTGACAAAGTACTACTAAAATTGAAAATTGTACCATCCATGTGACAGATGATGTTGAAGTAATACACACTGGATTGTGAAAGGAATTAATATAAAAGCAAAGATTAGCTTTACCTCCGTAAAAGCAAGATTTATAAGATAGGAAAGAAACTGTCCACCGGTTATCATCAGAACGTTCGTGCTCACCAACCCTCCCCTTACTTCTGATGGGGATGCTTCTGCAATATATATGGGAGCAGTAACGGATGCTATACCAACGCCCAGGCCAACCAGAAGCCGTCCTGCTATAAGAACATATGGATCCGGTGCAGCTGCCATGACAACTGATCCAGCTGCAAAGATAACATCAGCAAGAAGAGTAGCTTTTTTACGGCCATATGCATCATTAATCCAACCCCCAGATGCAGCTCCTATCATTGCACCAACCAAAGCCATGCTGACAATGGTTTCCTGCAATAAGAAGCACAAGCAGAAGAATGATCAATTGTTGAGTCTAATTTGTACCAGACTAAACTATAGAATACATATTGGTAAAAATCCAAGAAATTTGCTACCTGTAGGAAACTACTCTGGTTAACTGCCTCCAAGTCATCTTTTATGTACAAAAGGGCCCCGGAAATGACACCTGCAATGCAATCACACTTGAAAATCACCTATCATGCTACAAACTAATCTGTTTAACTGTGAAAATCACGACATTATGCCTGGAACAAACAACAAAAATGTTCTAATTTTACATAGAAAGAAGAAAGAAAATGTAAAACTCCAAAAAAGGCAGATGATTAATGGATCTACAGTAAAATAAGCATACAACTTAAAAACTTTCTTTTCAGCAATATCTACGTGCTTTAAATATTTATCGTGATCAACAACAAAAAAACTGAACAACACTCCATGGACCACCACATCCAAAGAAATCACATCCATATAAGGCCCACCAAGGCTTAACAAAGAGTGGGCGCATGGTACACGGATCCCACTAGAAATCTCAATATTTGGCTTACATTTTCTACTGAGAAATTAACCAAAAAAAAACTGTTACCTTCTGCAAATTGCATGCTTAAAAAATGTAATGATAAATTAATAGATAGAACATGAGCACATACTAATATATTCTGAAAATCAATACCAATCCACTCACAAAATCACCACGCAGAACAGTACAACAAATAACAATTTATGAAAAAAAAGAAGAAGTAAACTTTAGATGCTGAGCAAAGTAATCAACCCATCAAAGGGGTAAGCTCGAAACAGCAATTACCTCACTACAAAAGAAAAGGAAGAAATGAAAATTAGAAGAAAAATGGAGAACCTGTATCGTAACCGAAAAGGAGACCACCTATACCAGCAATCACAGTCAATCCAACGATATAGGAATTACTGAAATACGACATTCTTCTCTCCGGGAACAAATCCAAATACCCTGAACTTCCAGGTAACGACTCGATCGTCATCTTTTCTTCTTCACTCTAACTCTATTCTCAATCAATCACTTCACTACTCTATAATCTCAACGAATACAACTCACTCGCACACACGTACACGTCTCTCTCACTCGTTTGACCACCGATTGACTGGAAGAATTCCGAATCCTCCCTAAAACCGAGGAGTGTACAAGCCAGAAAAGAGAGGGGAATTTCAAAATAAATATAAATTGTCTTATTATTTGAAGAAACGTTAGTTAGGTATGGGTTACGTAAAAAGGGAGCAATGAGATTTGAGCAACCTAATCGTACAAACTACGTTGGGTACTTCCGACAGGGGACAAAGGATGGGAGGGTAAAGCATAGTACAGAGCCTACAGACAAATGGAAACGTCCGGTTATGATGGAGAGTGATACACAAGAGGGGCGAAGTCGCGTTAGGTTGTTAGTTGGGAATCTGACGCTTTTTGTCTCCTTGGACGTTAATGGTCATTATTATGAAAATAAGGACACTTTAGGTTTGTTCTGGCGTATTAATTAAAGATTATTGATGTTCTTTAGGAGGTCTTCTTGTGTATATCTGTGTGTTTGTGAGTCAATGGCATCTTAATCAATATTCCATAACATCTAAACCATATATTATTAATCCCTTTTTGTTGTTATTGCTTCATCTCTTTTATTTTTTTAGTACATGATTGACGCTTCCTTATTATTTTTATGAAAGCTAACTCCCAAGACGTGACGCCAATGGATCATATTTATGGATTAGATGCTTTTTCTGGCTGCATTTCAGAACACAACACTTGTGACAAGTGGAAAAACAGAGGAATGTAGAAATGGATAAACCCAGGAAATTCTGGTTGTTGTATTAAAGATATATCCCCTTTTACAGAGAAGAAGACCTGGATACCTCCCAATAATCCTTACCCAAGATTTATATCGTCCCCTACGGCACAACACAAACCTAACAGACTCGACAATGACGTTCCTGAGGCACAGCATTCTAACAGACTCAACACAAGGTGCTCTTGCACTTGCCAGCCATGCTAACGACGCATCAAGGAAATAATAGAACAATACATACGACTTAGACACAGTCTCTGCGTAACTTTAATAAAATGTTGTTTTTAATAAAACATTGCGTTTGTCACTCTCTGTAACAACACTTGTCACATCCCATCACCATAATGCTATGATCGAGTGCACAACTTGGGTGGTTTTATTTTATGTTATTGTATGTTTGCATATCAGAACAGAGAACATGGGGTGTCTCAAATTTTATAACCTGGGACCTGTACAACTGCGTCACTTCATTATTATTAATGTTTCTCTTGCGGTTGATTCGAACAGAAAACAATGATTTTTCCCTTTTAACCATTTCAACACACTATTAACATTGATGCACCAAAAAAACACAGAACAAGGAAAACGTGGGATGCAATTACTACAATTAGCGTTTTCTCTTGTTCTTTAAGTCGTCTAAACATATCTGAAACTGCAAGTTTAGTTCCTGTGTTTTGGGAGCAAAGCTTTTTATTTCCTGATAGGACCCGACTGATTTTGTATTCTCATAGACCCTGAAAAGTCTTGTCTCAGCTGCCCAGATAAGTTCAACAACTGCCCTGATAGACTTTGTATTGATTTGTCTTTCGCAAATCTGATGCTCAGTGCATTTAGCATTGCTCTTGAGTATTGTCTGGAAGCCATTTTCCAGTCCATACCTGATTTCATCATCATCTTGAACTCATCGTAGCTGATTCGACCATCCTACAAAACAACAAAACAGAGGACAAAGTATTTGATCAAGTATTTGATGCTAAATCTGTTGGATGATGGGCTTACCTTGTCAAGATCAACATCAAATATGATGTCTCTGATCACCTGCTCGTTGTTGGGACCGGGGTTGAAGTCATTTATCAAGGCTGCTTTCAACTCTTCGAACTCAATGTATCCACTTCTGTCCTTGTCGAAGAAGTTGAAAGCTCGAGTTAGATGTTCGTCGTTGGTTATTCTTATCAGGTGAATGATCATTGTCACAAATTCCTCACAGCTCAGTGTTCCATTTCCATCAGTGTCCGCCTTTACAAGACAAAATGCAAGTTTTGTACAATGTAAGTAAGAGAAATGGACAACTCTTACGTAGCAAATTAATATAGCTGAGCTGATAGAAGTCAGTCTCGTGATCTAACAGACTCACCGCATCCATTAACATTTGGACCTCAGGGTCAGGAATAGAATGTCCAAACTTGTGAAGGCCATCTTTCAGTTCTTCAAATGACAGACCTCCGTTATCGTCAGTATCCAATTCATTGAACATCTGTTTGATCTGACACATTTGCTCGTCTGACAAGTTGTCAGCTACAACCTATAAAACATGACAACTCAGACTCAACTCTTAAAAGGTTTGTTAAGCGACTACATTGAAATCTGCAGAACAGAACTAGAAACAAACATTGAACTCACTCTGAGAACTCTCTTCTTGAACTTATTCATCAGGGAGAATTGCTTGATCCTTGTTCGGACATTCTCTCCAAGTGACACATTAGGGGCACTGTCTGCGTTTTGTATCCAAGGGTGTCCTTCACATGGGATGCATACTAAGTTTAGTACTAAAATTTTAACTCTCTACATGTCATGCATGGTTGCAGACATGCTTATCGAATGGAACAAAAGCATTAGGAGACGCAGCAAATTACCAAGTACTTCTTGAACTGTCAATCTGCTGTAAGGATTTTGATCAAGCATACTCCTTACAAGGCCTTTGGCTTCTTCAGAAACTTTAGGCCATGGATCCCTCTCGAAATCAATGTGACCTCGAACAATTGCACGGGCAATTCCTTCCTCAGTTTCTGCAGAATCCAAGTCCAGAATTTCACATTAGTAATTAGCAGTAGTCCAAGGGAAAAAGGGCAACTTGCAGATCCTTCTTTTACACGAATTCATGACCACAGGTTTGGTTTTCCGCATCAGAAAGAGTATTTGTATTTACCTGCCCAAAAGGGAGGAACCCCGCAGAGCAAGATATAGAGGATGACACCTGTGCTCCACACGTCAATTTCAGGTCCATAATTTCGCCTCAGGACTTCCGGAGCCATGTAATATGGACTACCAACAATTTCCCTGAAACGCTGACCTGCCATCAAATTTCCGGAGAGAATTAAGGCCTGAGACATGCACATTAAAAACTAGTAGAGAGGTTAAAAATTGCATAACATGTACCTGGTTCAAAAAATATTGAAAGACCAAAATCAATTGACTTAAGTTGGGAGTTTTCAGTTCCATCTGCAAATAAGAAATTCTCTGGTTTTAGGTCTCGGTGTATGACCCCATGTTCATGGCACACCTGCAACAATTGTTAAAAAATAAGATTAATAACACTAACTTTCATGGGTATCCAATTAAGAACATAAATAGTCAACATGCCTTGACAATCTCCAAAATGGTCTTGATAACCAAGGCAGCTGCTCTCTCTGTGTAATGACCTTTTGCGACAATCCTATCAAAAAGCTCACCACCCTCACAAAGTTCCATGATAAGATACACAGCCTCTTTATCCTCATATGCCTCCTTGAATGTGACAATGTTAGGATGCTTAGGCAAATGGCTCATGATCGCAACTTCTCTCCTCACATCCTCCACATCTATTTCTGTCTTGAGTTTAGCTTTAGATATGGTTTTGCATGCATATGTCTCACCACTTTGAATATCGAAACACTGATACGTGACCCCAAACTCACCTCTACCTAATTCTTTCCCAAAATTGTACTTTTCAAAGATGTTGCTGCCCGTGGGCTCGTTAAGAACAGAAACAGAACGGCCATATTTACGTTTAGTCTCATGGTGATCCGGGTAGGGATTGGGTCTACTGCACTCATGATTCAATCTCTTGGATGTAATTCTGTCAACATTTGCATGTGAAGAAAAACAGCCTCCCATGGAATAAATGTAAAAGGGTTTCCTCTCTTCCTCCTTTTTTGCACAGAATCTTCCTTTTGGTAAGGTTATGGGGTTATTGGCTTATGAAGCTCCCATGCAAAGCAAGAAAGAGGAAGAGAGCGATAGCCAGAGAGAGACTGGGGAACCTACAGAACAAAGAAAAATATGAAGAAACAACCCAACAACAGAGGATGGTTAAGGGGGGGCTTTGTCAGCTTCAACGGCTTATAACGAATCGATTATGACATTGTCTCTCCATGTTCTTAGGACGGTTAATCGTTGTTGGTAGCTAGTATCTTCCTCATGATGTGGTGGAAAGCTTTGGAATGAGTTGCATACAACCAATTTCAACCAAAAAAATGCAAAATAATTAGATTTTTCCTTTTTCATTTCATTAATAATCATATCTCTATGTCTAAAAAGCACATTTATAAATCAAACATGTATAAACTTTTCTATCAAATTATAATCATAAACAAATATATAATTTAAGTTGCTATCTTCCCTCGACTAAAATCCTACTAAAAAATAAGGACTCTTGAAGTGATCTTAAAATTGAAACCTTACTTTCTATTATAGAGTATAGCAGGCTCGGACTTGGGTAAGGGTCGAAAAGATACCTACCTAGTTAGGACTTATTCTTGACCTGTTCTTATTTTATCTTATTTTATTTTTTACGAAGACTCACTCTTAACACTTATAAGAACAAAAAGAGACAAAATATGAGTCTTTTTTTAATTTTCCTCATGACATATAAAATATTAGGAACCTATAAAATATTAGGAACGCCTTAAGCGTAGAATTTAATAATGATCAATCCAATTTTATTAGATTACTTGATATTTATTGCTATTTAGTTTTAATCACTACTTTAAATGGGCTCAGGCCCGGCCCGGCTCATTGAAAAGGGCGGCCAGAATGGCCCGAGCCGTGGCCCAGCTCGGCGGGCCAAAAACGGCCTTTGGCCCTGCCCTCCAAGCTTGCCCGGACCACGGGTTGTCCATCAGGCTTGAGTAGACCAAAGCATTTAATTTATTTTTAAAAAATTTTAAAAAAATTTAAAAAATTGTTGTTGTATTTTTAAATTTTCATAAATTATAAATTATAAAATAATCATTTATAATAAAATCTAATATGAAATTACTCATCAATTATACAAAAATATTTATATGAAAAGTTAATAAGTTAATAGTTGTAGTAATTAAATCTACTACCTTTTACATTAATTACAAATTTTTGATTTACTTAAGTTATTTATTAATTATTATCATATAGAATTAGTAATTAATTATAGCAATATATAAGTGATTAATTATGATGATATTATAAAGTTATTGAGATGTATGTAATGGTATAAACATTTAATTAGAAATTT
>JAOTAY010000001.1:20841540-20879007 GCA_025629805.1 Erythroxylum baracoense
AAAAACTTATTATATTTTAACTAATTAACTAATTATATTTTAATTATTTAATTAGTTACAATATAATTAATTAAAATAAATTATAATATTTTGATTAATTACAATATTGTAATTAATCAAAATATTGTAATTAATTTTAATTAATTATATTGTAACTAATTAATTAATAATATTTAAATTAATTATATTGTAATTTATTATATTTTAATTAATCAATTAATTACAATATTTTAATTAATGAATAGTTATATTTTAATTAATAATTATTTTAATTAATTATATTGTAATTAATTATTTAATTATATTGTAATTAATTATATGGTAGTTAATTAATTAATTACAATATTTTAATTAATAAATGAAATATATTTTAATTAATTATATTATAATTAATTAATTATTTAATTAATTAGTATTTAAAATATTTTTTAAAAAAGAACTACTAAGTTATTCATAATGGGGATCTTTACAAAACAATGATACCTATTCCTCTAGATTATGAAAGGAATGGGGTATTACCTAAAAATGGGTAATCAAAATAATAACTCTATAATCATACTCCCTTACCAAACTCAATTTTCATTCCATACCCATTCTCCTTTTTTCATACTCACTAAACAAGCACACCCTAGTCATCAATTTGTTTTGTTGTTCTACTATTGTGAGAAATATGGTTCCTGAGGTTTCATCTATTTTTTACTTTCTAAATACGGGAGGAGACTATATAAACTTTGCTATATGTTGTACTATGACTGTATAAAATAACATTGGAACGATTATACAAGAAATAATATTAGGCAAAATCAATAATACTTGTAAAATTAGTAATACCATGGCTAATGTCTTTCCATTTATCTCAGGTCAACATAGCATCCTTGCGCAAGTCTAACAAAATATTGAAACTAAACTTAACCTAAGGCTTTAAATGACTAAAAAGTTATTTAGTTGGACAATAATAAGTTTCAACCCTATTTTAAATAATATACAAAATATTTAAACTTCAGCATAATCTTCAATGTGTGATAAGAAACCTTCTCACTTACCCAAGTCTTCGAGTAAGCGCAAGACTGAAAAATACAAGCATTTGTGCAGGATGATCAGGAATTTTGCTTAAAGCAGTATCCCTTTCATCATTTGTCAATCCCTCTATCTTACCCAATGCACCATCTAACTCTTCAATTCTTTGTTGAATAATCATTTAGGTCCCAATACTCTTACACAATTCTTTTTTCACATCTTTTTTGTTATCACCAAACAACCTGACAGCAGCAATAATTGTCTCTGCATGGCTTGGTTCTCCCATATCATTATTCTTTTTTTTTCCTTTATCCTGAAATATTTTCAACTTTTCTTTCAACAATTGATATTTGAGGTTGGGTAAAAGATTCATCAATGTCATGCGAACCATGTTCAACTCCATATTCATCTTCACCGCCTTCATTTATCCCACCTAGACCTTCTTGCTTTTTCATTTCTTCAAGAATATCCGAAGCAGTTTGTGCGTCATTTCCAGTTGCACGATCTTCTCCATAGATCCCAGTTAACTCATTATAGAAAGGAAAACTTTTGTATAGTTATTTAAAATAGGGCTAAAACTTATTTTTTGTTCAACTAAATAACTTTTTAATCATTTAAAGCCTTAGGTTAAGTTTATTTTCAATATTTTGTTAGACTTGCACAAGGATGCTATGTTGACATGAGATGAATGGGAAGACATTAGCCGGGGTATTACTAATTCTACAAGTATTGTTGATTTTTCTTAATTTTATTTCGTGTATAATCGTTCCATTGTTATTTTATACTGTAATTAAGACTATATATATTCAATGTACAGCACATAGCAAAGTTTACATAGTCTCCTCTTGTATTTAGAAAGTGAAAAATAGATGACATCTTAGGAATCATATTTCTCACAATGTTAGAACAACAAAGCAAATTGAATGACTGAATAAAATGCATATAAACCAACTTACATCAACACCCAAGTTTTTAAGGGTGAGGTACAGAAACTAAAATAGGTAGTTGAAGCTACATATGGATTTAACAACATATTATTATAGCATGGTTCATTTGAGTAATTTTGATGGCTATGGTCTTTTTAGTTCTATGTTTTTATATCTTACTGAATTTTTAAAAAACAAAGCTTATAGACCAAATATATTATTACATTTCTTAAGTCCAATTTCTCCATTTCACTGTAGAAATAGAACAAATAATCGTTTGGTTTTATTCTCTTAAGATTTTTTTTTGGTTTTAGCCCACAACAATTATGGATGTTTTGGTCTTTGTATTAGTTATTTCTTTGTCATTTCAAATTTATGTTTTCAAACCAAACATTGATATTACATCATCATTAAAAATTCTTAGGAATAAACCAAACTAAAAAATAAATATTCTATATATTCCTCATCTATTCTATTCCTAAAGAATCATCATTCTATTCCTTATCTATTTATGCAGGTGAACCAAAAACCTTGTAAAGATAGGGGGCTGATGAGTCTACTTTTTCCCCAAACACAAGGAATAAAGATGCATTTTGGATTGTATATTAAGTATATTTTCTTCAACCAAACGAAGAAACAACGTATTACCAAAAATATATCAGTAATGGAATGATCATTCCAGTCAACCAAACACCCTGTCAATAACAACTGCAAAAGAAATTGACATTATTAGCTACCTTTTAAGTATCTTTGTTGAATGCACAGATGGCTCATCCTTATAGATATGCTGGCGAGAATGTGGAGTTTCAGGGCCTTCATGTGTTCAAGGTATCTAGAAATCCTTGTTATTGCAACAAATTTTAGGATACTGGTTTCCTTCTAAGAGACCTGCATCAATTAGTTTGAGTTTGTGACGAAACATTTCCTTCGTGGGCTCTGAACTTCTAATCATTAGCTTTGAATTGAATATGTTATCCCTCAGTTTGATTGTTGGTGCGCTATGCCTCGTTAGCTTGAATTTTTGTGGACCCCGTACAGGGAATAATTAGTGTTGCTGATATCATTGGATTCACTGGTTCTGAAATGATGTCATCCAAACCTGATGGTTAGTACATGAGATTTAAACACACACCTAAAACTACATTTTTGCTCTTTAAAGTTTACGGCATTTGTTAACAGCAATATGCAATGAGCTGTACTAGAGTTCAATGTACAAGGATTTAGTGTACTTAATTTATGTGAACAGAAAGCTAAAATCCCATCGCTATCTTGTTTTGCAGGGTCTCTGAAATCTTGGGATTGCTCCATTGATCTTGTTAGTATTCTTAAGCATGAAATTCGGGATGGGCAGTTAAGCTTTAGAGGCAAGAGTGTGCTTGAGGTAATTAAAGGAAAATAGTTTAAAGTAACAGCATGTTGAATTTTACCTCTTATCGAAATAGTTTAAAGTAACAGCATGTTGAATTTTACCTCAACGATAAGTCATTTATATCAACGTGTTCATTAGCAAACATGTGTTCACATAATACTTGTTTGGTTGTGTAACATTATGCCATGTGATACTGCCATGCTAATTCTTGTGACGGCTACTGGTCAATTCAAGAAGCCATAATATAGACTTATTGAATTTAGTATTCTTATGGTGGATTCTAGTGATGGAATGCAACCTTTTACTAGCTGTAAACATTATTCGTATTTTCTGTTTCAAACTCCATTCAGTCATTGCTTTGTTGGGGGATGCATATAGACAACTCTTATTTATAATGTTCTTTAGATTTGTCTGCAGAATGGGAAGCCTAGCAGTGTGGTGAGGGTAAGGGGTTTAGTGATAGCATATAATAGCACGATGGAAATATGAGTGGGATTAAAAAGCTGCAAGATTGAAGGACTGTCAGATTTTTGTCCTAAAAGATATACAAAGTAAACATAAGATGACTGCTTTTGAATCCTCCCAAGTGCTATATAAGAAATTTGTGCTAGGTTTAAAATGGCTTCCTAATTCCAGTTTCTGATAACACAAAAAACCCTACCTGTTCTTAACCATTCAGTTGTGTTTTGGTACTTGTTAGTCACATGATTGGCATAATTGCTGAGCTAAAACAAGTAAAAGAACGGGTATACTAAAGGACACTGATAGGCAGAGCCATGGAATGATTCTTCATCACTGTTTCCTCCCTTTCTTCTTTCACAGTTTAAAGTTTCTGATCAGATCTATTAATTGGAAGTAGAAAATTAAATGAAGAAACTGTCCCTTATTCTTTTTCATTTAATTTAGGTTATGAAGAAATATTGCTTTGTTTGTCTTAATCAAATTCGATCAGTTTTTGATCCTGAAAAGTTCAATTGATATAAGTTATGGTTTGGCAATTGATCTGTATACCTTGTGACTCTTTGCAGCTTGGTTGCAGGTATGGACTTTCAGGGATATTTGCTTGCCTGAAGGTAATTGCCATTTAACCATCCTCTGGATTCCCAAATTTTACGCAGTTTTATATTACTGAAGTGTAATTTTATGTACTATTATCTTTTCCTATTTCTAGTACCTGAGGTTATGGAACATTTGTTTTCACCTTCAGTATTTAAAATGTTTGATGAAATGGGACCTTGGTTTGAGTGATTGACATACAGCTCTTGTATATCAAGTATTGATAGGTATTCACTGATTGAAATCTGTAGTAAAGCTAAAATTTCTCTTTTGTGAAGGGAGAAATATGCCATATTTTTGTATCTCTATCACAAAATAAAAAAAAAGAAATGGATTGATTAATAATATTCCTCCAAATCAATCATTATATGATGATGTCCGAAAGTGTTCTTGAAAAGAGCCCTTATTAAACGGTCTTTGTGGTTTTCCAAGTCAAAAATAGTTTGATATCCTGAAAGAGATTAATCTCCCAGTAATATAAACAAGGGGAAAGTCACACCCTGACACCCACACACTCATGTAAGCAAACACAAACACCCATTCCATGTAAAATCCCCAATCTAATCTCAATATGTGTAACTTAACGATTTTTGAATGTCTTAATCGAAGTTGAATTCATTGAAGTTAGTGAATTGGTTCACAGGGTGCGTCTACAGTGCACTTTCAGGACCTCAATGCAGAAACTATAAGGTGCATAACTATGCCAAATGTCCTTGCTAATCTTGAGCAAGCTCGGGACAGACAGAGCCAACAGCCAGAGAGCCCTCTTACTCCATCAAGTTGTACTTTGTTGCCCTCAGTGCGCTTCTATGCTGGAGACTGGGAAGAACTCCCCCCAGTTTTGTCTATTGTGAGAAATGAGGCATCTGAAGTGACGCCAGGGATGGGCCTGAGCTTCTCTGAGGAAGATTTTCTGGATGGATGTAGTAGCCAAGATGGTAGTATTGTTGGCCACGAGCTTCCTTCAAGACGTTCACGGAAGCTTTCCGGAAGTCAGGCATGGGAAAGGGCTAGTGAGACAGATCATGGAGGTGGGTATGATGTTATCTTGATGACAGATATCCCATATACCCTGAATTCTTTGAAGAAGCTTTATTCTCTTGCAAAAAAGGTTAGTTTGTTTCTTCTTTCCCCTTGTCTGTTTATGAAGTTCAATTGTTAAATACTTTTTATCATTATTGTTTGAACAACTATGTCTTTTTGTCTCTATGACTTGTGTTCAACTCTTTTGCTTTTCAAACAGTGTTTAAGGCCACCATATGGTGTCTTATACTTAGCAACAAAGAGACATTATGTTGGTTTCAGTAACGCTGCTCGGCACTTTAGATGCCTGGTTGATGAGGAGGGCATTTTTGGAGTCCATCTAGTGAAGGAGACGACAGAGAGAGCTATTTGGAAGTTCTTTTTCAAGCGAACATAAGCTTACAACTGGTAAAAAAGTACAGAGGAGGAGAGAACACAGATTTTCATATTTTTTTTCAAAGAAATATCATTATTCTTTTTCTTTATTAAATAATAGAATCAGAGTTGGAGGTTGCATTTGCTTTTGCTTTCGCTCCAGTATCGTGTGGACTCTTTATATACCATACCCCACATCCAAATATTTTTTGTACATCATGTGCACGATTGTATAAGTTCAGTTATGTTGCACCAATTTTAGCCCTTCTTGCAGTAAAGCTTGTAATGCCATACTTAAATGCTATCTCACCATTTTGCTTATACTGAGAACAAGTATGCCTGTCGTTTTGGATAATGTAAATTGTGAATTTGATAGTTGTTTTCTCGAGAACAACTACGGGTCATCTGGTGTCTTATAAGTTTTAGTTTTAGTTTTGAGTTTTGAGTTTTTAGGTTTTAGTTTTTGCGTTTTGTTTTTGTTTTTATTAAAAAATAATAAAAATTTATTTAGTTTAGAATTATAAAAAAATGAAAATATGATTTTATTTAGTTGATATTTGTAATAATAATTGAAAACAAAAATATGTTTTATTTAATCATCTTGTTTTTTAACCATATTCTTGTTATATTATTAGATGTTAATATTAATTTTGAAATTAATTTATTTATTAACATATTAAATTTTATTTTTAAATTAACTAATAAAAATAAAATATTTAATATATTTAAATTTAATCAATTATTATAAATAATTGAACTAATTTTAAATACTTGAAATATTTTATCACGAAAAAAGAGAAATGACCCTTCCTTACTAAAATTACAAATTATTAAACCAACTTTATTTCAATTCAAACGTGAAATAAAAATAAAAATTATAGGTTCAAATAGATATTGAAACAATATACTCTATTATTTTCCAAATCAATATGGCTAAAACTCTATTTCTTAACTAGATTGTTGAATGACTCTAAGCTTTGCACTTAAAGAATTAACAAATTCATAAGATGAGGCCTTCATTTAATGGAGCTGTTTTTTATTAGTATACCTATATAATTTTTTTTAACAAAGTCATAAAACTATTATTTTAAAAGATATAATGAATATAATTCGACACTATCTATAATTTAATTTTGATCATGTCACCTTACATGTTCTTCCAATACAAGTAAAGTTGTAGCTTTTTATAGGTTCCTAAAAACCCCGAACGATCACCAACTATTGAAGGGTGGAATAGTTCCATTACTTTCCTATATAAAGTCTGGAACTTTTCCAAGTATACATTCTTTTGGAGTTGGTACCCCATTAGAACAAGTATACATTCTTTTGGAGTTGGTACCATCTTTCAGCTCCTTAACAAGTTGGCATAGATCTCCATCTTGCTCCTAACTTGCTTGTATCTCTAGCAATAAGTCTGTTTGAAACTGAGAAATAACCATCCTGTATAACTCCTTACTCGTGACCCTTAAAAAAACATTTATATGGTTTTCTGAGCCTTTCTCATGTTTGACTTCAAAATCAAAACCTAAAAGTTTAGGTAACCATAATCATTGAAAAGGAATAGTAATTTTTTGTTGAAGTAAATATTTCAAACTATGGTGATTCATATGTACCATAAATTTGTGGCTTGTTAAGTCTGAGACCAATGACAAATGGCCATTACTAATTCCAACAACTCTTTCTCATATGTTGATATAGATATGCATAGCAGGGAGAAGAGTTTTACTTACATAAGTTAATGGGTGACCATCTTACGTTAGGATCAATTTCTACCGTCATTGTTTTGATAAAATCTGGAAGTGTTAATACATAAGCATTCTTTAAGGCTAACTTTAGTTCTTAAAAGGCAATGCCATCTTCTCTAGTCCACTAATCTTATTAATGATTTCCTTATTTGCCTACAATTTCGAATAAACCTCCTATGTAACCAATTAACCCAAAAAAAACTTCTTAGTTGTTTCAATATTTTTGGAATGGGCCAATTAGAATTACTGGATTTTTTAAAGATCTGTAGCTAGTTCTTCCTCCTCGATAATATAACCTAAATATTGCACTTGATTATGACCAAATGAATATCTTGAAAGCTTAAAAAATAGCTTATGTCTTCTTAGCACTTGGAATACTTATCTAAAACGTTTCAAATATTGATGCCAAGTTATACCTTACACTAAAATACTATAAGATAAAACTAATACAAACTTCCTCAAGTACACTTTAAAGATTGAATTCATTAAAATTTAAAATATAGTTGGAGCATTGGTAAGGTCAAATGGAATTACAAGAAATTCATAGTGATCCTCGTATGCTTTAACTGTTATTTTATGTACATCCTTATTATGAATTCTAATTTGATGATATCCAACCTTAAAGTTTAATTCTGAAAAATACTTCATCCTATATGACTCATCTAATTACTCTTCAATCAAACGTATAGAAAACTTATCTAAATAAAAAGCTTGTTTAAAGCTTTTTAATCAACATAAATATGCTGAAATCCATCTTTCTTTTTAACAAAGATGACTGGTGAATGGAAAGGACTTATAGTTTTATTTGTGATACCTTGCTTCATCATGTCTACCAATTCTTACACCACTTCTTTTCGTATTCAAGCATATTTATAAGGCTTTAAATTGATTGCAATAACTCCATCCTTCAATACAATTCTATATGTGGCTCCTTAAAAACATCGACAAATTCTTCTAATCATTGTTTTAATTCTCCTGCTCCTTCCATTATTGCATCATTTTCCTTTATTTCCATACATATAGTTTAAAGGAAATGCTGTAGAGAAACACTTCATTTTATACAGTCAGATTACAATAGTACTGAGAACTTGCATATAATTCCCTTACTTCTCATTCATTTCTCAATTATCTTAGTATCCATTTGTGAAATTCCTTCCACTTGATTACTATTGAATCCCATCATTCTTCCATTCTATGTAAACTACATAGGTCCTTTGTGGTAGTCGCAAACTATGTCATTTAGGTTTTTAAAACCATTTTACTCCTAATACTATACGCTTCCTACTATATTAATTACCAACATATCGCTTTGAAAATATTAGCCATTTATGTGCCACCTAAAGTCCTTGTATTTCTTCTTACTTATAATCTTAATCGACCCTTTACTATAAGTATCATGGGTTTAATTTCTTCCAATCCCTCATCATTTTTTTCTTTCACTTTATCCTCTATGAAATTATGTGTGCTCCCTCCATCCATTAAAATGTGTTTTACCTGATTCTTATATTGTCTAACTATCTTCATTTGTTGAATTTTTTGATATGTTGCCAACCACTAATTGTAATAAAACAGTTGGTTGCTGATTACTTTCGTGTTCACTCACCATTTCCTCCTTCCTTTCATCATCTTTAACCAGATACATTTGTATCATTTTCTCTTATATTTATGTCCCAACACAAGCTTTTTTATCATACTAAAATTAAAGACCTTTGTCCTTCTTTCTTTTAGGTCTTTGCTACTTGTATGCCATTTCATTTTATGCTCCCCATTTTATTACTAGTTGTCATTTGGGTTTCTGTAAAATTCCTCTCATGTTTTTCTATGAGTATGAACTTGATCCCTCTTGCACAAACATCCTTCCGTTACTTTTATATAAACTTGTACCATACAAAAACACCATCTTTTATTTCTTTTCTAAATGATAAGCCTACTACAATTTTCTAAGATTCCATATCTTTATAAGATATTAAATTCCAACTTTTAGCCCTTTCAAGAACCAACTTACCAAGTAAGCTTCTGGTATGATCAATTTATCAGATAGAAGACCAAGATTGGCATAATATTCCCTCACTATGCTAGTTTGCCTTAACTCCTTCAATTCACCAATGAAATCTTCGAAAGCTAACTCTTTGAACCTTTATTTTGGAGCTAGGCTGTATTCTCCCTAGCTATGACTCTCCATTGTTATCCTATTCTTCAATAGAGTCGATACCATTCTAAGGCTTCTCCTTTTAAGTGCATAGCTAAAATTCCTAATTTATCTTCTAAAAGAATTATATCTAAATAAATAATTACCCACTTGTGACTATCCTATTGTACAATCCTTCTCTATTAAATGTTACAAACTCAATCTTATAGAATTTGGTAGGTATATGGTATTTTTTATATTGTGAAGCTCCTGCTTCGACCTCAAGTAAAACTAATAATAAAAAGTTATACTTAATCAAGCAATTAACGGTCTTGAAGTATAAAGAAGGCACTGCTATGTTTAATCATTTAAATGAATTTTAATTGTTGTTCAGAAACTTTAAGCCATGGAGATCAAGTTTGATGCTAAGTTTAGGGACTTCTGTTACTTGGTACTCTACCAAATGCTTAGGACACTTTTTAAATGACTATTTGCAATTCAACTCCTAATGATAAAATTAGCCTAAACATTGCTAAAATAGGTGTCTTGAATAAGTAAATGAGAAAAACTCTCAAGGCTCTTCAACACAATTTGAAGAGGCACTTGTTACAAAGAATGAAGGGAGAAGTAAGATCGAGAGTCTATTTGGTAGAGGCAAAAGTTAAAGCAAGTCCAAATGAAGATACAAAAATATGCAATGCTATTATTGTGATAAAATAGGTGACATCAAACAGTTTGGTTATAAATAAAAAAAGAGATAAGAATGGCGATAATAAGCATGATAAAAGGCAAGATAAGAAGCAAGATAAAAGGGATCAAGATAATGATGATCATGTTGCTACTACAACTGATGATGATTTTATCATTGTTTATGATGAAAATTTGGTTAATCTTGACAGTTATGGGTTAAGTTGGGTAGTTGATAATGGTACCTCATTGTTTCTTACATCAAGGAAGAAGTTCTTCACATCTTATACTCCTGGTGATTATATGGTATTAAAGATGGGTAATGATGGCTAGGTAAAGGTCATGGCCATTGGAGATGTCTGCTTGGTGATTGATACTATAGCAAAGTTAGTGCTTAAGAATGTTAGACATTCACTTAAACTTGATCTCGATTAGTAAGTTTGATGATGAAAGTCTTTGCAACACCTTTAATAGAGGATAATGGAAGCTCACCAAAGGCTCCTTAGTGGTAGCTCGTGAAAAGAAGCACACAAGCCTTTATCTAAGGCATGATTCAATTACAAAGGATTATGTCAATTTTATAAAAAATGATCCAGTAAAATTGTCAATTTTATAAAAAATGATCCAGTAAAATTATGGCATCGACTACTAAGCCATACAAGTAAGAAGGGACGTAATTGTTTGGTTAAGAAGAACTTGCTACCTAAAGTGAAGATTGCAAATTTAGAAAAGTGCCCTCATTGCATGGTTAGGAAATAAACTAAAGTTTCATTCAAAATCCATTCTCCAACGAGAAAGTAAGTTTACTTGAGTTAGTTCATTTAGATGTTTGTGGTCTATTGAAGGTAAAGTCTCTTAGTAGTACACTTTATTTTGTTACCTTTTTTAATGATGATTTTAGAAAACTTTTGGGTGTATGCTTTGAAATTTAAAGAATAAGTGCTTAATGTTTTAAAGCAAATTTTAGCTTTAGTTGAAAGACAAACTAGGAGAAAATTAAAGTGCCTTTATTCTAATATTTGAGGTGAATATACTGGACCACTTGATGATTATTGCAAATCATAAGGCACTAGGCATTAAAAGACTCCTCGAAAGAACCTTCAGTTGAATAGAGTAGTTGAACGGTTAAACAGAACTTTGATAGAAAGAACAATTTGCTTCTTATCAAAAGCCAAACTACTTAAAAGCTTTTAGGGTAAGACATCGAATACAGTAGCTCATGTAATTAATCTTTCTCCTTGTGTTTCATTGGTCTAATAAGGATGTCTTCTGTGACCACTTACGTGTGTTCAAATGCAAAGCATATGTGTGTATATTTAGAGATGAAGGAAAAAAGCTAAATTCAAAGACATGACATTATATATTTGTGGGCTATAGCTAAGATGAGTTTGGATATAAGTTATATGATCCAATTGAGAAGAAACGTGATTAAAACTAAGATGTGGTATTTTTTAAGGACCAAACAATTAATGATATATAGACTCAAAATACTACATATCTAAGAAGTGATTATTTGGTTAACTTGGATCCAACTTTGCTCATATTTGCACCTATTCTAACTCATAATTAAGATGACCATCAAGTTGTTAATGGTGATGGTAGTATAATTAAAAACTTCCATTGATAACGGTGAAACTATTGGTGACCATCATCAAGACAATCCAAAATTTAGCCAGTCCCCTTAACAAGGTCTGCCCGCGAGTGAAAACCTTCTACAAGATGCTTTACTAATGCGTGTATACTTTTGATTGACAGGAGAGAGCCTGAGTGCTTCCAAAAAGCTATTAAGAGTGATGAAAAACAACTTTAAATGGATGCATGGATAGATGAAATGAAATCCTTATATGATAATCACATGTTTAATCTTGTTAAGCTACCTAAGGATAAGAAAGCTTTACAAAATTGGTGGGTATACAAGTTAAAACAGGATGAGTATGCTAAGTGATCACCACCCAAAGTGAGGTTTGTTATCAAAGGCGATAATTAAAAGAAAGGGGTACGCTTTCAGGAGGTATTTGCTTTAGTTGTCAAGATGTCCTCAATGGGAGTTGTGTTGGGTCTTGCTACTATTCTGGACTTGGAGGTTGAGCAATTGGACTTGAAGACTACTTTTCTTCATGGTGAATTGGAAGAAGAAATTTATATAAAGCAACCACAAGGTTTCAAAGTAAAGGGCAAAGAGGATTATGTTTATAAATTGAAGAAAAATTTGTGTGATTTTATCATTTAATATTGTTATCTTATGTTAATATTGAACTGTTTAGTATTTAATATTTTGTAGAAATTGTTGTAGTTGTCTCATGTTTATTTTGAACCATGTTTAGCACTTAATACTTTGTAGACATTGTTATGATTCATGTCACTTATATGTGATTACATTTAGTGATGGAAGGTTTGAACAATATGAACGATTCCAATGATTGTGTAGAAATAAATGAAAAAGATGGGGGTATGGAATGATACCACAGAGATGTATTTAATCTCCTTGATGGTTGAAGAAGTGAAGAAGGGAAACCAAACGACTATTACCTTTTTCAAATCTGGTTGGAAGAATATTAATACCCCTCTTCAAACAAAATTCAATAAGGAGTATACTGATATTCAATTAAAGAATAAGTATAATGGATTAAGAGCTAGATTAAAGAATTTCAACAACTTACTCAAAGAAATAGGAATCAGTTACAACTTATTTACTGGTGAAGTTAATGCTACAAATGATTATTGGAAGAATCTATTTTAAGGTAAAATATGTCCTTGTTTTATTAATATATCATATTATATAATATTTATTCTCATATCCCTTTTTCATTATTATGGGTGCATAAAATGGCTCATAGATTCAAGAAAAAAGGATGTAAGGAATTTTCAAACTTGGGTCATATTTTTAGAGATACTACTGTAACTGGTTTGCATGCACATCCATTAATTAAATCTCCAACAAATAGTAAAAAAGAGGAACATAGAAATGATGTTGATGAAGATTACTTGTATGATGAAAAAGAAGATCAAGATATAAGTTCTCCATCTAAGAAAAAGAAATCTCCTAAGAATAAGAAGGCAAAGAAGACACATTTTAACATTATAGAAGAGGTCTTGCTTATACTTGGTGAACAATAAAAAAGAAATAATGATTTACTTGAGAAAAAACTGAGTAAAACTTCATCCACTACAGATAATAGATCTCAAGAGTCTAACAGAATGATGAAATGTCTGAATTTTTTAGATGAATTGAGTGTTGACAATGTGCAATATGGAAAAGCTATAATGCTTTACATGATTCTCCACTTTATAGGGATATTTTTATAAAAATGACAGAAGGAAGCTGGATTAGATTATGTCGCTTTAGTTATATTTTCATGTTATTGAATATCGAATTCTTATTAATTTGACACTTTTATGTCTTACTATTCCATAGTTTGAACATTTTAAGTTCGTGTTTTGTATCAATTTTTGACTTATTGTTAAGTCTATATTTTGTGTGAATATTTTGTCTATATTTGATTAAACCTTCTGATTGAATGTTTTATTAATTATTTAATGTTGACACTTTACAAACATGAATTTCTTATTAGATTTCAAATTAGATTCTGATGATGAACTAAAGAAGGTAATTAATATTTCTCTAGCTAGGGGAGGGAACAAATATTTTCATTTACAAAAGTAACGATGTAGAACTTCTGCTCTTACAGGTTATGATTGGATATTAGAACTTTTGAATGAGAATCCTACAGGGATTTAGAATGAGAAAGATAATTTTCTTGAGCTTATGTGATGAGTTTAAGAGGCTTAAAAGCAACAAGTCATTTGACTGTAGAGGAACAAGTAACAATTTTCTTGATGACTATAAGGCATAGTAAGATAACTTGAGTTAATACAGAACGCTTTCAACATTCGACCTGGACAATTTCGAAATACTTTTGTAAAGTCTTATACGTAGTTAATCGTCTTGCAAAAAGAGTTATTACTCCACCATCTTTTAATTTAAAATTCTTTCTATAATTTTAGCTACATTCATATATTTAATTATTATTTTAATTATGTCCTTATGATTAATAATTATTTTAATTATTAGGATTGTATAAGAGCAATAGACGGTACATATATTAATACATATGTTCCAACCAATGAACAAATACCATACATGGGCAAAAGAATTAATTCAACACAAAATATTATATGTTGTTGTTCATTTGACATGTGTTTTACATATGTAATGATTGGATGAGAAGGTACTGTAAACGACTCTTGTAAACAGTAACAAATCTAACGAATTAATTTCCTATGCCTTCACAAGGTATTATATTATTTTAAATTAACATAGTAATTATGATTCATTTTAAACATTTTTTTGTTAATATTATATTCTTTATATGTTAGGTAATTACTATTTGGTTAATTCAGGCTACACTAATATGCCTGAATTTCTTTTACTATATCGAGGTGAAAGATATCATCTGCGAGATTATAGAGATAGAGGAAGATCTCAAGGTCTACAAAAACTATTTAACTACATGCATTCTAAAAGCAAGATTCTCTATATTTAAAAACATGTCGAGTTATGATATGAAGAAACAAAAATACATCGTTAGTGCTTGTTGTATTATACATAATTATATTAGAATGGATAGACAAAGCAGTGAATTATTTGACTGTTGTATTGAAAATGAAGAACAAATTAGAGAAAAGATGTAAGTTCTCAAGTGGAATATAATATTACTTTAGTACAACTTCGAGATATGTGTTGGAAGCGTGATGAAATTGTTAGACAAATGTGGAGTAATTATATTATTTCTAATTGATTTATGTTTTTTTTGTAAACGATAATAATATTATGTTTTCAAGAATTATAATATGATAAACATCTTTCATTGATTAGAGTGAGATATAATTTTCTAATTTATAGAATTTTATTATATACAAATAATGTGTAATTTTTTAAATTATATTTAATTTGCATATGTTTTAATTTTAGCTATAATGATACTTAATTAATTTAAAAATATAATGTACTATATTAAAATTATTAATATAATAGTATAATTACAAAAATAAAAACAGGATAATAAAACAACATATTTTTTTGTTTTTTGTTTTTAGTTTTTATTACAAATCTCAATAAAACATATTTTTGTTTTCAGTTTTATATTAAAAATCTTAACTAAATATATTTATAATAAAAATAAAAAAAATAAAAAATAAAAACCAAAAATCAAAAACACAAAGGAAACAGAAATTGAACAACACTCCCTGAACTTAAAAACATGATAACGAGGAGTGACTTAATGGCTTCAGCTCCTCACTTAAGGCTCTTCTTTAAAAGGAGGTATTGAGTTCGAGTCACGTTAAAGGAGGAGAAATATAAATTTGTCCTATTGATGATCCTCTAGCCCCTTGGGCACAACTCCTTGATCGGATCAATTACGGACGTCTCGCTTCCAGCGACAGTGTGAGAGTTGAAGCTACTAGAGAACCTGAGGCTGCTGGGAACCTGATACTGAGTAAGGGGCCAGCGATCAATCAGCAGTTGACCAATCAAGTGTGTGATGACTCCTTGTGCGTAGAAGTGTACAGGCTACGTAGGAACCTGAGGGGTCTTGGAGTTTCATATTTACATCCTCTAGAGTTCTTCGGATAGGGTCTTAGAAGTTTAGGATTAGTCCGATTAAACTGAGATACCTAATGTAATAAAAAAAAACATGATAACCGCTAAAATCTTCGAAATTTTTCTGGCACTCGAAACGACGTTGGAAGTGAGACGAGAGACGTATGTACTTGATAGGAACAGATTTGCTGTTCCAAATTGCTGTGCCTGCTCTGCCTAAATAAATCCCAGCTATTCATTGCAATAAATTGGATGGCTAGGATCTTAAGGGCACACCGGGGTATCGTAATTCGGGAGCCGTACTTGATACAGTCTTCAACGTTGGTGCAGACAGACTGACAGAGCGTACCCAGCGACATGACGTGGCACAAATGAGGATTACTCAGCCTGTTTATGAGCTTTAAACAATTTAAAATGGCGATAACATTACAAGCAGCTAGAAGAGCGTGCCTCCGGAAGTTCCAACCTTTCTCGCTCAAAAGAGTTTTAGGACTTTTAACACAGAGAGTAAATATGCAAACTTCATTGCTGTTTTTGGTTACCTATCCCTCTCCAAACAGTTTTTGGACTCTTTTAACACCGAGAGTACACATGCAAACTTGATTGCTGTTTTTGGTTTTGTATGGTAAGGTAAGGACTCTACCCTATACTTACATGTGTAATGTAGCCCTCTTTTTCTTTCTCTAGAAAATTGGTGCCTGTAACAAGAAACTCCACTTGGGGTTTGCTTTCTCTCAGTTGTTGACCAACAATTTCATTAAAAGGTACTTACTTGATCAACATGCATAGTACTTTTGTTTTATTTAAACCTTGAATATTTTTAACGCTGTTGTGTTTCGGTCCTCTTCTTTTAACTTGCATCTTGAGGAAGATGACTCATTCAGGAGAATGTTGCCCTTGCATGTGTTAGAGGGAGAGAGCGAAAGAGGTTAAAAAGTAAAAGGATTATTCTTTTTTGTAGATAATTCTTTGTTGACCGATTGTTAACTGGAAGCAGGATTACTCTGCCAAAATGAAGCAGGAAACAACTTTACCATCCTTGTGATGTTGGTAGTTTCTGTAAAGAGTTCCCAAATATTTTGAAAGGGAATGAACATTGTACTTTTTCGTCGTTTCTGTAATTAAATGATTAGGGTGTAGTGTTTATAAGCTTTTTAAATTAGGAAGTTGTGAATAGATTTAACTATTGTCTGCAGATGGATTCTTGGGGATGTATTTATAGTTTAACCAGTTCTAGGGTTCTGCTTTTCAAGTTTTACTCTATTTTCCGATTTTTGATAAACTGAAGCCCCGAAATCTTGATGATGATGTTCTGTTCGTTAGTTTAAGGGCAATCTGTCCCTTTTAGGCAAGAGGTCATGGATGCATCAGATATATGTCCAACTGAGGATGCTATTGCTGCATTGTTACACTATCTGGTTGATCCAAAGCTACTCCAAAGATACTCTGCCAAGGACATCCCATCACAGCTTGATCAGGAATCAGTTTCAAAACAGGTTCTATTTACTTTCTATGGTCCACTCGTAGCTAAGAAATTGCAAGCCTTGTGCAAAAATACGGTTATTTCAAATTCATCATTGAAGTTCATTGTTGGGAACATTCTGTTACCTCACATCGTGGATCTGGGAAAGTCCCAAAGAAACATATATATTGACCTGTGTGATTTTCCCCATTGACCAATTGTGGGTTTTGTTTTGGATGCAAGATCGTTTATAAAGGAAATTAGGCTGGGTTGATTTTTTCCTAAAATGTCCTTTTCTGGAATCCTGCGTCAACTTCATTCGTTTTACTAGTGTTATTGGGTGCAGAAACATTGTACTTTTTCTCAAATACCTAAAATACACGTTTTGTCTGAAGGCCCTGTATGTGTCTTCTATTTCTCTTTTCTATGTAACTTTAACATGTTAGGAGTTCAGAAATTTCAATATAAGTGGTCAATTGAGGATGCTGTGTATCTAATTACTGTTACAATTGATAATAGAGTAAGAAATTTTAGCTTTTAAGTTGTTTCTTTGTAATGGAAAGTTTCATCAAAAGTAGATTGGATTTGCTCACCTTTAAACAGTTCAAAGACTCTAAGGGACCAGTTTGCTTGTTCTTTTCTGATTAATATTTTATTTACAAGTCCAAAGACTTATAAATATTTAGAGTTCAGGTCACATTGCTGACCTTTTTTTTAACCTTTGGGAATGTCATTAAGAAGTTTTAAAACTCTAATCTTCCATTTTTTCTGTTGCAACTGATTTTGTTCAGGTTTATGCAGTTGTATTACTGTACAACTACTACTATAGGAAACAGCATCTGACGCTAGAATATCTAAGCTTTGAAAACTTCTGTAAGTTAGCTGTGATTCTGAGACCTACTCTATTGGCACATATGAGATTCATGCGCTCTGATGACACAGAATTGAATGACCCAGAAAAGCAGCTTTCTTTGACTGAAAAGCACATTATGAATGCATGTGAGGTATCTAAAGTTTTAGACGCATCAGAAAATATACCGAAGATAGTGGGATGGCCAGTTTCCAAGGTTGCAGTTTTTCTAGTAGACTCCAAAAAAGAGAATTGCCTGTTGCAATTTGGTTCCATTACCCATGGGATTTGGTCAGTGATTGAAAGGGATGTGGGTTTTTCAACCAACAGATCTAAACCTGTCAACGATGTAGAACATGTAGACAAAAAGAAACGAATTATTAAAAGAACATCGAGATGTGAATTGAGCACAGATGAAGCTGGCCTTAACCAGCTTGCATGTTCTGCTATCAAGGAAACAACAGGTATGATAGCAACTTATGTGCTTCAAATAAAAAAATTGCATTTAACATTCTAAAATTGTAATTGATGAAGACAGTGTCATGTTGACTTCTTCTGGTTTGATTACTTGTATTTTAGTTTCCCAGATTTTGAGGTGATTGCACCTCTTAGTGGAATAGTTAAAAACTTAGGTTTACTAGTATATTGCTTTTGGAACTTTTTTTAACTGATTCTTCCATGTGAAACAGGTATTAATGAAAGTGAACTTGTACTCTTGGAGAGCCATACTGTATATTCCATAAGCAAGGAAAAGGCAGCTACTCGCTTCTACATAATTCAGTGTATCGAACCAAACAATAATCATGCTATTCAAGTTCCCATTAATACAGCCATCATTAGGTTTGCTTATGGTTGTAACTTTCTTTTTCTTCTCTTGATTTGTTCCATTACATCGCAACCAATCATTATTAATGAAAGATGTTCTGGTAATGAATACATTAAGACGACTTGTTTGTCAATGCTACACCTGATATTGACTAGATGATGAAAACAGTTACTAGACCAGTTACATTTCACTTTGATTTGATTAGAGAATGTATGCATGATATTTTCAGGATGGATCACAACTCATAAACTTTTCAGCTAAGAATGTACCTCTTGTAAAATTAGTCTGAGTTGGTTTTGCTAAAAATAAGGCATATAGTGCGCCACCTTAATTAAATTTGCCCATTTTAGAAAAATAATTCAAATGAAACATCTTTTCTTTGTTGGGAATAGCTTGCAGGGCCCTATGTTCCTAAAGAGTACTCGCCAATGGACACATACTTCAGTTGTTGAATACTCTCACCTGCTTCCTTATGCTGGGATTCTGTCGGGCTGGCTTTCCAAGTGCGTAAGTTCGAAATATAGTGCTCTATGTGTTACACTATGCAGAAAAGCCCAGGCTTTATGTGTTCAGGTTCATCAAAGATTGAATTGGTAGATACATAAACTTGACATTTTACTAAATAATGGTATTGTCGTTTATTTGTTCGTGGATCAATATTTGATTTTATTCCAGATAAGAGTTTATGCCAAACTCTGTTTTCTGATATCCAAATGCTGTGGACATTATGATTTCCGATTGGATTTTTAAACCAATATTGATGGTATTGCAATTTTAGTTTCTATTTCCCAGCTTGTTTATTCAAGAAACAGTGGTTATCTAAGCAGCTGTTAATGTGGTTATTTTGTTAAATCTGTTGTTTAGGTTTAGGATACATTGGTTTTGATCCAGGGTTGGGTTACAAGACTAATGTAATTTGTTACCTTGTGTTTGTAACAGGAAAGGACTTTCAAGCTATTTGGAAATTCCAAGAGTGGAATTGGTAACCACAAACTTAAGCAGTCCTGGAAAAAGAGATGACCCATCTCATGTGAATGCTAGCATAATGGTAAGTACAGGTGGTGCTGGTTTGTCAAAGCATAGTGGAAGTACTGGACATTCGGAAAACGAGGCAGATGCTTCTTTAGATTCACCAAAGCAGAATGACAATATTGGACCTGGCTGCACTGATACAGATTTACATTCAAAAGAGCAGGATACCAATTGCATGGTTGATTCATCAAGTGGTTTGGGAAGGTCCTGCGCTGTGGAAATGAAAGCATCCAATGTGGTTCACACTACAAAGGAAGAACTGACAACAAATGCCAGTACAGTCCAGCCTGATAATTTCCACCAAAAGACGTCAGCGGAGAGATGTTTAGAAGCTTCATCTAGTGGTCACGAGGTATAGATTCTCCTACTGCATCCTAACTTTGGCAAGTTAAGCTCCTTCCGTTTGCGAATTCACACAAACAAATATTGTTAACATAAGAATTCTACCGAGTCTATTAGATTATCCCAGATTACCTGTCTTTTCTAGAAGACTTGGCTGGACTATATCACTCCATCTATGCTATCCTCATTACAGCTTTCTAGACATAGGATTTAGAAACATGGAGCAATTAAGGGAATGGGTACATGGATTTCATTCACTTTGATACTTAGAATGAATAGCTGTTGTCTAATCATTAAGCCACGGGAATCTCTGATGTATTCAAGGTCTACAATTTTTGAGTAAATGCATAATTTATCATTACAAAATGAGAGCTTTTATTGTGTTGCTGATGGTAAGAATCTCCATCTAAGATCACCTCATTTGATTTGCTACGTCTACCATGGACCTGCAGATTGAGATGTTCTACTCGAGGAGGAGCTGGAGAATATCCCAAAACAAAGACAAAGATGTGACCATCGGAAAAAAGAGGTGCAACAACATCCTTTCAGATCAAGGGGTGTTGCCTTTAAGTGATTATGCTCCAGATACTACCAACTCCGATGATCTTGACAAAATGCCTACCATCACTGCTTCAAATGATAAGGAAATGATACAATCTGCACTTAGATCTATTTTAAGCAGAAGAGATAAATTGGTATGTAATTTCCCTACATTTTATACAATTCTGGAGATTCATTCTACCAACTTACAATTCCCTATATTCTAGCAACTTTTGAAAAAAAAAAGAAAACTTATAAGAGCACAAGTTATACATGCAGTGGCACACATAGGTGTATACTTTGTCGGATTGGGGAAAAATGTTATAGCATGATGTTGTGTATGGGTTGTTACGCAACTCTTAGCAAGTCTGGTGATCATCTCCATTACTATATCAGGTCTTCATTTAGATCCATGGTCAGTGACAAACCAATGCTTTGGAGCGTTGTAGAAAGTGAATGGGAATTTATTTATAGTCTGCCATTTGTTTTATTAGCTAAAAGGTTGACTTTCACAAATAAAAATTTTTCCTTCGCAACTTTATTGCTGTGGAAAGTTTCATGTTAGATCTTTGGTTGTTTTTGCAGTCTTCTCAACGTAGAGAACTAGAAGATCAGATTGCTCAGTGTGATGACAGTATCCAGAAAATTTTGAATGGTATGGTCGATTATATTGAGTTTGGAATCATTTTATCTTTCCCAATGGTCCTTCTTGGTCATGTTCTCTAGTTGGACCTCTAAACTTGAAATGTGGGTCAAGATCTGATCATGTTATCCGTCCCAATGGTTCTTCATGGTGATATTCTGTAGTTGGACTTCAAAAATTCAAGTTTGGATCAAATTGTGAATGTTATTCGATTGTTTAGGGACTTATACGACTTATTGGCTTAAATCAGAAGTAACGGATTTATTATGATGCAGGTAATTAAAGGATTGAAAGATTGTGGGAGATAAACAAATCAATGACTTAATGTTGTTTTTCTTAAACCAGTATTTATTGGGTTGGCCACCAGTTTACTGGTTTTTATTCACATCCACAGCAGAGTTGACTGCATATTTTCAGTTGCTCTGAAATTCATGAAATGGATTCACCATTTGTACAGTTTCATTTTTGGAGTTCAAGCAAGTTTTAAAATTTTTGAACTTACAATCTTCTGTTTGGTCCTGGCATCCAATAGGCGGTGAAAGTAATTTGGCTATGATGGTAGACTCTTTCATAGATCACATCGATTCATGTTCACAAGGCCTCAAGGGACAATGCCCTCCTCATGTTGAGGACCAATGTTCATGTAATTGCATTAAGAGAAAAACATTTCAGGACGGTATGGCCAAAGTCCTCAATCCATGTCAGGCAAGTTTGTTTTCAGATCTATTTCTAAACAGCATTTCTTTTTGTTGATGCATGGTAGTATCAATATGGTAAAATAATCATCCTGGTTCGATAAATTTCTAGGTGCTACTACCTTGACTTTTAACTATATATTACCTTCAAGGTCCTAACGCTGTTTTCAAATCTTTGGCAATGATTTCTTGAAATAGTATAAGAGCTGTTCTGTTAGGCTACAAGTTCAAAACCTAATTAAAAAATTTTTGGATTTTGAGGCATTTTAGCATTGCGAACTTCACATGAGAGGCATGTTTGACAAAATACGTGATATTATGTCTTGAGCCTAACCGAGAAACATGCTTTTTAAAAGTGAATTGTTTCTCAACGACTTGTTTATTGAGCATCAAGATGGTTCTATGGATATTGTTTATTAAAATATATTGACTATCCTGGGCAGTCCACGCATAAAGGCTCCTGCTACTAATACATTGATGGTCATGTAAGCTCGAAAATGCCGCAACATGATGCATTTCTTCTCTTCTACATGTCTTCTCCAGAACTTTGATGTTCATCTAAGAGGAAATTTAGAATATGACAGTGAAGTACTTTGGAATCTTTGACTATGTTATTGGGTTGCTTTCTGTAGTATAAATGTGCACAATGATTGTAACAAAACTGAAAATCGATTCTTTATCAAAATGTGCTGCTCACATCACTGTTCATTCAACAGGAGTTGGATAATTTATGCGTCAAGAAGAATTGGATATTACCAACATATCATGTATCCTCAGTGGATGGTAAGATCAACTTAAATTATGATATGAAGTAGTTTTTTAATATAAATCATATTATATTCAGCAGAATGAGTTTCATTTCCATCTTGAAGGGGGATTCCAAGCAAAAGTAAGTTTGAAAAGGACGAATTTTGAGCTTTCTATTGACGGTGATGTGTGTCTCCGTCCCCATGAAGCAAGAGAATCAGCTGCTGCACGTGTGTTTGCTGAATTCCGCATTATGTCAAGTATGGAATAGTTCGATGATGTTTTTGTGTCTGTTGTTCGGCTTCAAGTACTTGAAAACTCCCTTAATGTAATCAGCTCTAAATGTCAATTTTCAATGGAACTTTCAGGTTTTAAGCAAAGCACTACAGGTGTACTTAGGCATTGTCAAGTTATAAAACTAAATCATTGTAATTGCTCAAAGTCTACGGTTCTTTGCTAAGCTACACGAGTAACAAGAAAGGCGGAGTGAAAGGAAGGCAAGCATTCTCATTTAAGTTACAAACGAGAAACTAGGGCAAGATACTCGTTATCAACTCGCTATGGATTTAGTGCCCACAAAATGAGATGCAATCCCCAATGCTTACAACATTTTGTTGGCGCATAAAGTATTTTGGCATTGGCATCAGAGTCAGACTCACTCCCATTTGGTTCAGCGAATGTATCATCGTACGTCAATGGATCTTCAGCTATAATCTGCATGAAAACCAACAGAATAAGAAACCATATTAGGGCATTGACAATAGTTTCTCTTCAACATAAAGGCCTTGGTTTGTTCACAAGGAAGAAGTAAGTTGCGTTTTTTATTATGAAAAAGGCATAAAAGCACACACAATTTTATTACCAATCTCAGCTTCAATGGTGTAAATTTCTCCTCAACTGCTTTCCTTCCAACACGCTAACAGGTGATGCTTATAGCTCGAGTGTCGCCCAATTGAGTTTAAATAATCTAAACACTAATTAAATTTAGATTAAAATGATATTATTTTATTTAAATTGATCTTAATAGACTGTTTGTTGGTTACTTTTTTTAGCAACTTTTATTAAGAGAAAAGTGACTTCCTCGTAATAATAGATTTTATAAATATTTATGAAATAAAGTATCAATATATGCAATAATTTGCAAGTTAATTTGACCACATGCTTCTACAAAATAGAAAGCCTTATTTACTGGATATGTTGACTTGATTGATTTAAATTAGATTCAAAATTTTATGTTAATTGCAATCTCATAACTAGAAATTATGACTTCTTAAACTATAGACTCTGCAAGGGATCTGATATACTAATTAGACCACTCATAAGAGGCAGGAAATCCTAGCTCTGATTTTGGATATAAGCCTTGATAAAGTTCCTTTAAATACATTTATGTTATAATATTCTCCATCAGGGAGAATGCACGGTAGTCGAAAGCTTACTACCTTTTAACAAAAATAATTAATGAAGAAAATGCCCCGTAATTTAAGCTAAGTTTAGTTGAGAGTTTATTGATAGAATGGAATGAAATATAATATTATTCTATCATCTGAGAGAAGGGTTTATAATATAATTGAACGAAATGAGATAGAAGAAAAGAACTTCATTTTATATTCTATTTCATCTTAAACAATAAAAACGAAAAACTTTCAATTTGAGAGATAAGATAGAAGGTAAAATATTAAATAACTTTATACTATATTATTATATTATAAACCTTTCATCTAAATAACGTTTCACTATATTACATTATAAATCCTTCTATTCTTCATAAAAAACAATTTTTTAATATTAAATATATTTATATTTCGTTTCATTATAAATCATTCTATCTTATTCTATTAAAAATTTTACCTTACAACCAAATTTACTTTACGCAAGATTTTATCAAAGCATAATCATAGACAGTGAAAAAGAATACTAAGGAAAAAATGGAATGACAAGGTAAAGCCTTTAATCATTTCATTACACTCACTAAAGAAAGCATCTGCCTTTTAGTGAGCATCAGCTCCAAAAAGATGCAAAGAAAACACATGGAATGTCTACTTATTCCTTCCTCTCAATACTCAGATGCTTCGCTGTTTGTCTCAGTGAGTTCTCCCCCTTCTTTTTCACTCTAGAAATGTCCTTTATTTGGTTTATGATTATGGGTTAGAGAAAGTTGTCTTCTTTTTCTTTCTTTGATCTGCTTCTCTCAAAGTTTTGCTGTTTAGCTAACTTTCACAAGAGAAGATGGGTTTCAAATTTTAGCACTGTAAATGCTATTTCAGTCACTTTTGATGCCATTCTATCGTTTCTCTCTTTCTCTAACAGTTCTTCTGCTAAATCTTCCAGCTTTGCAACCACCTCATCGGTTTGTCCTGGCTCTAACTCGTGGAGTTTGGGTTTCTGCTCTAAAATTTGAGGGATCGAGTTTACATTTATAGCCGCAGAGAAGCTTCTGTAAACAGCTGTCCGAAATCTCTCTCTCTCTCTTCGTGTTTCATTATTTCTCGTTCTAAGTCTATGACATTTTCACCGATGGAACTGAACTGGGTTTCTTCTACTTGCCCCTGCAAGACTGTCAAATTACATTTTGTGCCACTGTTTTTCTTGTCGCTCCTGGGTTCACACTGCTCTGGCTCTGTTGATATTAATCAAGCAGATAAAGCTTCATTGTTGCTGTTCCAGGACCCAACTCATGCACCGACGACATGGGTTGGGTCTAACTGCAGTAATTGGAAAGGGATAACCTGCCACAGCCGGACCGGTCGGGTCATTTCAGTGAACTTGACAAGAATGAATATGTCAGGAGAGATTCACCCCAATTTGTGCAAGATTGAGTCTCTTGAATCCTTGGTTTTGTCTGAAAATAACTTTACTGGTGAAATCCCATCATGCTTCGGTTGGTTGCAAAATCTCAGAACTCTTGATCTTAGTCATAATAGGTTGAGTGGTCTGTTGCCTGATACATTTATAAGGCTTAGGCAACTCAGGGAGCTTGTCCTGAATGGTAACCAGGATTTGGGTGGTCCTATCCCATGGTGGGTAGGTAATTTCTCCACAAGTTTGGAAAGGCTTGACTTGAGTTCCAATTCGTTTCGTGGGGAAATACCGGAAAACTTGTTTTATTTGAACTCTTTGAAGTACTTGGATCTTGGAAACAATTACTTATCTGGCATTCTTCGTGACTTTTATCAGTCTATGGTTTTCCTCAATCTGGAGTCTAATTCGTTGTCAGGTACCTTGCCTTGTTTCTCTGCTGGTGCTCAGTCTCTTACTGTCTTAAACTTGGCTAATAACTCTCTTGTGGGGGGGATTCCTACCTGCATTGCTTCACTAAAGGAACTGAATCATCTAAATATATCATTCAATCATTTGACTTACGCAATTTCTCCAAGACTTGTTTTCTCGGAGAAGCTTGTTCTATTGGACTTGAGTTTCAATGATTTATCTGGTCCACTCCCCACTAAGGTTGCAGAAACGGCAGATAAATCAGGTCTTGTTCTTGTAGACCTATCTCACAATCGTTTCTCTGGTGGCATTCCATTGAAGATTACAGAACTTAAGAGTCTGCAAGTTTTGTTTCTTTCTTACAATCTTCTTACGGGGGAAATCCCTGAAAGGATTGGGAATTTGACTTATCTCCAAGTGGTAGATTTCTCTCACAATTCATTATCGGGTTCAATTCCTTTGAATATTGTTGGGTGCTTCCAGTTACTTGCGTTGATGCTCAGTAACAATAATCTTTCTGGAGAAATTAAACCAGAACTTGATGCATTGGATAGCTTGAAGATCTTGGATATAAGCAACAATGGTATTTCTGGTGAGATCCCGTTAACATTGGCAGGTTGTAAATCACTTGAGATAGTAGACTTCAGCTTCAACAATCTATCTGGAAATCTGAACGATGCCATCACTAAATGGTCAAACCTTAAGTATCTCTCATTGGCTGGGAATAAATTCAGTGGGAGTCTACCTAATTGGTTGTTAACATTTCAAATGATTCAAATGATCGATCTATCAAGGAATAAATTCTTTGGCTTCATACCAGATGGGAACTTCAATGGGAGCTTGAGTTTTAACAATGGTGCCATTCTTAATGAAGTTCCTTCAGAGCCATTTACTGCAAGTCATGATGTGGAGATCAAAATATCTGTGATGGTTGGTGATAGCAGTGATTTAAGCTTCAATTACCATCTTTCTTCGGTTGTTGGAATCGATTTGTCAGATAATATGTTGCATGGTCAGATTCCAGGAGGCTTATTTGGACTTCAAGGTCTGGAGTACCTGAACCTATCATACAATTTTCTGGATGGTCAGGTCCCAGCTCTAGAAATGATGTTGAGTTTAAGTGCCCTGGACTTGTCACATAATTCCTTGTCGGGTCAAATCCCGGAAAACATTTCCATCCTTAAAGATCTTACCCTCCTGAACTTATCATACAACAGCTTCTCCGGATTTGTTCCAAAGAAAGAAGGTTATTGGAGATTTCCTGGAGCATTCGTTGGAAATCCCAATTTGTGTTTAGAGTCTCCTGGAGAAGGATGTGAGGCAGCAAGCCTTCCAGCAGTGCCTGGAAAGTCATTGGATGAAATGGATGGTCCAATATCAGTTTGGGTCTTCTGCGTTAGTGCTTTTGTTAGTTTCTACTTCAGTGTGGTCGCCTTATTTTGTTCAGATCGTGTAAGAAATTATGTTCTTCAGACAAAAGTGATGTAGAAAGTGCAACGATCGTGAGCCAGTGAAGACCTCCATAGTCCATACCTTCTGCAGACGTAGCTCATTTCTTTTTCTTGAAAGTAAATTGTTTGATGTTCATTGTTGATGATGGTTGCCAATCTGAATAGAATGCATGAGTTTGTTAATATTAGTAAGATATGCCGCATTGTAGAATGGGACAATAGCCATTGTCATCCTAATAAAAAATGTTCCATGTAATCTGGGAGTAAGGTCTACCCTCTCAGGCTTGTAGTCCCAAGAGTTTTCCATTTCCCATTTGCCAATATTCTTGGCCTTCGGTAGAAGGATGCTAGATATTTCTTAAGAACCCTAAAAATTATACTGGGATGGCAAGTGGCCTGTGATATCAAGGATTAATTGTTCAAATTTTGGATTTTAAATACCTCTAGTGTTTAAACTGTTCATGGGAGAATATATGCCTTTAAAATCAATCTATGCCTAAGAAATGTCAACGATATGGGTCATTTTAAATGAGGTTTAAGAAGGGACATAATAAGGAACATAATGCTTAATTTGCGATAAAATGAAAATTAACAAATTTTAATGTTGATTTAGTGCATTGCTTGGAGATTTTATCCAATCTGTCCAGTTCCATACTTCCCTCTAAATATGCTGTATTTTTTTAACTTGAATAATAGCACAACTTGATGAACTTTGCACAACATTGGATATTACATTCAAGAATGTACACCAAAACTTAAATTATATATAGATAGTTAAGTGATCAATATAAGATTCATCACTTTAAAGTAATTATGGAGAATGTTTAGTTTTTCTTGATTAGTATTAATTCAAGAAATCTTGGTCAACGTGGAATAACACTTTAAAAATAATTTTCAAATGTCACTAATATAACCAAATACTAATGGTGAAGAACTAATGTAATTGGATCTAAGCAGAGAAGACATTAATTTCATGCTTTATGTCTAATCGAAATATTATATAATGAAAGAATTGAATTATTAAAATATCATGTAAAAAAAGATTAGTTAAAATTATTTTGACATTAATATTTGGGTGGTCATGACGTGTTATTGGATGTCAATATTGATTTATAGATATAAATTATTTAATTACAGAATTAAATATAAATTAAAAAGTTTAATTTATATAATATTAAATATGATTTAAGATTATAATTTATATCTATTGATAACATATTTGAGAATTTAATGGATAATGCAAAAGAATGTGTTAGAGAGAAAAGATGTTTTAATTAAGTTATATTTGATTGTAAAATTTGAGAAACTTTATTATTAAATATGATATATTTAATAAATAAAGATTAATATGAGATATTAGATCTTAGTTAGGCCCAATTGGTATTTAATTAAAATTAATTATATTTCTAATTAAAGTTTAATTAAAATTAGAATTTTATTTCAATTTAATTACTAAAAACCCAGATCTATTATAAATAGGCTTAAGCTCTAAGAATATATTGTTTAACCTCTCTACAACAGTTTTAGAGTTCTCTTAACTCATTTTGTGGATATCATTAGAGGTAAAATCCTTATGTAGCTTCGAGCCCACTCCTTTCTCTGAAATTGAATATCTTAAGTATTACGCTTGCCTTGATTTGAGTACACATTTGCCTTGAAATGTGGATGGTGTGTTTGTTAATCCAAAGGGCATAATGAGAAATTCATAGTGCCCTTTATGAGTTCTAAAAGTTGTTTTTGGAATGTCCTTAGGTTGCATCTGAATTTGATGGTAACATTATCATAGATCCAATTTGGAGAACCAACTAAAGCTGTGCAATTCATCTAGGATAATCTATACATATATGTCACACTCACAAATTATCTTTTTGTTTAACAAGTATCGCTAATGAAGAAAATGGATTGATACTACGCCTTATGAACCCTTGATTCATCAGTTACTGGATAGATTGTTCTATGATATTCTTCTAAAACCTTGAATAACAACATGGGCAAATATTAATGGTCTCCACATCCTTTTCCAAATGTATTTGATGATTTTAGCTCTTGTTTGATGGTAGTTGGGTTAGTTCCATGAAAATTATAACATAATTGGACAAGATGATGTTAATATCATTGAAAGTTCCTCATTGATCCTCCTTAATTCCCATCTGTTGTAGCTGGCATTTAATAGGATAAGTGAGCTGCATCATATAAAGTTGCCCTGTCTTTGAATGCTTTAAGAAAATGTTTACCCTAGACCACCTTAGATCCTCCACTCGGGTTGCCATTCAGGGTAACCAATTTTTTGTCCCATCTGAACTTCATTGTCCTCTTCCTGAACCACAAGCCATTGCATTCCCAATACTACATCACATCCTCTCAACGCTAACAACAACAATCTTAAACTATAAACCTTGCATAGACCACGTAAAATTCATACAACATTGGTTACAAGAAAATTTCAATCGTCCTCCTATGGTGATATATAATAGTTTAATTTCCCTGATATCACACACTCCTTTTTTAATAATGGAAGCTTCCACAAAAGTTGTGAGTACTTCTATTGTTTATCAAAAAATAGATTACTCTCTTTTGATACACTACCAAGGACTTCATTTGCTTGAATTTCCACTCTCCATCCATATCTACCACTGTCTGCAGGGATACATTAAGGGAAGAAGGCTCTATGTACTCATCACTTATCCATTCTTCCTCCATTTCTTAAGTTGAATCAGAGACATTTTTATTCCCTTCCACCAAATACAATTGTAGTTGTTTCTTCTCGCACTTATGATTTAGAATATATTTTTTGTCAAAATAAAAATAGAATATTTAGTTCTTTTTTTGTCAAACTCTTTATGGCTAACATGTCTAAATATCTTATTATTAAATCTAAGTTAGTGGGTAGGGAGCAATCCATCTACTGAAGAGTTTCCTTTTTTGTACCTTGATAGATTCTTGGAATGGAGTTGTTGTTTTCCCCTACGCTTGGCGTCTTTAATTTCCCCCTAAATGAAGTCGCACCTCTCTTTGTCAACATCACGACTTCTTATCTTTGTGCTAACACATATGCTTATTGTAATGAATTTGGTTTCAACATCTTAACTGTTTAACTCCATCTTAGGTTTAAGATCCTTAAGTAATAACCTAATTAAGTGATCTTCTAGTAGAGACAACATGTTTGAATAATGGTTGAACTGAGTAGAATATTATCGAATAGTGTTAGATTAATTTAATAATCATAAGTGTGTGACCCATATTACGCGGATTAATTTTAATATAAGGTGGGCTCAAGATAATGGTTATTGGGTTTGTAAAGAACATTATAATCACTAGGGTTTTATTATAATTAAAGAACCCTTTCCTCTGCCTTCATTCAAGTTAACAGTTACCAAAAGAGAAACGTACATTCTTGTAACATTGTTAAAGAACAAAGAAAAGCAAAAGGAGAGAGTGGATAAATCTTTTACATAGAGAAGGTTTTTGCAACCAAAGGATCAAAGATTTATTATTGTAGACACATATTAAGCATGGATTAAGGTTAGGATTTCTTTCTCTCTATTATAGTATGAATCCTATTGAATGGTTGAATCAATTGTGTTATAGATGATCTTAGGAAAATTCTAAACTTGAAATATTGTTTAGAATATTAAAGATTAAATTAACATGTGGTATCAACGCAAGATTATGACACTTTGATTTGCATTAAAATTAACCCTAAGATTCATGATAGCAATTAATATTGCTTAAGGTTATAGAATACTCTCGATATTGAGAAACTGAATGAATAAAAAGAACCCAACACCCCTACAAAGACTGTTATAGGGTTAGAAATAATGTATCTAGCGTATGTTGTAAAGAAAAAGGTCTCTGGGTTATCGAGAAAAGGTTAACATGATTGTGAGAATTTGGATTTGTTGGTTGTATGAATTTTGCAATTTGTAAGGTCAATGTTCGTTTTAATAACGGACTAAGTTTTGATAAAATTATTGATACCTATCCATTCGATGAGTGCACAAAACAAAAAGCTATAAATTTATTGTTCCCATGTACACTTGTTTGCTTTAATGATCACCCTTTTATCACCAAGGTCTCAGTTGACTATTTTGTTGTTCACTTCTATTAATTTAAGAAAAAGCCTACCATTAAAGGCTTCGAATTTGTGTTTGCATTAATTGTTTATTGCAATTTGCATGAATTCTGGAAAATAAAAGGTTGAAGAAAAGTCAATTATCTTGTATTTCTTAGGGCCAAACATTGAAAACCTTTAAGTTTGTAGTTGTAAAGAATAAATTGGATTAAAAGATCTAAAAAACGTGATTCCACGTTAGTAGGGCCTACCATGGAAGGCTTTAAATGATGTAAAGCATAACTGTCAAACTCATTTGTGAGTTTTAAGGGTTGAGGGTTAATGTTTCTTAGGTTCCACATGTTCTATCTTTTATGTTCATGTAATAGGAGAGAATAGATAAAGAAAGATAACGTTGTAAGGAAGTGGTTATGCATGAGCATGACAATGCGTTGAGACTTTTTCTTAAGTCTTATTATGTGTTTTTATATCGCATGCACATGCCTTCTCTAAGATGCATTTACTTGTGGACCTCTTGATAGTCCCTAAATTTTTTTAAACTTTACAAAATGATTTTAGGGTTGAAACATGTGGACATTTTATGTTGAAAAGTCAAAAAAGGTAAATATGCATGCAACCAATTATGTTTTGGTCTTGGTAATAATTGAATATGCATGTTAAAGCCTGTTAATTTTGGACTTTACATAATAATCTTTCAACAATATAGTAAAATTTCAAATTTATTCATACTTAATTAAATGTTTACTGTATGAAAAGCTTGTTAGACGCCAAAATTACCTTACTTGAAAAGATATTTAAATATTTAATTATGCTTTCTTTCAATTGTTCATATTATATGATGCTAATAAATGACGTAAAAGATGAACTGAACAATTGAGATTATTAATTATAACGCTAGGAGATCACCTAAAGATGGATCATTGCTTATAATTAATAACATTAAAGAGATTTATCGACATACTTGGTGAATATGTTTGTATATCCAAACATAACATGTATACTAACTTAAGTATGATTGACTGTCTATTAAAGTGTGCATATATATATGTTGTTAGCATTATTATGGATTAAGGATTGTATTTAAGTATTACCCAAAGGTGAACTTAAATATATATATTAAAGTTTATTATTGTCTGAATCTATTAATTGTACTCAAAGCATTAATGTATGGGTTTGTTTTTATATTTGTAGTTTCTAATAATTTGTTAGCCGTGAGCAATGGTTTAATCAAGTTCAATTGGTTAAATTATGTCGATTGGTCTGAGCAAATCCAATTTCAGTTGGGTATTATAGATAAGGACCTGACATTAGTTGCTGAGAAGCCTGCAACGATTACTGAGATTAATTCACAAGTCGAAAAGACATATTTTGAGGCTTGGGAAAAGTCTAATAGGTTGAGTTTAAACTTGATGCGATTGAAAATGATTGAAAATGTTAAGCCATCAATGCCTAATACAGACAATGCAAGGGAATTCATGATGAAAATCAAGGAGTACTCACAATTAGACATAGTTTACAAGTCTATTGTAGGAAATTTAAAGAGTGAACTGATAACCAAGAAGTTTTATTAGTCTTGACTATCCATGATTATGTAACACGCATGTTAAATCTGGCTACAAAATTGAAATCAATGGGTATGGATGTGAGTGAATCCTTCCTAGTACAGTTCATCATTAACTCACTTCCTCCTAAATTTGGCCAATTCCAAGTGAATTACAACATTCTTAAGGAGAAATGGAACTTTCAAGAAATTAAGGCCATGTTGCTGCAGGAGGAAAAGAGATTAAAGAAAATGAAGGAACACTCTGTTCATCTTAGAGTACACAATGAAGCTAGTAGCAGAAAAGGAAATCCAGGAAAGAAGAACTAGAAGGACAAAGCCCCAATGGAGGTTAATGAGGGCCAAATCCATAAAGAACAATGTTGTTTCTTCTGCAAGAAAGCTAATCTCCTCAAGAAAGATTGCCCTAGGAGAAAGGATTGGTTCAAAAAGAAAGGTATGTACTATATTTCAGTATGTTTTAAATTGAATCTTATCAAGGTGCCCAATAATACCTGGTGGTTAGATTCAGGTGCAACTACTCTTATGTCACATGTTATGCAGGGATTCCTTTCAATCCAAACCATAAATGGAACTGAAGAGTTCCTATATATGAGTAACATAATGAAAACATAAATAGAAAGCATTGGGATGTACAGATTGATTTTAGACACTAGTTGTAGTCTTGATCTTGAAAAGTGTCTTTATGTTCCTAAATTGTTTAGATATTTAGTTTTTGTTAGTAAGTTAGATAACATAGTTTTTAATTTCAATGTTTAAAACAATGTTTTTTCTTTGTGTAAACGACAGTACTATTATGATTATAGTATATTAATGGATGGTTTATATCATTTTAACCTTGATATTAATTATTATGAATCCTTGTTTCATGTTGAACACAATATTGGTAATAAATGTGGTGCACATAATGAACTTTCTGCTTATTTGTGGTATTAGAGGTTAGGTCATATATCTAGACAAAGGGTGAAGAGGTTAGTGAAAAGTAAAATCTTACCTCAACTAGGTTTTACAGGTTGTGATGTGTGTGTGAATTGCATTAAAGGCAAGCAAACCAAACATATATCTAAGAGTCCAACCACAAGAAGTACGGATTAACTTGAATTAATACACATTGATATATGTGGTCCATTTCATGTTCCATCTTGGGGTGGTGAAAAGTATTTTATCACCTTTATTGATGACTATTCACGTTATTGTTATCTCTATTTACTACATGAAAAGTCTCAATTAGTAGATATTCTTGAGATGTTCACTAATGAGGTAGAAAGACAGTTAGATAGAAAATTGAAAGTAGTAAGGTCTGATAAAGGTGGTGAATATTAAGGTAAATATGATGAGAATGGACAGTGTCCAAGTCCATTTGGAAACCTTCTTCAAAGTCGGGGCATTTGTGCACAATATACAATGCCCAGTATACAACAACATAATGATGTAGCTGAAAGGTGGAATCGTACTCTTATGAATATGGTTAAAAGAATGTTAAGTTACACTCCTGTACTTTTATCTTTATGGATGTATGCATTAAAGACATCTACATATCTACGTTCCTAGTAAAGCAGTTCTTGTAACACCTTATAAATTATGGACAGGTAGGAAACCTAGCTTGAGACACCTACAAGTTTAGAGTTGCCCAGGTGAAATAAGGATTTATATCGTTCTTGAAAGGAAGCTTGATACAAGAACTATTAGTGGTTACTTAATCGGTTATCCAGAAAAGTCCAAAGGGTAAATATTTTATTGTCTTAACCATGGTACAAGAATAGTTGAGTCTGGTAATGCTAGGTTCATTGAAAATTAACAAATTAATGGGAGTAGGGAACCACAAAAGGTGGATATTCAAAAGAATAAGGTGAAAAAATCTTCATCCAGTGTCTCTTCTCAAGTTGTTGTTCCTCTTATTGTATCATAGTCACGCAACATAACTGAACAATAAATTAATGTAGTCACGTTAAGTTAGTTTTGTTAACTTAGTTATTACTTTCCAGATGTTGTATATAAGAGGCATACTATACACGTTTCATTAATAACTGAGTATCATATTTCTCTCTCCAACTTTACTCTTCACTTACGTCTCTCTCCTATTTTACATAACTTTGGATGGTATCAGAAAATACGGTTATCGCAGACTCATCTTCGTCGATTCCTTGAAAGCTAAGCTTGATTTAATTGATTGGTTAGTTGTTGAAGCTGATCTGCAAGGTTCTACGTTGAGTTGAAGTAAAACTTCTTTATTACAGATGGCAAGTATTAGTGACGCTAACAATGGGTCTTTCGGAACTGCGGTGACAATTACTGTAGCGATCGATCCTCTTCTCTTATCTAGTGGAGATCATCCTGGTATATCTCTGACTACTGTTCAATTTAATGGCATAGGATTTCTAGGTTGGAGTCATACTATGAAAATGGCGTTGGGTCCTAAAATGAAATTAGGTTTTATAGATGGTTCATGTATTAAGCCTGTTGCTGTTACTGATCCTGATTATCACAAGTGGATCAGATGTGACTACATGGTTGCGTGTTGGATTTTAAACTCTATGATTCCTAAGATTTCTGATTCTTATTTATATGCTCAATCTGCTGAGCAATTATGGAAAGAGATCAATAAAAGGTTTGGCCAGAGTAATGGACCTCTAATTTACTAAATTGAGCATACATTGAGTCAAACTACTAAGGGAAACATATCTGTAGCTTTTTACTTTAGTAAGCTCAAGAGGTGCTGGGATGAATTGCACAGCTTGGTATGCCTATTTGTACCTGTGGCATAATGAATGAGAAATTCATTGAGATGGATAATAGATCCAAGCTCATGCAATTTTTAATGAAACTCAATGATGAGTTTGAAGGAGTGCAAAATCAGGTGTTGTCGATGGATCCACTTCCTTCAGTTAATAGGGCTTATTATTTGGTTTAACAAGTTAAAAAATAGCAGGAGGTGACTAGTCATGTTGCAGATCTAGTTGCCTTCTCGGTTAATAGTGGAGTTGGAGGTTCTAAAGAGTTTAATGTGAGCTTAAAAGGTTTTAAGAAACCTGGTAGAAGGTATTGCACTCATTGTAAGCAAGAGGGACATCTGTATGACAGTTGCTTCGAAAGGATTGGATATCCTGACTGGCACAAGGGTAAAAAAGAAAAGAGATCTAGTAGGATGGCTATTCATGTTACTGCTAGTAATGGTCAGCTAAATGAAGGTGATAGAGATACACCACTAGAGCTGGATGATGATGAAGGCAGTCAAGTGAATTAGAAGATGATCATTCAAATGTACCAGGAACTAGATAGTATTATGAGGAAGTTTAAGACAAAGACTACCGTTACTCTATATGATGTTGCAGGGACCAATGTAAATTTTGCAGGTATTGCTTTTAACTCATCTGTTTTTTCTTATTTGCACAATGATAAAATGCATGGGAATTGGATTGTGGATACTGGAGTGTTTGACCATATGACTCTATACAATCACCTTTCTTGAATACCAAATCGCTTTCCAAGCCCATTTCTATTACCTTACCCGATGGTTCAACTATGACTGTTACATTGGTTGGATCTATTTATATAAATCCTACCTTGATCTTGCATAATGTATTGCATGTACCTGAGTTTAAATACAATCTTCTATCTGTTAGTAAATTACTCAAATCCAAAAAACTTGTGGCACATTTTTACCCATTTCAATGTACCTTTCAGGACCATATCACTAGTAAAGTTATTGTTGTTGGCAAAGGTATTAAAGGGCTATACTATTTTGAGGATGTTCCTCCTGAAAACTCCGTAGATTTTTTAATTCATTCTGTTCAAAGTCTATCCAAGATAGACAAACTTTCACATACTGTTAAACATTCACGTTTTGTTGCTCAAAATAATGTAGACTTGCAAACATTTCATGCAAGATTGGCATACTTCAGCCTTTAAACTTTGTCATGTTCCTGAATGTAAGCAATTTGATGTCAATAAATTCTTTTATGATACTTGCATAATAGCTAAATGTAACATCCCCTCACCTATGGGAAGGGTAAAATAGTAATTTGGAACGGGTTAGGAGTGTTTAAAATTGTATTGACATGTTCATGCATTCATATATGCACGTGGATAGTGAATAGTGAATTTTGCACAT
>JAOTAY010000001.1:20879107-20899529 GCA_025629805.1 Erythroxylum baracoense
GCATTTGTTTAATGTGTTTGATTGTGTGAAAGGCTTAAAGCCTTATACTGAGAAGTGAAGGCTTAATGCCTTACACTTATGTGATTTATATGATACTTCTGATAGGTGATCTTGTGAAATATCTGTAAACTGTTTAATGTGTGGATCATTATGATATATGCTCAATGTGTTGCATGAATTGGGTGGACCATCGATGATGGTTACCTCACTGAGTTTACAAACTCACCCAAAATTGCAACATATTTTTCAGGACCAAGAGTAGACTCCTAGCTCCAGAGGGACTTTTCTGGTCGTGTAGATCTTGTTGGCGAGAGAGGTCATGGCTCACAGGTCGGTCAGCTGAGATTTTTAGGATGACCTAGTTAGATTTGATGTATTCTTCCTCTTTCATATAGCATTCTGTACTAGGTTTTTGTAGGTATGTACAGACAGTACAGTCTGAGATGATGTATAAACTTTTGATTTTGATCAATGAAAAGAGGAAGAATTTGGGTTTAAAAATTACTGTGGTTTATAATTACTGCTTTATTATTCAAATTGATATAATGCCATGTGGAGTATTGTAGTGATCGCACGTAGCGCTCCCTTATCATAGGATATGTACCGAAATGACCTGCGGGTGTCCCGGTGCGTACCCTACTGTAAGAGGGTGTTACACTAAATCTCATAAAGTACCTTTTCCTAGAAGCACACACATCTCATTTATACCTTTTGAACTCATTTATATTGATCTTTGGGGACCATATAGAACTGGCAATATTGATGGTTCAAGATGCTTTCTCACTTTAGTGGATGATTTCTGTAGGGCCACTTGGACTTACTTACTTAATAATAAGAATCAGGTTAGCATCATTTTTAGTTCCTTTGTGAGGTATGTCCAAAACCATTTCTCAAAAACACCCAAGTATGTGAGGTCAGATAATGGTTCTAAATTTGTTAATTCACAGTGTGGGCAATTCCTCAGAGAAACTGGGATCATTCATCAAAAGACCATGACTTACACCCCTTAACAAAATGGTGTAGTTGAGAGAAAACATAAACATTTGCTTGATATTGCTAGGTCACTCAAAATACATGCAAATTTACTCGATTATCTTTAAAGAGAGTTCCTTTTATTAGCCACCTATCTCATTAATAAAATGCATACACCCATATTAGCCTGGAAAACACCTCATGAGTTGTTGTTTCACTCCAAACCAGAATATACTCATTTGAGAACAATAGAATGCCTTTGTTATACTGCTAAAGTTAGTCCAAAGGGTGATAAGTTTTAACCTAGAGCTAATAGATGTGTGCTTATAGGGTACCCTCTTGCCCAAAAGGGATATAAACTTCTTGATCTCGAAAGTAATTGCATTTTACTGAGCAGAGATGTTTTTTTTGAAGATATATTTCCATTTCGAAATTCACATTCTTTTAATGTGTTAGTTCCCACTATTCCTATTGCTGTTATGTCTCCTTTTAAAATACTTCTCCTTTTGTAGATTATACAGACAATTCCTCTCCTGTTATTGGTGTTACTCCTTTTCTTACTAATCATTCATCTCCCTATATTTCTTTTCCTTCACCTGAGAGTTTCAATACCTCACCTCCTTTGTCTCCTATGCCTATTCCTCAAAATTCACCTGCAGATTTTCCTACAAATAATACTTCTCATTCTCATTCACCAGTACCAAAAAGGTCTCAAAGAAATAAAAGGCAACCATATTGGTTGCAAGATTTTTTCCTGAGTGCTAATGCCAACAGTGTTGCTTATTCCACTTCTCAAACCTACTCAACATCTCATCCTCTCTTTGCTGATAAAGACTTCCATCACCTACCCTATGATCATGTGGTCTCATTGGCTAAGGTTTTCACTACTTATGAACCTGCTAACTATGTTGATGCTAGTCAGGATAAGCAATGGGTAGAGGCAATGCAAAGAGAGCTCGATGCCCTGAAGAGGAATGAAACTTGGGAGTTAACTATTTTGCCTGCAGGACATAAAGTCATTTCCTCTAAATGGGTGTATAAGGTGAAGTATAATTCGGATAGAACTGTAGAAAGATACAAGGCCTGGTTGGTTATAAGAGGTTTTGACCAAAGGGAAGGTAAGGATTATAAACATACTTTCTCTTTTGTAGCTAAGCTTGCTATTGTTCGGGTTGTAATAACATTAGCTACTACTAGGAATTGACCTATTCATTAAGTAGATCTTAATAATGCTTTCTTGCATGGTTGTATTGATCAGGAAATTTATATGTTTCCTCTTGATGGTTATACTGAGGCTAAACCTGGTCAAGTTTGTCTATTGAAGAAGTCCTTATATGGCCTTAAACAGGCCTCTAGACAGTGGAATAAAGAGTTTACTAGGTTCTTGGTTCAGTTGGGCTACAATCAGTCCGTCCATGATTATTCTTTATTTGTTAAGCAATCAGGTAGTAAGTTTACTGCAGCTTTGGTGTATGTTGATGACTTTTTGATCATTGGTAATGATAATTCAGAAATTGTTGATCTAAAGGCAGCTTTGCATACCAAGTTTACTATCAAAGACTTGGGTCTTGCAAGATATTTCTTAGGCATTGAGCTGCATAGAACTGAGCAAGGAACCTATTTGAATAAGAGGAAGTATATTTAGGATATTTTGACAGAGGCAGGTTTGACAGGAGCCAAACCGTGCTCAACTCCTCTCCCTCAGCATTTGAAACTCGTCATTACCGAAAGAGCACCTATGGAGAATCCGGAAGAGTATAGAAAGGTTGTGGGCAGATTATTATATTTGACAATGACTCAACATGATATTTCCTATGCGGTGGAAAATCTAAGTCAATTCTTATCTACTCCTAAGGTTCCTCATATGCAGGCTGTTCTTCATATGCTTAAGTACTTAAAAGGGTCCATTTTTGCAGGATTATTTTATCTTGTACAGTCTTCACTTCAGCTCACTGCTTTTTCTGATGCAGGTTGGCCATCTTGCTTTATGTCTAGGAGTTCTCTTACTGGTTTTTGTATATTTTTGGGGCATGCTTTGGTGCCTTGGAAGACAAAGAAACAACCTACTGTTTCTAAATCCTTCACAAAAGCAGAATATAGGAGCATGACTGCAACTACAAGCGAGCTTCTCTGGTTATCTTATCTGCTCAAGAATTTGTGTATACTTGTTCAATTACTTGTTACTATGTTTTGTGATAATAAAGCTACCCAACAAATAGTAGCTAATCCATGTTTTCATGAAAGAACTAAGCATTTGGACATAGATTGTCACTTTACTCGTGAGAAAATCCAAGATGGTTTCAAACTGCTTATATTCCATCTACAATGCAATTGGTTGATGTTATGACCAAAGCACTTGGTCAGGAGTCACACTCGGCACTTTCATCCAAGTTGGGTCTTCCTCTATTTCCAATTTGAGGGGGGGATGTGAAGACTAGTGTATTGTACTAAGTGCTATGTAGTCAAGTTGTATTGAGCGTTATGTAGTCAAGTTAAATTAGTTTCGTAAACTTAGTTATTACTTTCCGGATGTTGTATATAAGAGGCATACTGTACACTTTTCATTAATAACAGAGTATCATATTTCTCTCTCCAACTTTACTCTTCAATTACATCTCTCTCCACTTTTACACAATTATTGAGTTGTGATGGTGGAGTTGCAGTTTTTAAAGCTGGTTTTATAAATGATAAACTTGAGGTTTGTGCTTGTGCTTATGGGGTTTAGCAAGCTATTCTCTTAGGTCTTAAATAGATGAAGCAGGAGTTGATTTGTGGTTCTGCTACTTCCTTCACATCTATATTCTTTTCTTTTCTTCAAAATCTCTTCATAGTTTCTGTATTTCTTAAGAGGAAAGGGCATGTTAAGGATTACCTAATACGCACAAGTATCTAACTAAGACGTTCCACAAATTCTTTTGAAAGGAGCAGCTTAGGTTTCACATAAGAGGAAGTAAATGAGAAAGGAATAAACTGGTGAAAAGGCATGAAAAATGTCACCTAAGGCAGTGAAATAATCATAATGTACCTTCACTTAGCAACGTCCTAAATTGTTGAACCTTACATTCTTATCAGCAGTTGATGGAGAACTAATTAGTGAAACTAAACCAAACCCCATTACTGAATAATTCCATCTGATAAACAATTTGCGATGATTGAGTTTGTTAGCAGAAGTAATTGATTTCAACTTCTGACCAAAATACTCTGATTTCAGATGTTATGATCTTCCGCATTTAAGAAAAGCTTATAGCATGAAACCATGTTCATAACCTTCAAACTTAATTATGCAGGAAAGTTGGTTTGTGTTTAACGTAGCAAGTATTAAATCAACTACTTCGGTTCAAGAATTCAATCTTCCCCTCCCTTAAAAGTCATTTTCGGCCTTACCTGTCAACGGACCGAATCAAATTTAATTGAAATCTTTTGATAGTCACGTTAAGAATTGGTGGGCACTGGGCATTTGTAACAGATTAATATTTCAACTCATGATCTGTCGGCACATTTGGCGTAGAGGGTTATTTAAGCATATACTGATACTTTTCTATGTACATGATACTGAAAATGAGTATAAAATATCGATTTAAGGTCTCAGGCTGGAAGATTTAAGCTTATTATGTCGAAAAATAGTGATTTCATCGATTGAATGATTATCCAAAGTTGCTAGGAACGCTTTCATTTTGGTTTCTTGATACCAAAAAGAGCAATACTGAACGAAGCAGAGCAAGCAGCAGAAACGAAGCGTGTTAATTGGAACCAAACACGCCAGAATAATGGATTATTGATGTTTTTTGTAACTCATTCTAGCATAATGGCGGACTATATGTATAACCATTAATCATCTTGTTCTGTAGTCCATAGATTGAAATGCAAATATAATACTAACTCCAACAAAGCTCATCATTCGCAGAACCCGATGTGCCTGAAAAAGTGGTAATAGAAAAAACATCAGAAAGTACAGCGAGAGGCCTGTGTTTGTCCATACTGTGTACAACCCTAAAAATGCAATTGCGTGAGAAGCCAAAAGTTACTGTCCACGTTCTCTTCTACTTTGTCTGTGCACCTTCTTTGTGCCATTTCGACATCTCTTCGATGGTATACAAAAGCTCTCATTTCTGAGCCACTTGAAAATGCCAAAAGCCGAAGTAAAAGTGAATGAAAAACTCATGGGAAGTCATGCAATTTACCAACACTTTTTTCTTTTTTAGTAAATACAAGTTAACAACACTGTGGTGTATAGGATATGTGTCGTCAAAAACTATAATCCGTTTTCATCACTCTGTTGCTCAAGGTCTTTGACGTGTCAGCAAGTCCCTTTAAACCTTCACTCTCACCAGCCGCTTCATCTTCTTCTTCTTCTTCTTCTGCTTCAGCCTCAAAAGCTGGATGATTGAGAATATTATTCAGCAACTGTGTCCCTCTAAGTGCATTAGTCAAAGGCAAGTGACCTTCAGGGGTGTCATTATTGAGCTCCCACATGAACTCATCAGGAAACGCTCTGTAGTTGTATTGCTCTACTTCAGTATCCAGCTTCTTCATCCACCCAAGCTTGATAAACAACTGAGTGAAATCTTTTTTAGCCTTCTTCATCCATATCCTTTTCTGCGCACTGTATCCAAACCTGTTGTTGCTGTGCTTTCTCCACAGCTCATCAATGGCCTTAAGGTCTTTATCTGGGATGAACTTTACTTCGGAGAAGAAAACATAACCTCGTTTCTGTGCAGCTTCTCCTGCAAGGACTATGAGAAGGCGGCGAGTCTCCTCATCCGCTTGCCGGAAGTTCTGGTCTGAGAGATATTGGCTGAGAAGGTCGAGAGAGAAGGTTTGGGGTGAAGATGGAGCTGCAGGGGTGGCAGACGTAGCAGAGAAAACAGCAGAGGGACTGTTTTCAGATGAAGCGGAGGTGATGGAGATGGAGAGGTGAGAAGTGGCAGTTGAAGATGATATGGAGGTGGTTGGTTTCAGGAAGAAAGAGTTGGAGGAGGGCAAGGTGGACTCAGAGGGTTGGAGCTTAAGGAGTGAATGATTATGGTGGAGGAGGGAATTCAAAGAGTTGGTAGCCATTAGAGAAAAGTTGGAAGGCCAAGCAATGGAGAGGAAGGGGTGTGAAGGAACAGAGAAAGTGTGTTAATGGAGGAAGGATATGAGAAGCCAAAAATGACAGTGAGATAAGGAACTAGTGAATAGGTGAAGGGTGTCATCAAGAGCAATACTATGGAGGCTTCTGATTGGCCAAATGTGGGATAGGCTATATCCTCTCTCTCAAATTCTCATGGACAAGAGAGAATAATTTAAAGATTCGTGAAATAATTTCATATTTTATATATCTTTTCGTTTGTTTTTATTCTTCCATTATTTGCAGTACAGGAGAAGACAGAGACTCAAGACAAACAAGTGGTCTGTACTTTTGTGTAGTTCTGTTGTTTCAAAATATCTATAATTTAATTTAGTAAAAATGCCATATAATTTAATAGTTAATCAAATATAATCTTTTATTATTATTTTGTAGATACAAAGACATTATTTAATTTCAATTCCATTCTTCTGTGGTTTATTATTCATAAAAATAAAAATTTTAATATTTAAACATACTGGGAATTGAAGAATCTAATTGGAAATGGATATGATTTCTTTAAAACTAACATCAGGACGTTTCATTAAAGAATATTAACTGTAATCAGCAATTGTTTGACGATGCGTAAAAGGAAAATCTAACAAGATTCAACTGGTACTCACTTTGTGTTTACATAATCATCACAAAAAGGACACCATCTCAAACAAGATTTTATTCCAATATGAAATTTTCTCCACTGAAATTATTACATCTTTATGACAAAAGACTTGATCCTAATGTTTAAATCGACAAATTTAACTTCAAATTTTTAAGAAGACAAATAAAACTTTAATATTTGAAAAATATTTAAATATAATCTCAAAATAACAGAAAAATTAATAGTTATATACGTATTAATTTATTACTTTTGCGGGCCCTACATAGTCTTGTTAAATAACTTTTTTAAATTAAAAAATTAATTAATTATTATTTGTAGGACCCAACATATCTAATTTTGATTAACGTAACTAATTAACGTAAATAATTATTCTGCTAAGTTAACATATTAGTTAACCCTAACTTGTATTAACCTAATAATTATATTAACTAAAAAAACTTATTAAGTAAACTAATTATAATTATTATCTACGGCAGAGTTAACTCCTAATTTCACTAATACAATTAAAATCCCTAAATCAAAATGCTCAAATTTTCACCGAGCTTTCCCTACCTTCATCACCATCTATAATTGCCTTATTGTAGGTCATTGGCAAAGTCGTCACCAATAGCCCAATAAAGTCGTCACCAATTTTAACTTGAGAAAGTGTTGAGTTTACTGAGGTAAAGAATTTACATCTGAAGTTTATCATTGCCTATTTACTTTGTCTGTTAGATTTTGTCTAGTGTTTTGACTACCTATATTTTGTGGGCTACTCATGGGAGGCAATGCCATATTGGGACATATATGTATTGGGTTGCCTTTGATGTGGTCTCGTCTTAAGTTTATTGTTTCTACATTGTTAGATTCTGTCGTGTGTTTTGGCTACTTTCTTCTTGTGGTCTACACATGGGAGGCAATCCCATATGGAGACATACTTGTTTTGGCTGCTTTCCTGATTTATCCCAATTTGTACAGACTGTTCTTGAATATTTGTTTCTTTAATTGTTGAAAATATTGTTTTCCTGGTATATAGTGTTTTTTTTCCCCTAGCATGGATCAAGAAGTATAACAATTGGAATTAGTTTCTAAGGTGTTTATGATGAATATGATTTATTTGTTTGATGAAATTATTATAACAATAAATGTCTAATCAATATTTTATTACGCATTAGGAACATGAAGTTAATTATTTTTTCACTAAAAAGTTTCTAGTAAATATTTTTTTATATAAAAATCAAGTGAACGATGATGATAAGAGTACAATCCACATTCATAAAACTAGATAGAAACTAATGACTGAACAAATGCAAAATTATATTTACTATATATGAAGTTTGACACAATTATATCTTTGTGATTTTAATGATATTTATAGCCATTTTAGTCAAGTAAGACTTGTAATTTTTGATTGTTAAACCAACAGGGAGGAAACACCAGTCTTTTGAACTCACTTCAATCCTACCTGGGAACTCCAAGGACATATTGGATGAGTAAAAGCCAACATAGTTTGCCAGAAATTATTTCCTTCACATTTATAGTTTGAAGAAGTGCTTTTATGCCTTTATCTGCAAACTTAATTATGGAATGTATAAACTCTATCAATTATCATAGTTACAAGTCTTGCTTTCTAGTAGGCTAACTGGTGAGGCATGAGTAGTTCTCCATCTGAAGCAATATGCTAGATTACTTGCATGAGACTATTAGGAACTTATACAATACAAGTAGTTTAATTAATCATTTTTCCATCTACACATAACATGCGATTGTTTTGTAACCTTGTATTTGTATTGCTAGAAACATTGGTATTATTTTTATGGACTACTAAAAGAAGTGATCCTAAATGTAAAGTCTAGTAATTGGTTTATGTATATGCACTTAATGGCTACAAACATGGCTGATAGGAGATCTATGTTGTCTATAATGTTTTTTTTTTAAATTGCTACAATGATAGCTTAGTTCCTTTAGCATGATAAGTTGAAATTATATTACCTATTACATTAAATACTACATTTCTCTCTAACATACCTCAAATAACAAGTTAAAGGCATTTCCAAAATAAAATTTTTGTTTTTTTAATCCAATATTAAGGTTTTTGCCTTCATATTTGTCTATCTTTATTTTTAAAAAATTTTGTATGGTCCATCGATTTTGCTCTGGTCAGCTTTATCTTATAATGCAATAATGTTGGCTTTAACTTTTACTTAGATGTATCATTTAAGAATGGTTAATTAATAACTGTTGTTTAAAATTTAAGTGGCAACCCAATGCATATATTTAAGAGTTTGTAATATGGGTTATCTATATTGCTTAGTTTTTAGAATGTAATAATCATTTCATTGCATTTTTATTTTAACTTGCATGTGTGTTTATATTTATCTCCTACAGTCAATGAGTTTTAACCTTTTATTATGTAGCAATTCAGTGATTCTGCCTAAACCATGTGTTTACACTATTTTAATTAAACTCATATCATAATATTTGCTTATCAATATGTTGTTGTGTTTGGGCCACTAATGTAGATGAAATTATTTTTTAATGATTGCTTTACAAGTTTTAATGGCTCAATATGGAAGTTTAAGGCTTTTTTATGGTGGATATTTCATGTTGGAGCCTGAGTTCAAAAATGTTGGTAGGGATATTGCTACATTTGATAATATTGACATTGACTATATTAGAAATAGAAAAATATATGAGATGGAATTGGAGTGAGGGTATGATCAAATTGATAAGGCATATTATAGATTACCTGGTTTTAACTTTAACGAGTCACTAAGAGTTATATAGTCAAATGAATGTTGTATTAAGCTAGCAAACCTTATGCAAATACATGAGATTGTTGATGTATATGTAACTCATAATGTAGGAACACATATCCATGCTCCTGACATATTATATATTAGTGGAGGAGAGGCCTATGATGATGACAGGGTGTAAAAATGTATGAGAATTTAGAGAAACATGGTGCACAAATGGATGAGAATATAGAGGAATAAGGTTTAGATGTAAATGAAAATTTGGAAGAACAAGGTTCATATGTGAATGAAAAATTGGAGGTACAGTGTGCATAAATGGATGTGCACAATTTCAATCAAACTTTTATGTTGACATTTCAGATGGACATTATCCAGTTGAAATTGAATCATCAAATTATGTTAATGTTATTAGTACTGATGAATATCCTATTGGAGAGGAGGCAGGTGAAACTTTATGAAGATCCAGTTTAAATATTAGGCATAATCTTACAGAGGTTGCACATGAGTGGAGGTTGGGAATGGAGTTCGAAACTGCAAGAGAATTTAAAGATGTTGTTGTAGATTATATAGTACATATCGGATACAATGTTAGGTTAAAATAATGTGAGATTAATTAGATTAGGTATGTTTGTATTGATGGATGCCCATGGGTTTTGTATACTAGATATGATAAGAACGAGAGATGTTTTAGGGTTAAAACTTATAACTCTAATCGCACTTGTTTCACAAAAAAAAAAAACCAAATTTGGTTTTTGCCAAATTCTTGATAAGAAACTTCAAGGATAGAATTTTAGAGAAGCCTAGTATCACAACCAAAAAAATGGTCAAAGAATGCACAAAGAAGCTCAATATTTTTGTTAATTCAAGCATGTGTAAAAGAGCAAATAAGAGAATAAGGAAAGAGACAGCAGTATATTATATTAATGAATATGCAAAGTTGTAAGGTTATGTACATAAATTAAAGATAAGCAATCCTGAATCAACAGTTGAGTTACAATTATCAAGAAATCGAAGAAGTTCATTACTATAGGTATGTTATGTTATACAATATATTAATACTTCATTAATGTTATCCATTGGTAAGGATGGTGATGGAGGAATGTATCCATTGGCCTGGACAATTGTAAAGGTAGAACAACACAGTTTCATAGAGTTAGTTCATGAATTTGTTAGCATCTAATTTGAAATTGGAAGATGGTGAAGGAAGTACAATCATTTCTAATATATAGAAGGTATGTTAATATACTTACAATTGAAATCATCATATTATGTTAATATACTTACAATTGAAATCATCATATGAAACATTAAATAATATCTTTTTAATTTGATTTAGGGATTAATCAGGGCTGTAAAAGAGACTTTGTCGAATGCAGATACCGAATGTGTGCAAGTCATATATATCACAATTGGCATAGCAATTGGAAGGGAAAGGACCTCATAAAGCATTTTTGGAATTGTACTTGGTTAAACTATGTTAAAGATTTCAACAAGCAACTAAAGAGGTTTGACAAAATAAGCCCTAGATGTGCTTTTTAACATTACTTGAATATACTAAAGAGAGCTGGGCTAGATGTCATTAATCCTTTGAAACTAAATGTCCGATAGTTGACAACAATATAAATGAAACCTTTAATAGGTGGATCCTACCAATAAGGGACATGCCATTGATTAGCATGCTTGAGATAAATAGAATAATAGTGATGAAGAGGCATTGTTGAGAGTAGACATTTTGTAGTCAGGTGGAAGTTAGATATTGCACCAAATATAATGAAAAAGTTAGAGAAGAGCAAAAAAGAAGCAATGCAGTGGAGAATTGTATGGAATGGTGGTGGTATTTATGAAGTTTCAAAGGGTGATGGGAAGCATATTGTCAGAATTGGTAAACAACAAACATGTAGTTGTTAAGCATGGGATCTATATGATGTTCATGCAAATATGTGATTAGTGCAATCTATCACTTAAGACAAAATGTTGAAACATTCGTAGATTCATATTATAGGAAGGGTTAGTTCATGAGTTTGTATGAACATGTGTTATAACCAATTAGAGGTGAAATTTTCTGGCCTTTAAGTGATGTAAAGGTGATACATTTTCCACCTAAAAGAGTTATGTCCAGTGACCTAAAATTTAAAAAGGAAACAACAAAATGAGCAAAAGAAAATGAAAAATCCAGGTAATTTGTGTTAGAAAGGGCCAACGTAGAAATGCCAAAAATGTCGCCATTCTTGTCATAACTCCAGAAAATCCAACATAGACACCTTAACTCAGTATGCCAAGGCTTTTTCACAAGTGCGTACACCTTACTTCAGTCATATGAATATCATTTATAAACATACAGTAACTAATATTTATCATTATGTTAACCAGGTTAAAATAGAGGCAATTTTATAGTTATACCAGTTTTCAGTTTTATGTTAATTATTATTGTCTTTAATGACTGGCAAAGTTGTTTTCATTACAACTATAGTTAAGGGATGTGAATTTTGTTGATGATAATGCTATATAGAGTCAACAAAGCAATTTTGTAAGGAATATATTTTTACTTAATTTGTCGTTGTTGAAATAATTACCAAGCGTGTTTCTATTTTATCTTCCATTTTTTAGGTTGGTACATCTGGACATTTCAATAAAAAAAAGTTTAGAGATATTGACCCACACACATTTCAATTATCATTTAAGTTAAAGGGTTTACGATTCAGAGGAAATTTTAGTATTACTTGACAACAATTACAAGTTGAAGCAATTAGAAGGAGAACATCATTGTCATAATCATCATAACCTGAACTTTCGTAGTTAAACAAATGAAGCAAACATCAATTAGTGATGCCTTAAACTTTTTAATATTTTTATATTTGTCCCATTGAATTTTACATATGTGTGCTAATGATAATGGTGAAAAATCTTTACATTATATCAACACAATGTAATCTAATTTTTTAATATTTTGATATTTGTCCCATTAATTTTTAGATTTATATGCTATTGATAATGCTGACAAATGTTTATGTTATATAAATATAATGTAAATATTGAATCTTTTGGTAAGATCAATGTGAATATCTGCACATTTACTTCAACCTCTCTCTCTCTCACTCGCTCTCTCTCTCTCTTGTATAGTTTGCTTTTTTGTGCATCTAGGTGTTTTTTAGCTGTCACTTACTTAGGGAAATGCCAAAGAAGACATGGATATTGGAAGATCATGCTAGTGACGATGGCTTAACATTTGACAAGATATGCAAGGAGTGAATTATTCATTGTCTACTGGTTTTATATAGTAGTATTCTTTTTGCTTCATTACATAATTCATATATAAATTTCAAAGCCAAATTTTTCATAATATAGTTGAAAATTAATATTAACATGTTAAAATTCAATATAATACTCTCATAACATAAGTACAAATAAAAAGTATTAGAACTATAACAAATGTTATTACAATGTTCATTAACATAAATTTAATTTCGTTTTTCTCTTTTCTCAATAAATTTATGCCTTCTTCAAAAGCTTCATTTGTTCTTTAAACTCTTTTGTTGTGCTTGTTTCAACCTCCTTCTTTAACATTGATAATTCATTCCTTAATTTTTGAATCATTTGAACGACTCTCTTGGTAAATTCTTCATCGTATTATTTGAAAAAGTTGCGTCTCCTAACCTGAAACATTCAATTTCATTAAATAAACCTTAAACACAAGTTTAAAATTCAATTTCATTAATCAAATAATAGTAAATTCTCACTGGATAATTGAGGCATCCATAAAATCTCCAGCCAGGATTATGACCACTCTATGAATTCTTTAATAGGGTCTTTAGTCCACAATAGCAAACCCCATTACCTAAATTTGAACTCATTATTGTATTAGTCGATGATGATGATTCCATTTGCACACTCAAGAAAAATCATAATGTAAATTTACCTACCAAGACAACATCAATGCCAAATATAAGATAATCTTTGTGAAGTGATGGATATCAATCCTAACTACCCTAACTTTTCTAACATAGCATCACGCAAGTCACTTCAATATCAATTAATTGTATTTGGTAAATAATAATGCTTTTACATATGAGAAAGATCTATATAAATTGGATTTGATCCAGGATTCTACAATTTTTCTATATATGCTAATGCTACTAATGAACTTTGACCAACCAAACTCAAACTACGAACACCTTGACAGAACACCTTGACATAAGCAAACAACTTTAATTCACCTATATTCAAACAACTTCAACTCATCTGTATGCAAACAAAATTTGGAATTCATCTCTTTGTAAACAACATTTGGAATTCATCTATATGCAAACAACTTCAATTCAACCAGAAGCAGAAAAATTTTTAAACATTTGTTGTGACACTACACTTTAATACCATCTTCTATGACACTCTAAGAAAACTACAGAAAGGTGACATTGTAACCTAAAACTTGAAACTAGAACAATGTAGATGAGAGAACTGAAGTTCTCATTGATATAGATGAAAGCTCAAAGAAGTAGTCTAAATATCAATTAATAATAACACTTAAGGGATCAATAACTCCAATGTGTCTCAAATTGAAATAAATGAAAGCAACCCTGGAATATCCTAAATGTCCACAGTCATAAGCTGGCAGAAATAACCAAATAATGCATATCACGAGCTAAGTTATATTAAGGGAAACTCAAACTCTATTTTGCTAGAATGTATACTAGATGAAATATAGAAAGCCTAATATAATTAGGAAATAGATTCTAGTCAAAACATTAAAGTCATTGTCTCTTGTAAGTCACCCAAGCTCATACCTCAAATTTTTATTCCATTCATATTACCACTATCAAATTAAATAAGAAAAAATATTTATGTTAATCTCAATCTATGCACATGTATATTCATGACTAGTAGCCTGAGTGATCTAACTTATCTAACATAGGATGCAAAGAACTCGATAGTGATGACATAATTGGTGAACTTAATGGAGGAGGAAATAAGGTCCAACTATGGCTATGGGACAATATCAATCAACTACACTCAAATTTAGGAAATTAATCTTAAAGTATATGAGTAAACCTTTAAGCACGGTGAAATCCATCAAAGTGAGGGTAGTGTCATTATTTATTTTTAATTCTTTAAAACATCTTTAACAAGAATTGAATCTTTTCAATAATTATAAGCAAAAAATCTTGATAAAGAATAGATACTACCAATGATTCCAATTAAATATAATAAACAACTTCTCACTTATTCAAGGCTGAAAGATCATCAAAAGGGCAAAAAGGATAATATTCTTTTGGTATCAATTGAATCACCCCTGCAAAAAAGTGAGACGAAGATGCCATCGTCATCTAACAGCTAGACGAAGATGCTTGTGCGGGCTAGTCTTGGAATCTAGTGACTCAGACCCTAAAATGAGGGCGACTGAGGGATTCCACATAAATAGAAAAATCAACAAATGAGGGCTATTAAAGGATTCCTCGCACAAAGACAAACCCACGAACGAGGGATTCCATATGGTAATTGAGGTCATAAGGATTCCAACCAGCCTTTGACAACTTTATGGATTCCAGACAGTGATTGAGAACTTTGGAGTTCTAGACAAACCATTGAGAATGTGATTGCTGTCTTCCATTATTTAATCATAAAATCATAGTTTTGTTTATTTTAAATCTTGTTGAGTGACTCAAAGCCCTTTTAACCCAAATATGTTTTATCTTAAATTAATAGGTTGTATTTAACTAAATTTTTATGATTTGGATTAGTGACTCACGATTATATAAATTTAGAGGCGAGGTTAGGAATAACGTATAAGATATACTTTGGCAAGAATTGTTACCTAATGGATCTATGACTCGTATAAGATGTGATTGATAATGATGTTATCTACCTGATTTAAGTTTGGTTGGTTTGTTGAGTGACTCAAGGTCAATTAAATTTAAATAAGATCCTATCCCACTAGAGAAATTAGGACAATCTTTCTAAATAATAGTGATGATTATTATTTTAAATAAAATAGTGAGAGTAACCAAATACATGATTAAAGTCCTAATCTTATTTGGTAGTCATAACATGTAACCAATATTTGTTTTTCTTGCATTTATATTTTATTTTGAGTGAAATTTACCTTGTTTAGTATAGTTGATGTCAAGTGAACTAAATTTCTTAGACATAGGTTATGTTTGAGAAGAGTTCTCAAATATAAAGAGAAAATTTGTACGTCCATTATGCAATATTACTATTAGTTCCTGTTAAGGACTTGGTGACAAAATTTAGAGATATGTGAAAATCATATAGATGATGAAATGTGATGATATTTTGAATAAACTAATGCCTCATAAATTTTGATAACAATATGTAAGATGTATGTTAACATCATGATAGCAAGATGTAAGATGTTGCATGAAAAGTTGAAAGGCATAGTAGCTTGATGGAATTATTCCATTCAATTTAGCCTATTAAAAGCATAAATATGAACTATAATTAAAGACATTTGAGATCGTATGATAATAATTATCATTAGAAGAAAATTGATTGTATGAGTTTTCTTGCCTATATGTGATATGAAAAAGATCATATGTATTTCTAATTTATGCTTATGAATATTTGATATTTCATATTAAACATTACTATAATATTCAAAGCATACTAAGAATAGATTGTTGAGTACAAGTAGTTGATCCAAATTTATGCAAATAGTTTATGTATGTTGTATGAAAGGAAACTTATTCTTGAGAAGAATACAAAGTTAAATAACCAAGACCATCCTTTTATATCATGTTAGTTAAATGAACATAATATGAATCATAAAGTTCCGCACTAAGATATATATGTATCCTTTTGATTATAAATTGTATAAAACTTGTTAAGTTGAAGAATAAACAAATCAATATTTGGTGAAAGGATGACGATGGTACTGAATTGTTAAATCTTATATATGTGATGTGTTAGATGTAAAATCAATCCATACAAGGATGATATTGGTATGTCATTATATTACTAATGATTTTATGAGATATAGTCATACGTCTTGATTGAAATATTCACTTAAAATTTCTGAAGAGTTCAAAATGTTTAAATCTAAGTAAAATTTAAGCATTGAGAATGTTGAAGCATTTCGATAAGATCGATGTCATGAGATTTAAATTTTTTGGTTATTTATAGGGATCTAGTAATTACCTCCATAATTAAATTTCATAGTAGTATAGATTTATGTAAGGAGGAATATACAATATGAGATATTATATGAAGCAATATTTATTTCTTCTATAACTATGCCTAGTACTACAACTTACCTTTGATAGTTCCAATTAAATCACTTAACAAGAGTCGATATTAGATGTAGAATGCTATAACTATGAAAGAGTCAAAATTAATGACTGGGGATTTAATGTTTAGTTGAAGCATATATTATCCAATAAGTTTATAACCAAATTAGATAATAGAAGGTTATGACAAATCCAAAAGGTTAGATATAATCTTACAAATCCCTTTCAAAAAAATGTTTGTTCTAATGTATACTTATAGAAGAATAGTTCTCAAGATAATTAGTAAGAGTAAGATGAAATTTGAATGGTTCAAATCTCATAACAATACATCTAATTGGAGCTGGTGCTTTTATTAATATATTTGATGCATAGTTAAAAGGACAGGAGATGTTGAAAGATTCACTTTCATGATAAATTCAAAGAGATTGTTTAAAAGATGATTGTGAATTTATCATGTCAATAAAGAAGGTTAGTAGGAGTATAATTGTCCTCTTTAAAGGGAGTATGTAGAAACTTGTTGCTTATAGAGAGATTAATATTTCATATTTTCAATTGTTGAAAATATTATTTTCCCAGAGCAACTCTTGTTGGATATGAAAAGATAATAACTTATTTATGGGAATAAAATCTATATAGATAGATACAAAACTTGTGCGTTTGTTGATATGAATGGATTTTGCTATATTTTTATATGTTATTTCATTTGAATTCATTTATATTTTTTGTGTTTAATTGCTCATTTTGTGTTCCTATTGATTTTACATATATATTTAATGATGGAATACAAATACAAGATTAATGCTTGAAGTTTTGAAGCCATTAAGAGATAGGAAGGTTGTGCATAATGCAGCCAATAAAGTGAAAAATTGGAGAAGTGTCAAAGAGGTTGTCCAAAATGACAGCACATGAAGAGAAACCCAGCACCAAAACAAAAGAAGGTGGAGAGCAAAACACAGACCACGTCTGCGTGCAGAACGCAAACGTTTCATAAACAGCGGAAAAAAATGGAGAGAAGGGGCGTGAACAGTGGGGAGTGGACCAAAAACCCCTCAACTTTAATTGTCCCATCAAAAAAAAAGTAAGGGGCATGAAGAGAGGAGACTGCAGCTTGGTGGCTAAGGTGAAGAGAGAATGCTGCAACTTGGTGGCTTAATAATAAAAGAGAGCTACAGGAGAGAGTGGAGGTGAATAGTAAGGGTGGACATTCATCTTTATTTGTCCCATCGATGAATAGTAGTGAGGAGAAGAAACTTGGTAGTGAGTGAAGAACCGTAGGATTTTCGGTAGGGATATTAATAGGAGAATTTTTCTGGGAGAGACTCATGGAGGGCTAAACATCTTGAAGTCAGTTCGGAGGTGACATAGACCCCGACAACCCAGGTTAAGTGTATTTTCTACTTTTTTTGTTTCTTTCTCTCATTAGCAATTGATTGTGTTATCCTATATTAATTGATTTGAGTTTTATGTATGGATAATCATATTTTCGTTATCGTTGGATTATTTATGTATGAACCCATTAGGATTGTGAAAAGATGATTTTAATGCATTCATTGAATCATTTAATTGCATACTCATTGCTAGAATTTCGATATAATCGGTAATTGTTATATTGAAATTCATATGTAGCGACTAATGATTCGTAAACATTAGGGATAACATGACCTAGGTTAAATAACGCATCGTATGTGATTATTGCCTTGATTAATCGATTTTACTAATTCGAAATGCTACTGCCTAATTAAATCTAGAGATCGTATCCTAGGTTATAAGGTGGTTAGGTTTAATTAATGATCGTACCTTGATTAAACAAAACCTAAGGAAAAATTCGGGTTAATTATTAACCCACGATTAATAGTTTCTATGAGAGGTTTGAGAACAACAAAGCAATGAAATGTGCTTAATTAGGGTGTAGGACGAGATTGAACCAAAGAACGAGATCCTTACTAAATTCCCCATTTTTATCATTTTTCACATGTTTTCTTTAATTTGTTTTTGTTAGTCTAGTTTCATTTTATTTTCTTATTTCAAAATCCAAAACCACTTGTTAAACCTAAACACTAGTTAATTTCATTTCATAAACTTTTACACACACTCTCTGTGGGATCGACCTAGACTCACCACTGTTATAGTAGTACTCTAGTTATTTTATTTTGACTAGCGTTACCATTGCCAGGGAGTGCTGTGTTTTAGTTTTGTTTGTGATTTAATTAGTGTTATATATATATTTGTTCGTAATTGATTTCTTTTCAGTTATTTAGTAATCTTTTCTTTTTTGTTTCGTGTTTGTGGAAAAAAAGTTCGATATGGACGGAGGTAATTTCTTTTATAACTCATATTCTCAATCCTATAACAATGCTTGGACTGATCAACCTAACTTTTGTTATAGATGGGATAATCATCAGAATTACTTCCATGATAGTTTGCAGGATGCACATCAATTCTCATACAGATCAGAAGCTTCCTATCATGACTCCGGTCCATCTGTGGAAGAATTGGTTAATATTGTGAATGCTAATACTTTGTAATTGTAGTAGAATACTCTACAATTCCAGTAGGATGGAGGGCAATTTCCAAAAACTACATGGTCTAGCGCCTAAGATTTAGAGAACCAACATGACTCAGGTACTTCTCTAAAAGAAATGCTTAATATTATGGTTGCTAACAATCTTCAAATTCAACAGGATATTCAGCAATTCTAATAGAATACGCAATAGTTGTTTCAGCAAGCTGTACAATAAATCCGATAGGATGCTCTGCAATTCCAGCAAGATGAATTGCCTCGATGGGGAGATATCAATCATCTATAACCACAAAGTGAAGAGGAGCAACCGTATCAACTCGAGGTGTATCCAATAGATGTTTGTGCGGAAACTTTATAAAGTGATGAGGAGCTTGAGAATTTTGAGGTCAACCCTCAACGAAATGCTTGTGTAGAAGAAGCAGAGGAGGAGCTCGAAGCAGAAAAAGCTATATCATTTAACTCGAAGGTAAGTGCTGAGTTCGTAATTATATTCAAGACTAACCCTTCATCTTTCCCTAGCAGGTTGAAAGAATTAAACGAAGAAAAAAGGCAAAAAGTCATTCGAATTATTTCAAGAGCGAGGACTCAGTAGAAATGAAGAATCTGAAGATAGGGAAGATACTGGAGGTAAACGATTATCAACTAAGGCCCTATTCAGAAGAACCTCATATGGAGGAGTCACATGTGATACTTGAAGATCACAATTTTGTCACGTGAGGAGAAGGCCAGCGACCCTAAACAAAGGCGCTTCTTATAACGCAACCCTAGGGAAGTAAATTTCATTACTTTTGAATTCTCGCATTTATTTTTTATGCTTGTTGTTTCTTTGTTTATTTTTTCTTTTTTTTGGGTTTTCGATCAAAATGGGAAAAAGAATAAAACAAACAAAATAAACATTTTCTCGTTTTCTGTTACTTCTGGGACTATATAGTCATGATTAGAGAATGAGTTGACTAAAGAATTTCATGGCAACTTTAGCATGTATATTTACTCTTGTGATTCATTGATATGCATTATCTTTAGAAGAGTAGCGACTAGTGGTAAACAAAGTCGGTGAGATTTTGAGTCTTGTAAACTAAAAAATCCATATCAGTCTCATTGTCTTTTGATAATATGTGACCTTCATGACGTGTACATCCCAATTTTGCATTGGATTTCTATTTGAGACCACATTTTTATCACATGCATTAACATGGATATGATTAGGCATTCTTTGCTTTTCCAAACTAC
>JAOTAY010000001.1:20899629-20925290 GCA_025629805.1 Erythroxylum baracoense
TTGGTTAGATATATTTTCATTTATGTTTCATATGGTTTAAAATTATATAATAATTAATATATTTTGTTTTGTATATTATTTAATATATTTTAAATAATATTTATATTTTAATGTTATTATAAAATAAAATATAGTTAAAATTAATAAAAGTGCTTTTTATTTTTATGTTACCAAACAGTCTACTATATAAAGCTCTTTTTAAAAAGCTATTTTTTTAATTGACAGTCAAACAGTCAACTGACTTTTTAAAAAAGCGTTTCTTAGAAAAGCTCTATTGACAAAAGCTCTATTGACAAAAGCTCTACTGATATAAGCTCAACCAAACAGGCACTTAGTCTCTAATACTTAAAATTTGTTAAATGGAACTTTCTCACTATATAAACATATTTTCGTTGATGGAGTGATTTAAATAGAAAATGTAGACATATAACTCAATTGAAAATTTAAAATTTTTAATCTATACTTAATAAAAAAATCTCCTTTAAACCCTAAATTAATACTAAAAAATAGATCAATTTATAACATTTTAATGTTTTAAGGGTCTATCAATTAAAAGTAATATTGTTATAAATGTGATAATTTTTAAAAAAATTTCTTTTGTGTAAAATCTATCAATTCCACACGGATACGACATTGCACTCATGAATCTCATTCACTAAAAATTTTCCTAATTTCATATAACAAATAATCACTTATTATATATGGTTTTTATAATGATCTAAATCCTAGCCCATTGTGAACCGAGCTCCTTGCCAAAAACTTCTTCCTTTGCATTTTACGTTAAAGAAAACGAATTCACATTACCCAACAACCTTTTTACTCCGATTTCGATGATTAACGTTAGAGACGAGGCTAAAAGTGCAGATTAGAACTTTAATGGCTAGCTACTTTATTTATGTCAAGCTCACTAAAGAGGGTACGAGCATAGACATATATTGGACAGAGATTGAACTTGTCTCCTAAACGAGTTTAGATTACCTATTTTATTAATCTGTTCCTGCTCTTTTTTACGAGTATTTGCTTATTTATTAGATGAACAGATGTTTATAAAACAGGATGAAAACAAACTGTTACTTATAAATCCCTCTAGACAAGGTACCGATAGACTTCTTGGCGCAAAATATTCTCATTAGACGCCGAAAAGAAGAAGATAGATTACGTATACTAAACCAAAGGGAATTTACTTTACAACCGAACTCTTGACACAGGATTCCACTGCACTAAAAGCGACAATTCATATTGAAAAAGGTAAGAGCAAATACAGAGTAACTATCTGGATCTAAGCATGTCTCATAGTCATATACATACGTATGTACACCTAAATGTATGGCGTGGGGATAAGGCAAGAAAGATGTAAACAAACGCGAGGCACAGGAAGATCTAAAGAAATGGTGAGCAACTTTAATGGCTAAGAAGTGCCAGAAACTTTTTTTGTTTTCAGGAAACCTACTTAATTCCCTTCCAAATGATTTTTACGCAGAATATGTATGTAGGTGAAGCATAATACCTGTATACTGGAATTCTTGGAATAGCTGCAAGGTCCGTCTCCACCAGTCATGGGATATGATTTTTCCATCTCTCTCTCTCTCTCTCTCTCTCTCTCTGTTGTTAACAGCAATTTGCTTCTAAAGGACACATCTTATATAAATGCGTTAATCCGGAATTACCGTCAACACTGGCCCAGTTACAATCCCAAAACTGGCTTTCGTTCAAACATTGGCTGGCACATGGTTGCAGACTCTGATGATGCAATGGCCCATATCTTCACCGACTCCAATTTAAACTTTAACAACTCCAATTTCACCTTTCCTCGTTCGCTCATTTGGTTTGTATGTTTATCTTCAGGCAAGGCAACTGCTAAAGTAAACAAGGTTGAAACAAATCCGTGCAAAACGTCAACTGCCACTAAGCATTTTGCCTAAAACGTTGAATCAAGTAATTGTGTTGGAAGATATTCCCAATTGAATGTGAACTTCTGTGGACCTGTATTGAACCTTTTTTTTTTAATTACTGTATAAATCATTTCCACTTTATACTAAAAAGTTATATTCTTGTTTCCATTTTATATCATGTTTCATCAACTAGGGACCCCACATGGCCAGCAATTAGAAATCTATGATTAACCTCTTCATATTAACTTTAAGTTTGAACCTGAAGATTAATTATGACATGAAGTCACTCCTTATTTTCAAAGTGTTTGAAAAAGTGAATTAACCGGAGCACACAAATATCTGTTTTCAGCTTATCTGCACATCACCTTTTTTTTTTTTCTTTAGTTAGATTTTATGAGATTTGTATAAATACGTCTAATGATTATGAAATATAGGAAAAAATATTCCTGATGTTTTCTGTTCTTCTAATTGAAAGTTCACCTTGATTGCATATCTGGGAAATTGCTAGACGTTTGGAAGACAGCATGACGATCTTAAAAGAGAGGGAGAGAGTAGCAACACTTGTAGACCGCACTAATGAGCAAGGAGTCGCTTTATTATCCCTATCCTCGGGCGTCAAGTCCAATGCAGAAATTCCATCTTCGATTTATGGGAAAGGTGCATAAAAATACAAAATATCTTCAAAATCAAACTTTTTGGTTATCTATAGAACTTGCGCTACACGACAAAGTTGCAGAGTCAGTGCAAACAATCCTGCAAATTAGATATTCACAAATTTGCATTCCTCCCGCCAGCCCGACAATAATTCGGTTGAAAGTTTAATCACTCGTGAGCATTTGCTGAAGGTCTCGATTTTACGAATACGAAAGCCCTTGCTTCGTAAAATCATTAGTAAATTGTTGATTTATTCCCAATAGCAAATTGGTTACATATTTAATTAAACTCATTTTTTATCTTTAATGTTTATTTAATTAATTAACTCATAAGATAAAGTCTATGAAATAATTATAATTTATCAACAAAATTACAATAAATTTATAATTATAAGATTCACAATATATTTATACTTATATATTATTCTTATTCATAAAGAAATATATTAGTTTAACGATATATTTCTTCTTTATAAAAAAATAGCCGAATTTATAAATTAAAGTATAGAGATACTTATACAATCGTGTAAATGCATATTAGAGATTTATTAAACTAACTTAACGTGAGAATCCTAAATGAAACTTTTTTTTGTATTTGTGAAAATACTCATTATGATGAATGTATAAATGATTCTTTCACTTGAAAATTTCAAAGTATCTCGTATAAGTGTGGTCATATTTTAACACTACTTATGATATATCTTAACCATAAGTTGCTCAATGGATAATTGTTAGACATATTTGAACTTTACGAAGATAGTTTAATGATTAATTTATGATTCACAAGTTTAAAGTAATTAAGGAGATTGTTACCTTTGTTCTTTATTAGTATCGATTTTTGGAAATTCTTAACTAAGATCAAAGGACAATTGAAAATAACTTTTAAATGTCATTAAAAGAATCAAGATCAAAGCTCTTAATCACACTCTAATGTTTTTTAAATGTCTACGAAACCTCATATCATTATCTATAATATCATATTGAACCTTAATGTTTTTAAAATTGTAATAGTAGCATTGTAAATCCTCAACGAGCTAGGTTTATGTCAGTTCTTAATAGTTGATCAATTTAGCCTATACGATGTTATAACAAAGTAATCTGAATCCACCAAGCAGTTACCCTATTTAGGGTGCAATAGGTGCCATTTTAGTAATGTTAGGGTATAAAGTAGCATCAAAGATAACATTGGAGACATACTTGACCAGATATGAAATGGTAAGATGCAAATCACTTATTTAAATAAAGGGTGAATGCTATACATATACGCGCCTATGCTACTGAATTTTTTCTTATTACAAATTCATTACTTATTAACTAGGCAATTGCGGTTATTATTGGTAAGCAATATAATGGTAAGTAGGGATCAATTACCACAAAGAAGCAATATGGATTCGAAAGCCTAACACTAATAGCTAATCTAAGGATAAAAAATAAAATGATGATTTTATGATTATTTTGTGTAATGAAATAAAAATAGAACTAAAATCTAGACAATAGCCAAAGAGATCAACATAAATACAATTTACCAAAAGAGAATTTAATCAAATAATTGTGCTTAGATTGGCACTTATCCTAGTAGTACTTTTGAATTTATGATTTAATTAACTAAAAGTGGATATATTCTCTAGATCGATAGGATCTCCTAGACATTGAAACTGTACTCTCTCGAGCTACATCTATTTATTCTCCAGTTTGTTATACCTTCATATTGCTAACATTTATTTGAATACAATAAGCTTTATGAAATCCTATGAAAGATTTCATCCTAATATATAGAATATTGCATAGGTCTCTTTGGAGCACCCCATTCAATCCCCTCGAACTAAGCCATGATATATTCATAAGTAAGCTCTCTCAAATCTTTCATTAGTGAATTTAAATCAAATTTAGATGCTGACATGAATAAATTAATATTAAGACCAATCAAATATATCTTACAAAAATATATCCCATATCATAAAGTAAATAAAATTAATCCATTAAAAAATAACCACTAGAGTTTTCCTAATCTAAATATGAAAAGTATTTAGCCATAAAGTATATTGAAAACAAAAAATAGAAGTTATTGATGAAAGTTTCGGATTGCCAACAGTAATAACATTTATCACCTTTGAGAATCCGAAATACCAAGACTTATGTGAATATCAAAACCAAATCCAGATCAGGTTATACCTTTTGCAATGGAAATATGCAGAGAAACCGGTAATGTCGAGAAAAGCACGTCAAGTGCCGCGTTGTACCAGTATCCACACTCTCGCGAGACTGAACAACCCCTTCTGATGTGCTAGCACCATTTTCTGAGACCTTTCTCTCTCTCTCTATATTTCTAGCAAAGGATATCTCCTTTAGGGTTTTTGATCAGATGAGATTCTTCAATCTTTAAGTCATACTCTATATCCATATATATAGTAAAACCCTAAAGTCCAAAGCCCAAACCTTAAAGCCTAAAGCCCAAATACGATTAAGGCCCAATGAATGCTCAGTTTGCTTGGTGTGCGACCTTGTAGGCTTATTTAATATTAGTAGAAGGCCTTAACTTCTTTTAGGCCCACAAGTTATAAGCGATCTCTAGCAAGACATAATAACTACCTAATATTAAATAAGGTCAGAATACGACACTACCTAAATCACAACTAATTAATTAAAGTACATTCTATAATTGGTTTGTGGGGTATACACCAACAGTTATAATATAAGTAAATTTAAATGAACTTATAATTATCACAGACATCTTGATCTATTGATATAATGTCTGTAAGACATGATATAAGGCATAATTGTGGCCCATAATCTAGGCCTCACTATTTTTTCTAGGTAATGGACACGAGTTGTGGTAGGATCATTCCAATAAACCATAGATCTTACTATTTCCTTAAAATTAATAGACAAGCTCTTACATAGTCTCTTACACGATTATGGCTCAAACCGTGCTATTTACTACAATTAATATGGGCATGGGTCAGATAGCGTTTCTTTAAGAATTAAAATCTCTTTTCATGATTTTACTTGGAATAATCTCCAATTCTTGAATAATATCATCCTAAGGTCCAATTTGTGTAATTACATAAAAATATAAAAAACTAACCAAAATAAAGAAATTCAACCTTAAAAATCAAAATAAATACTTAAGAAAATATGTGCATATTTCATGTACATCAAATATCTCCACATTTAAACTTTTTCTTATATTTGATTAAATCAATTCAATCATTCTTAATTTTAAAAGGTATTGATTCTAGGAAAGAATTTAACAAATCGATTGAAGTAATTTTAAACTATTCATTATTCATTTAATTGACTATTCATTAGTTAGTTCGAAATTTAGAAACTTGCATTTAATAATAAATCAATTCATTTTAAACTAACAATCCCTAAAAAATCAACTTAGTCTACAAAATCCAACTTAATGTATAAAGAATACGTGGTGAGCAAGATGCTTAAGCTTTCAAACATTTGAATAACTCAAATTAACGGAAAAATAAAGCACGAAATTTGAATTTATAAAGGAGTATTAAAGGACTATTTGAAAAGTCACTTAACCTTTTTATGTGAAAACAAATACCTTAATATGGATTCCCTTGATTACTCAATTAGGTCATCGTTTCAAATGAATACTAGCACCACTCTTTACTTTTACCTTTGTACTTAGGTTAAAGCCAATAGAGTGGAATTATTCATGCTCACTCATTCATACATTTTCTTGTTTATTTATTTTAAAATTTTTTATTAGGATACTAAAATCTTAGAAAGAACCCACTCTTAACTCGAAGATATGCATAAATTATATAAAAACTATCACAATGTAAATTAATCATCTTATGTCAAGATTATTGGAGCAAATTAGGACTAAATCAGTTATTAATGCTCATAAATATTGACCTAAATTTATTGGACCACAAAATAAAATTATAATGTATCATCTTGATTAATTTTTTTCATTAACAAAGGTTTTTTAGAATTGTTCTATATTAAGCTAATTATAGTAAAATTGATAAATAAAATATGACTTATATATAATTAGTTTCCTTCTTTTGTGCTTTTGGCGATGTTACTCATTCTCTAGTCCTTTCCTCACTGGTACACTCATCTTGCTTTTTGCCTGCCATTTTACATCTTCCTTTTCAGGTAATGGCTTCCTCCTCTTTAACTATAAACGAAAACTCCCCCTTGGTACCGAATCCCACTCCTCCTGCTCGAGTCTCACCAACTCCTATAAAACGATCCCTATCCCTAGTAGCTCCCAAACTCTATAAAGGAAATTCTAGAGCTAGGTCATAGGAGTACCTTACCATCCCAGAAGCTAGGTTACTATCTGTCCAAGTTCGTGACACCTTGCAATGGAGGAATGTAAGAAGATAGTTGATCTAGGTATGAAAAGGAGCCTTAGAATATAGCTATTGAAAGTGATGCTTCACTTTTTGCTCAAAAAGATTCATCCCAGGCACTAAATAAGATGGATTTTATAGTAAAGATGAATTTAGGGAACAAAGTGGTTGATGGCTATAGGTCAACAGTTAAAAGAAATTTAAAAAGGAAAAAGGAAAAATGCTCTCCCTCACTTAAATGGATATCACAGCATGGAATGTAAGGGGGCTTAATTGCCCTAATAAGTAACTTATTCTTACTGATTTTGTTAAAGATGAAAACTTGTTTTTGTTTGGATTATTGGGAACTATGATTAAGGAGCATAATATAAATAATCTGAAGGCGCTCAGTTACAAATTGAGGCTAATCACAAATCATTCCAAGCATGCAACTGGAAGAATCATTCTAGCATATGGTCCCAACCTAGTAGAGATCCTCACGACTAAGATTTTAGATCAACTCATTAACCAAAGAATTTATATGAAGGAAGCAAATATCTCCTTCTCAATCACATTTGTCTATGCTTAAAATTTAGGTTTCCAAAATATTCCCCTTTGGAATAAGTTGACTAAAATTGGAAATGTCATAAGCAAGTTTTGGATTATTGTATGCGACTTTAACAGTACCATATACCCTTATGAATATGAAGGGAGGGCTTGCATCAAAAACTACAATGGGGATTTTCTTGATTGTGTAAAAAGCATTTAGGAAAAAAATCTGTGTAAGGAGGGCTTCTTCCACATTTGGAGCAATAAACAAGGAGAAGAATGGTCCCCTAGGAAGAAACTAGATAGGTCACTTCTCATTGATATTTGGCTACATCAATTTCCTTAAAGTAAGTCATTCTTCAAAAACCCCTTAATTTCATATCTTAGTACAACAACTATTCTTAAGTTAAAGGAAACACTTCCCCTTTCAATTCAACAACTATTTAATTGAGGTTGAATGTAATATCCTGTTTTCTTATACCAAGGGTTAGAACCCTAAAATTCACTGTAAATGAGAAATAGCATTGAAAAATTAGTAAATGCATTTCATGCTCATGTATAACATAAGCATACACAGACGTGAATATTGATTTTTATACACGTTCCAAAGACTGTACATGCACTCATTTGACATATTCCAATGTATAAGTGATTTTTAAATTATTATAATGTGAATAGTGAATATTTTGTCTTGAAAATTGATTTGGTGAATTATATTATTGATTTAGAATTTTGATGAAAATTTGGAAAATTTATGATATTTTGAGTATTTTTGGACTAAGAAAAATGCCAAGTGGCAAGATAAATTGATAAATGATAACAGAAATAAGTGTTAAATGGCAGTAAAAATTATTGACAAGTGGTATTAGGGTTTATTGGCAAGTGTCACAGGAAATTGAATGATAATTGGATTAGAAATCGGGAGACAAATGGACTAGTAGTTAAAAGAGCCAAAAGGAGACCACAAGGATGTGACATGTGGCAAGTGACAAGTGTCACTTGCCTTGCCACATACCTTAACCCATGATGTTTATGTTGAAAGACCATCTTTTACATTGTCTTTCATTTTTTTCATGCTCTCTTCGTTCTTCATTCCTTCTCTCCATTTGCGACATCTTCAACCCTCACCATCTTGAGTTTTGCTCTCATCCTTCACTAGCCATTATAAGATCTTTGTGTCTTCTTCACCTATTATTGAAAACCTAGCCTATTCTCCTTTGGAAGATTAATGATTGTGCAAAGCTTGGAAGCTAGGGTTTTATAGTGATTTTTGAAGAAGATTTGAGCTAATCAAGTAAGTAGTATATTGTTCTTCTTGATTTGTTAAATGAAACATATATGATGATGGATTGATGAATGAAAGGATAAACATGTTCTGTTTTTGGAGATATAAAAATGTGGATTTTATTGGTTATTTTATAGATAGATTAATGATAATAATGGAGAATAAAAGTGTGCTGGTATATTGATGAACTAATGTATACATTGATGTCTTGTTTTTGTGTATATGATGGGAAATAAGTTATGATAGTTTAAGGGATGATTGATAGAGTAAATGGTGATGAAGAGTGATGATATGTTGATGAAGACAAGAATATATATTGAAGTTCTGTTTTCATATAAATGATAAATAATAGATTATGTATAGTTTTATGGATGATTAATAATGAAATTGGTGTTTGAATGAGAGTTGATAGTTAATTAATAAAGAGATGTGTTTATGACATAGTTAATTAATAAAGAGGTGTTTATGACATAGTTTTTGTGTATAGGATGAGTGCAGAAATGTGAATAAAGGAATGATTTAAATATGTTCTGTTTTGGGTATACAAGAAGTATGAGTTATAAGTTGTTATATGGAGATGAATTAGAGTGGGTTTGAAGTTAAAGAAAAGAGTGGTATAGTGTTCTTGAAATGAGAAAAACTAAAATGATAGTAAAAAATAAAGATCATGTTCTATTTTTTATGACTGATAAACAATGATTTATGGAATTGTTTTATAGATGTTTATGAGTTAGAAATAAGGTAAGAATGATGATGTTATGAAGTCTAAAAGATAAATTATGGAGAAGATTTGTTTGATGTATTATGAAAGAGGTAAAATCTGGAAAAGTTAGAATTATATATATAATGGAATTTAGTGAATGAAAACGAATCAATTAAATAGAGTTTCGTGATTTTTAATACAACTAATATATGTACACTGGAATTGCTTTACAAGGCCTGGTGGTACTTCCGGGAATAGTCTTCCATCACTAATACGTTGGACCTTGCAGTAACGAAACTGCGTAGTTAAATCTTTCATCTGACTCACAGTCCATCTGATCGAATACCTTTCAGTTTTATTTAACCATCCTTCAGCCTCAGCAGGGTCTGTACTTTCGTATAAGTCTACAGTCCCCTGCTTTCTAAGTTTATCATATCTTCATTCTCTCCTCTTAGGAATTCTCTAAGGGATTTGATCAAATCGAGGTACTGGAGACTCTCTATTGGCTTCTACAGACTCTAGGTTAGCTGATTCTATTACTTGATCACCTATAGCTGATGACCTATAATAAACAATAATCTTGATTACTATCTGAGTCTCTCTCTATATATCAAGTCTACATGCTTATATATGTCCCTGTGGATGTCAAACCATGCTTTGATATCAAAAACTATAACACACCACCTTTACGAGACACAAGCCCGAAATATCTAGCAGACATTCGAGAACCTATCCTATGAAAGCGGCATATTAGAGTAGCCACATTCAATTATATGGCATCATACATATAAGACAATATTCAAAAGCTCAATTCCTCATTCATTCATAAAACATATCTTACATTGTAGCATTTCACTACAAAATCCATAGATACAACATCAAAAATATATAAGAGTTTACTACTCTTTTACAACATTCTACATGAATGAAGAACTATACAAAAACATTCTATCTAAACTCCTCAGTATCAGCTGACCGACTTTTGAGCCATTCTTGACTTCCAAAATGGTCATAACTAGACTTCTGGTAGTTTGCCTTAGAAACTATGTTTCCCTCGTATCTGAAAATCAACATTTGCAATTTTGATGAGTTTTGCAAACTCAACGAGTGAACCATCATCGATGTGCTTACTCATATCAAACACAAAGACAATTCACATTCCAAAGTGACAAACAATTATATCATCACATATTTCACATACTCATTTCCTAATAATCAAATCAATTTTCTTAATCATTCATAACATCACAATTCAGTAAATTCATGTAATATTTTACATAATACATGTGTGAGTATAAATAGAAATGCACATGTTACTCACTTTCATTCTTACTTTGTTATGACCGAGCGCCTTTTTAACTGTCCCATATCTGTTGTTGATACCGAACTCATTTATAATTGTTCCATATCCATTGTGGATATTAGACTCATTTCAATACTGAGCCTGTGGCTCTTTATACACATTTATGATCTTTAAGCTCTTTTTCTTTCATTGTCACTCTGGTCACAACTTCCTTTATCTGATCATGCATTTCAATGTAATTAGATTCATCAATTCACATTATATGCAATTAATCACTTTCATTCATCATGTACAGTCACTTTCACATTTTCGTCGGATCTAAGTCTGACATTCAACATTTTTGTTGAGTCTATTTATTTTTCCCAATTCACATTCAATTATCAAACTCCTTGAACCATCAATGCCCGAAATTATTACATTCACATAAATATCAGTTCAATAATTGAAATTTAAGCAAACACAATCAATCCTAGGGAGAAACATCTAGGTTACTCACAGTAAGCTCCAGATAGCTATTGCCTTAACGGACCGACAATGTCTGAATGTTGGTGTTCGACTTGAGCGTCTAAATCATGCAATAAACACATTTGTACACATTATCATTCACATAAGTATTCAATCATACACATATGTATATGTGTTTCGTACAATGCATGCTCAATTGACTTTCTCGGGTATTATGTCCTTAATCATAAGTTTTGATTATTCAAACCATTATAACTTGTATATGTCTAGTTTGAACTTAGGTTTACACCTCAAGAACATTTGATTATTCTGATATCATCAATTATACATTCATCATTAACATATTCTCCAATCCTTTGTCTAGCATTATATAATCACACAATATCGAAATTCTCATTCATTCTTACTTAATTCACATCTTTCATCTCCTTTGAATCACATTAGCATTCCTAAGAACACTTTCATTCCTATATCATCTCTAAATTTCCAGATTTAGATTCATTGATATCAACAATCCATTTTTATGTTATAACCTTAATTAACAACTTAACATCTCAAACTTTTAACCAACTAATCAAGCATCAATTACACAAAACTAAAATTATCACTTCAGAGCCTTGCCCATGATCATGGTGGACCTTCTCACGATCATGACAAAAGCTAGTGTAACTGGCCACAGTTGTGGGATGAGTGCCACAATCGTGCACTATCCATTTTTTCCCGATTCTCCATGAATTTCACCTATTTAGAAACATTACTAACACTTCAAATTTTCCAGAATTCATGTTCATTTATACAACCTCATTTCATGCTAATCTAACTAACATAGTAGTTACATAAATCTAACAAAACTATACTCAATTGATTCATTATCATTCGCTTTATACCATCATACATGCCTTTTTCATAGTTCATCATTTACACTTCATTTCCTCATCATTTTCACCTCAATTCCATCTTAATATCATTCTTACATCATTCTAAAAACTATGGTTTATCAACTATACAAAAACAAAACATGATCACTATCATTCACTATCATACATAACTCTTAGTTCTTCTTATTTCAAGAACATTACACAAACACCTTTCTCAAGCATAAAATTCACCTTCATTATACTTTAAATCCCAATCTATTTCATCCACATAACAATTTATAACCCACATTTTTCTTATCTCCAAAATAGAACACAAATGTGTCATTCTTTCATCAAAATTTCTGCACCCATCAAATACCATTTTCACTATCAATCTAACCCTAAACAATCATCATATATGCTTCTATTTAAAACAACCCATGAAGAACATTATTATACTTACTTGATTAACTTCAAGCTTCTTTAAGTCACTAAGAAACCTAGCTTCCAAGATTACACGATCATCACCTTTTCAAGGAGAAATAAGTTGGGTCTTTGGTAACAAGAAGAATACAACGAAAACTTGGAGAGACAAAGTGAAGGATTTTGACAAAAATCGCAAATCATGGGGGTTGGTGAGTGTGTCGTAGATGAGAGAAAAAAGAAGAAGAAGAAAGCATGTAATAGAAATGAAAGGCAAAGAAAAGTTGGTCTTTCGAATGTATGTGTCGTTGGTGATGAGTGGCAAGTGTTGTGACACTTGTCACTTACACTTGTCATCTTCTTGCGGTCCCCAATTGTCTTTTAATAACTAGTCCATTTGTCTCTCAATTTTCAAGCCATTTTTCACCCAATTTTCTATGCCACTTGTCAATTATTTCTACAACTATTTGTCATTTATTTCGATTGCCATTTATCAATTTGTCTTGTCACTTTGACATTTTTTTAGTCCAAAATTACACATAATTTCATAAATCTCTCAATTTTAAAAAATAATTCCTAAATCAATAATTGAAACCATCAAACCAAAATTCAAGATATAACAAATAACAATTCACATCATGGCCATTTTAAATCGTTCATACCTCGGAATATGTCAATTGAGTGCATATAGAATCTTTGCAAAGTCTACAAAAATTAATATTCATGTGTGTGTGTATGCGAATAATATGCATGTGAATGCAATACCCTCATAATTTCTCAATACTATTTCTCATAAGCAGTGGTCTAGGATCCTATATCCTAATGATATGAATGAATTTTGTTATATTTTATATGTTATTTTGTTTGAATTCATTCCTATTTTTTGTGTTTAATTGCTCATTTTGTGTTCCTATTGATTTTACATATAGATTTAATGATGGAATACAAATACAAGATTAAAGTATGAAGTTTTGAAGCCATTAGGAGATAGGAAGGTTGTGCATAATGCAACCAACAAAGTGAAAAATTGGAGAAGCATCAAAGAGGTTGTCCAAAACGACAGCGTATGAAGAGAAACCTAGCACTAAAATGAAAGAAGGTGGAGGGCAAAACGTAGACCATGTCTGTGTTTCACGCAGACATCCTGTGGAAATGCAGACAATGTTTGCATTTTTCATAGACATTTCATAAGTTGCGGTAGAAAATGAAGAGGAGGGGCGTGAACTGTGGGGGGTGGACTAAAAACCCCTCAACTTTAATTGTCCCATAAAAAAATAGTAAGGGGCGTGAAGAGAGGAGGCTGCGGCTTGGTGGTTAAGGTGAAGAGAGAAGGCTGCGGCTTGGTGGCTCAATAACAGAAGAGAGCTGCGAGAGAGAGTGGAGGTGAATAGTAAGGGTGGACATTAATCTTTATTTGTCCCATCGATGAATAGTAATGAGGAGAAGAAGCTTGGTAATGAGTGAAGAACCTAGGTTTTTCGGTAGGGATATTAATGGGGGCAGAAGCATTTTTCCAAGAGAGACTCATAGAGAGCTAAACATCCCGACGATAGTTTGGAGATGACATTGATGCCGAAGACTCGGGTTAAGTGTATTTTCTTGTTTTTGTGGTTTCTTTCTCTCATTAGAAATTGATTGTGTCATCCTATGTTAATTGATTTGGGTTTTGTGTATAGATAATCGAATTTTCGTTATTGTTCAGTTATTTGTGTATGAACCTAATGGGATTGTAAAAAGATAATTTTAATGCGTTCATTGAATCTTTTAATTGCATACCCATTGCTAGAATTTCGATATAATCGGTAATTGTTATGTTGAAATTCATGTGAAGCGACTAATGATTCGTAAATATTAGGGATAACATGACCTAGGTTAAATGATGCATTGTATGTGATTGTTGTCTTGATTAATCGGTTTTTCTAATTCGTAATACTACTGCCTAATTAAATCTAGAGATTGTATCCTAGGTTATTTGGTGGTTAGGTTTAATTAACGATCGTATCTTGATTAAACAAAACCTAAGGGAAAACTCAGGTTAATTATTAACCCATGATTAATAGTTTCTAAGAGAGGTTTAAGAACAACAAATCAATGAAATATGCTTAATTAGGGTGTAGGCCGAGATTTAACTAAAGAATCGGGTCCCTACCGAATTTCCCATTTTATCATTTTTTGCATGTTTTCTTTAATTTGTTTTTATTAGTCTAATTTTATTTTATTTTTTATTTCAAAATCCAAAACCCCCTATTAAACCTAAACATCAATTAATTTTATTTTATAAACTTTAAACACGCTCTCTGTGGGATCGACCGAAACTCACCATTATTACAGTAGTAGTCTAGTTATTTTATTTTGACTAGCGATTCGACCCGCAGGTCACGTATTCTAAGTCCAAGTACATAGATAATGTTTAGCATTTGAGATATCTGATACTTATGAAGTAATAAATATATCCACTATTATATGTACAAGTTGGTATTTGAATTCACAGTTATATAGATGTTAACTTTAGAAGAAATTTGCATTAAGTTATAATTTACTTAGGATAATATCATGTTAAGATTAGAAAGGTTCCAATGTAGCATTAATTAATAATGAAGCCAAAATACATTTTTCATTTAGTGAAATGATTAATTAGATTAAGAAGTTCTTTAATAAACATGGTATAATTCCTTGCATTATTCAAGACAATAATGTACTGTAAAACATTTAAGCCATTAGGCATGAAAAGGAGCTAAAGTCTTCTTAAAGATCCAAGTATGTATTTAGGCAAATTTACTTACTTATGATGATAACTAAGACGAAAAGTATAAGATTTAAGCAAATGTTCACTATAGAAAATCTTGAAGAATTCTCTCTCTAAACCACTATCCTAATAGTAGCATGATCTTTATATGATGATTTGGTATAAGATATTTAAACCATGGGCTTAGTGCAAGCAAGAGATTGTTAGTTTATGCCTTACAACCAATCAATTGGTAAGTTAGATGTATATGGTAAAGTCTATGGGATAACTATACATTGCAAATGAAATTATTATGAGATCATCATTATGAAATTCATATTGCATTTACTATTATCCTAAATTGTTCCCAATAATTGTTTTAATAAGATTGGACATTAAAAAATGTAAAAAAAAGAAAATATTATGTTTTTCCTTATTAAAGAAGTAGTTGATCTCATAGTATAGAGACGTTTAAAAAAATGTATAAGTGTTTATTAGAGAACAAGTTCACTAAATTGATCTCATTTGAGAAATCTATTTGGAATATTACTTGTATATCTATGAAAATTCTCATTGTGATGATTTCATAAGTAATCTTTTGACTTGACATCTCTAAAATATCTCGTATAGGGATTGCTATGTTTTGATATTATTTATGATTTATTCTAGTCAAAGGGAGCTCAATTAGTGGTCATTAGATAAAGTATGGATTATATGGAGGTAGTTGAGTGATCAATATAAGATTCATCACCCTAAAGTGATTAGGGAGAATGTTCCATTATTCTTGATTAGTATTAGTTTGGGAGTCCTTAGCCAAGGTAGAATGAAACTTTGTAAAATAGTTTACAAATATCATCAATTGAATCAATTACAGTAGTAGAGTACTAATATGATTGGACTCAAATTGAGTAAACATTATTTCCATACTCTATGTTTAATTAGATATTGTATGACGAAAAATTGAATTATACAAAAAAATCATGTGATATCTAAGTGGTCATGATATATTGTAAGACGTCAATTTCGATATATAAATATAAATTATCTAAATAGAGAATTAATGATTAATTAAAGAAGTTTAAGTTATCTAATCTTAAATATGATTTAGGGTTATAATTTATATCAATTGCCAACATAGTTTGAAACCTAATGGGGCACACATAAATAATGAGTTCAAGAAAGCAAAGGTATTTTAATCAAGTCGGACTTGATTATAAAGTTTAAGTTTGAGAAAATTTATAATTAAATATAAGATATTTAATAAATAAGGATTAATATGAGATATTGGATCTTATTTGAGCCCAATTAGTATTTAGTTAGAATTATTGTATTTCTAATTAAAGTTTAATTGAAATTAGAATTTAATTTTAATTAAATTACTAAAATATCTAAAAGCTGTTATAAATAGGCGTAGGCTCTAAAAGCACTTCTTGCCAAACCCTCTATGTAACAATTGCAAAGTTCTCTCAACACGTTTTGTGGATATCGTTAGAGGTTAGACACTTGTGCGACTATGGTAGTTGAGATGAGCTAATTTTAAAAACAGTTTGAGGGAAATTACAAGAAAATGATCAAGCTTCACAATAAGGTATGAAATATGATTCATGTTTGATTATATTTTATATATTAGTCATGTTATAGAATTTAAGTGATCTCGACTTCGAAAAATCAAAATGAAAAAGGTTACATGATTATTCTACTACACATATGATTGAATCCTGTCTCGATTTCCCAACACTTAAGTATGGTGCAACTTCTCTCTTCCTGAATATGGTACAAAATGTCAGTTGTGTCTTATATTAACAAATATGTTAATTATTGTTTTGATTGAATTTGATATTTCTTTGTAAGTAAAAGTCAAAGAGACTTAAGATCCCCTTTTGTCTATTGTGGAGGATTTATAAGTAATATGAGGCCTTGAGTTGTGTTTAACATGCTTTTGTATTATTTTCGTTTGTTGGTAGTTTGAATATAAAATGTTTCATACATGTGTGACAAGCATATTACAGAAGAATGTGTGACGAGCAATACGTGATCTTGCATGTCACTTTATACAGTATTAAAAAAGGAGCTACATGATATTATGCACGATGCTCTTACATGATCTTACACAACATTGAACAAGTAGCTATATTAGGCTATTCTATAGGCTATTTGCCTTATAGGGAATTATAAGGAATTAAAATATGTTAATATACAAATTGTTCTTATCAACAAGACTGCATGTTATATGTAAATCCTCTACAAGAGATTTAATGCCCGTGTGTATTACCATAATGTTATTTTTCCATTTTATAAGTAACACTTAATCTTAAGCAAACAATCTGATGGCAAAAAAGTCCATATTGTTTTAACAACAAACTAGGAAAGAACCTTTTTTTGCCTTTTCCATAAAGTTAATATCCTATTAGGTAAAAATAGGGAATCAAGGGACTTCTTTTCAAACTATCTTGTACATATGCTTAAATAATATTAATCTTGTATATGTATATGCATATATTCTTTAATAATAATCAAAGGTCTCCTAACAACCTCTCTACTAGTTAGGGATAAGGCTGTGTACCACTGGGCCTCTCCAGATCCTGCGTCTCAGTGGGATTTCTATTAGGTGTTATTGTTGTTGTTCCTAAATATCTATATTGTTATTTACTTACCATTTTCAGGATTATAAAGACTTAGTATGGAAGCTTAAAGTTATATTATGGTAGATACTTTATGAAAGATTCTGTGTTGAGTTATGATGGTAGGTTAAGTTATTTTGATAAAGCTGATCTTGATTTTGTCAGTTATAGATAAATTTATAAGATGATAAGGCTTGTTTTAGAGTTATAGGTTTTAGATCTAATGAACCTTTAAGACTCAAAGACTTATTAAATCTAATGAAAGTTGTAATCAATCTTTTGAAGGAAAATTAAGGTGTATATTACATATAAGCTTAATGTTCTGATTACAGCTCCAAAATTTTTGGCTATAATAGATAATTATGAGGATTTGGGCTTTGACAAAGATGTTGTGCATAATGATGAAGTTAATATAGATAAAAAGAGAACAGTAATGATGGGGATGTGGAAACTTATAAAAATGAAGTTGAAGATGATAATGAAGTTAAAAGAGCACATAATGCATTTTAATTGTTAATTTTAGATGATCACAAATCAATGGAGATTAATTCTAATGACTATGGAAGTTTCATCGATAATGATGAGTATCTTAGTAGAAAGGAGCTTGGGGAGCCAATTAGAAAATGTAATACAAGTGTTAGACATGAACTAGGTTGTGGTACATCAAATTAAACACTCAATATGAAATTTGAAAATATGAAAAGGTTTAAAGAAGCTGTTATTGATTATTCAATAGCTAGACATCAAGTTAGAGACAACATTTAGGAAAATGCCAAAATTGTCATCTGGCTCACATAAAAAATAAAAGTATTAGATGCGATTTTATAGTGAAGAGTTGATAAAGATGTTAAGTTAGAGTTCAAATTGAATGTTTATAAAACGATGACATTCTTTTTGAACGTTTTGAAACGTTTGAATTTAAATTGAATTAAGTTAAAACATATGAGTCCAATTTAACGCTTTTTATCTGTTTAAAATTAATCTTAACAATTGCAAATCATTCAAAATAAACTCTAGATGAATGAAAATTTATATTGAGTTAAGTATTCATTCATTATGTGTTATACCAATATTGATGTGACATGAATTTAATATTTTTATTTAAAACATGAGTCCTTACATAATGTACAAATGCATAGTCAAACTCATTTTTAAAAATAAATCAATTTAACTTTTTTTATTAAATCTAAAGAGTTTATCCAATTTTCTCCAAGAAAACCTATAAAATAAGAAAATTAGAATAGTCATAATTTATCGCATTAAAATCATTAAACAAATGAAAGCAAACAAAATTACTAATAAACTAACTTGGTATTATTGATCAAACGAATTTGATCCAGTGAAACATCATTTAATTGTTGAAAGTCTTCGGTAGCCTATTAGCACACCTATACTCCACCTTCTATTTTTCATCGGAATTCATTATTTGACCTCCCCCTTTAGAGACTTGCCTTTATACCTAACATATTGTCGGTCTTACATTTTGAACGCTTTAGAAAAGCCTTGTATTCATTCAATCTTTGATTTCCCCTTCGTAACTAGTATTATAATTTTCATACTTAATCTTTGTCTTTTAATCTTTGTCTTCTAGTTAGTGCTACAAAAGATTGCTCATAAAAAGTTGCCAACTCCATTGCTTGCATAAGCACTTTAGGTTTCCCTACCTTCACTAGTGGTTTAAGATCTTGTTAAAACCACTAAAGAAACTTGAAACAAAATAAGATTCTTGCAAATATGGATTAGTGGCCAACATCAAAGACTTGAGCTCCTCATATCTCTCCAAATATTTAATTATTGTACTAGTTTGACAAATTTTATTAAACTCGTCAATAATATTTATAGCATTTTGATGGCCAAACCTCAAACACACAACCAACATAAAATTGTCCCAATTATGATTTGCCCCACCAACAATTTAACTATCAAACCATACTTCACATTCATTATCAATAGCATCATAGCTAACTCTAGTTTACTCTCTTCAGGCAGTTGATAAATTCTAAAATACTTACTGCATTTTCTTACCGATAATGTCGGGTTTGTTACTGAGAAATAAGGAAACTTGATCTTTAAAATGAAGGCAACTCCAAATCTGGTGTTGCCCACTGCAATCTGCGTCAACCTTCACCAAGTTCCATAGGTTTCGGTGCGAGAAGCATCCCCTGGCTAGTTTGATTTTGGGTTCCCAATTGCCTCATAGGCTCTTTATCCTTAACCAACAACATGCTCTGCTTCATTAGTTCTACAAGTTAGTCCAACTTCTTATCTCACTATGAAAACTGCTCTTTGATTCTTTTTTTATTCTGATCTACATTAACTTGTATCTCAACTATGGTTGATTAAAGTTAAGACTCAACCCTATTGAGCCTATCCTTTAAGGTCTTTTCCCTTGTTACTTTTGCCATAGGAATTCTTGTTTGTCTTTTCCACCCTAGTGCCTTTAGCCTAGGCTCTGATACCAACTTGTCATAACCTTAGTTAAAGATCTTAATAATGGACTTGAGAAGGATCTAGAAGCTTGTGAGAGATAAAGAGAGACACAGAGAGAGAGAGAGAATTTAAAAAGATTATAGAAGAGAAGGAATGAAGAATTATGTTATTTCGTTGTATGCAAAACAAAGAAACACGTGATATATCAGCACAATTACAAGAAATTGAAATAACAACTTCTATGCTATGTCACATAGGTAACTAACCAAAAACAACTTAAATGCAACAGTAGTAAAATAGACTACCAATTGCCTAACACTTACATTATTCAAACTAGCAACATACTTGATATAAAGAAATCACTAAATAATGTTAATGGAATTATAGTTCAACTCTAAAGTTGTTTTTTATTAAGCTTAATGCATCCCAAAATCAAAACCCAATTATAACTCAAAGCTTGTCAAACCTACTGTTGATATTATAGAAATAATCAACCACTTATCACTAAAGATAACTAGTTGATCTCTATAGATAATTAGTTGATATTCTATAAATTAGTAGCTAAATTAATGAGAATTTATTACTTAGAGAATAAATAGATTCTTCTTAATTTAAGGAGGTGATTATGGCTACATTGTCCTATATATTACTTATACTATTCATAAAAATCAAGGAAGAAATACTATCCTCTTTTGTCATGGTATCAGAGCCACGACTCTTTTACAATATTTTTTTCTTTCCTTGTTCAAATCGATCCTAAATGGACTATCACTTAGTGATGACTGGGCAGTGAAGAAACTCCTCATCCTCCAACGATGATTTTAGCAGTTTGAGTATGACTAATCTCAGTGTTAATGGAAAATGGATAATGTAATTGTGATCTTTTTGCTTACACTTGCCTTTTCAATTGAAAAATCATATACTGAATGGTCAGAATTACCTAGAATGGTTGCAAACAATAAAGCTGGCCATTGACTATAGAGGAAAACTTGGGTATTTAGGTGGATAGACTATAAAACTGACTTCAAATGATCCACATATGGCAATAGGAAGGTTCAAAAAATTCTTTGATCACAGCTTGGTTGATTAATTCCATGAAATTTGCAATCAAAAAGCCTTATATGTTTATACTAATAGCTAAAGATATGTGAGATGTTGTTGGAGAGATGTATTCTGATACTAAAAATTCTTCTAAAATTTTTGAACTAAAAATTAAGCTATGGAAGTCTAAGCAAGGAGACCATAACGGTACATTATTTTATAATGAACTTGTAAACTTGGAGAAGGAATTGGACTTATGTTATGAAGATGATTGAGACTATCCGAATGATAATGTTCGACGTAAAAAGAAGGAAGAAAGTGATCGAGTTTATGTTTTTTCTTGTAGAATTAAATAAAGAATTGGATGAAGTTAGAGTCCGAATTTTAAGAAAAAAAGTCTTGATCTTCGATTAAAGAGGTTTTTGCATAAGTAAGGACAGAGGAGATAGGGAGAAAAGTGATGATTGGGAACACCTGATCAAAGGCCAAAGGTTATGCACTCATGTCAAAAGGAAAAGAGGTAAAGAGAGAAAAAAACAAAAAAACATGGTGTGATCGTTATAAATGTGATTCACACACCTGAGAAACATGTTGGAGAATTCATGGGAAGCGAAAAAATTGGAAGAAGAAATAATTGGGAGAAAACTGTACCTTCCAAGCCAATACTACTTAGTTAGGGCTCGAAACATCTTTTGGTACACAACCTTTCACAAAGAAATAGATATAGAAAATTTGTAAATTCTTCAGTATCAAAATTTCTCTAGTCCAAATCCTGTATGTTCTTTGGTGCAAAAAGGTAATTATCTAATTGCCCCTTGTTTTTGTGTCAATTCAGATCATTCTTAGATAGCTGATTCTTAGGCAACTGATCATATAACTGGGTCCTCTAAATTATTTTCTTACTATAGTCCTTGTGTAGAAAATCAAAGAGTAAAAATAGTAGATGGTTTTTACTCAGTAGTGAAATAACTATTGGCCAAAATTGTTGAGCTAATTTTTCTTCATGTGATTGTCAATTCTAAGATTTGAATATAGGAAAGATGATTGGCAATTATAAACAAGTTGGAGTTCTCTATTTCTTTAAAAATGGATACGACTCAAACAAGCAATCCTAGAGAAGTTGTCTTGATTCTATTTCAATGCTTCGTGAAAATAAAATTATAATATGACATTTTAGATTTGAACATCCAAGTTTTCATTATATGAGACGTTTGCTTACGAAATTCTTTACAAATAAAGATCTATCTTCATTTCAGTGTGAAATTTGTTAAATTGCTAAACATCATTAGACATCTTTCCCAAAACAACATTCCAAGGCCACAAAACACTTTGCTATAATCTATAGTGATATCTGGGGACGACCTTTGAGAATAAAAACAATAAATAGAAAGAGACTGTTCATAACTTTTACTGATGACCACATTAGAATTACTTGGTTATTTTTGCACAATAACATGGTCCAAATATAGTTTCAAACTAGAATTCAAGTTTTTAGAAGCAATAATGGAAAAGAATACTTTAACAAGGTTTAAGTAATTTGTTTGTTGAAAAATGTATTATTCATCAAAAATCATGTATTGACACCCCACAACAAAATGGAATAGTTGAAAGAAAAAATAAACATCTATTAGAAAATGTAAGATCTCTGATGCTTTCAACTAATACTCCTAAGTACTTATGGGGTGAGGCTATCCTAATAGCTACATATTTGATAAAGAGGATGCCTTCAAAAGCTTTAAAATTTCAAAACTCAAGCTAAGATTTACCCGTTGCTCTTAGAAAAGGTTCCAGAACTTGTACCAAATATTATTTCTATAACTTTTTCTTATATTAAAGTCTATCTCCATCATTTTAAACATTTACTTCTAAGTTATCCAAGCTTTCCATTCCTAAGAATATATAGGAGGCTTTAAAAATTCTTGAGTGGAGGGATGCAGTCCTGGAGGAAATGATAACTTTGAAGAAAAATAGAACATTGGAGGAAGTTGATCTTCTGAGAGGGAAAACACTGGTTAGATGTAAATGGGTTTTCACCATAAAGTTCAATTTTGATGGATCATTTGAAAGATATAAGACTTGCCTCGTTAGTAAGGGGGCTCACAACATAGACTATTCATAAACTTTTTCACTTGTTGCTAAGTTAAATACCATTAGTGTTGCTTTCTATTGCAGTTAATCTATATTGGATTCTACATCAATTGGATGTGAAAAATGTCTTCCTATATGGAGATTTAGAAGAAGAAGGGTAGATAAAGCCTCCCCTAGGATTTAGTGATAGCTTCAAAAAAAGGATATGCAAACTAAAAAAATCTTTATATGGGCTGAAAAAATCACCAAAGGTTTAGTTTAAAAGCTTCATAAGATCTGTGAAGTCTCAAGGTTTCTTACGGGGGCAATCTGATCATACTTTATTCATAAAACTTCTGCAAAAGGAAGGACTACGAGTAACACCCATATACCCCCTGGAAGGATATATGAATGCCACACAAAACAGCACAAACAAATCAAAGCATATGAAAACTTCCAGTGAACAATCCAGGCAAACATACATTAAATTACATAATACATAACACAAACTCTCTAAAAATCTAAACCAAACTGAAGTATTATTGTTACAAACTTACAAACAAATTCACATATACATATCAGATACAAGCCCAAAAGTCAAACCAAATATTTTACATTATTTTCAAAACAACACTCAGACTTCATTGGCCATTGCGGTTGTCTTGTCCCAGTCTTTATAAACGTCGCTCAGAACCTACACGGGGCAAATCCACCGTGCTAAGCATATAGCTTAGTGAGTAATAACTAAACTATGCATAATTTGACAATTAATCATACTGAATCAAGTTATAGCACAAGCAGATATTAAATTTCAAAACAGTTGCTTAAATGACAGAATTGAGTATCAAAGAAGGCACAATCTTTTCAGTTTAAAACATCATTTTGTTTATTTCAAAATCCAACATATATCAAAATAAACAATTAGATGACTGCTAATCCATCAACAGAAGTGGGTAAGGGGACTTATACAGAAGATACCATAATTGGTATCATATCACAGAAGAGACTTATGTCTTAATAACAGAAGACACGGAAGTGTCAATAACAGAAGACATCGAAGTGTCAGACACTAAAGTGTCACAGAAGCAGCTACAGACCCTTCTAGGCATGTCTATTTACCCATAACTAGGACTGTTTTAAAACAAAACAAGGTCATTTCAGACATTTCATGTGCAAAGCAAGTAGTCAATCATATTCACAATCAAATAACACATCCAATGATATAAACATGCATCAAACGCCTCAGACAATCATTGTTTGCAATTCAGAACACAATTAGCATAAGTCAAATTCAATTCAGTAATAAACAAAACAAATCAACGTGAGATCATCTTAGGTTACTCACAAAAGTTACCATCTAAATTACTTACAAAATCTCCCTTATTTCTTAATGCCTCGACGTTCCGGTAATATCTGGAATCGGTCGTTCAATGAGTTCCTCTAAAATATTTAATACAAACACATATCATTATTTTGCACAATTATAAACTCAATTATGCACAAGAATGTATAATGAATATGTATCACGCATGTTTATGAAAAATTTCGTGTTTCTTATCCTTAATGTTGTCACATTCTCAATCATCCAAAATCATACTCAATTCCTCAATCCAGATTTATTTCACAACCAACTTTTAGGTCCAGCTTTTTCATTTGTTAACATCAGGTAGCTAAGGTAATTAGATAAGACTTCCTTCTAGCAAGTTGTCCCTATTTGTCTTAGGTTTCCAATGATACCAAGTTCATCCAATTTGGGTCAGGATACTGAAAGTTATGCCCAAAAGATGTCAGACTGGTCTTAATCTTCAACAGAATTCTTATCTCAATTTCCAATCAGATTATAAAATTCCTAGAAGCAGAATTAGAATTCCATCACTTCAGAACATTTGTAGCCTTATGAGTCTAGTTTAATTTAAAATAAGAATCAGTCCATCTGGAAAACTACAGATCAGGATATAACCAGAATACTGAAGTATGTTCAGTAAAACCATCCCAATTATCATACTTCAGTACAGTCATATTTCCAACTTAAATTATTCAATCAATCCATTTCAGAAAGTCCTAATTTTTGGTGGAGATGAAGATTAATGTCTTAAGAGTCCATTGGTTCAATTAACATGTCAATTGGATGTCTGGAGAAGAAGTTATAATCAAAAGAATGAAGGATGTTCAAAACTGTCAAACAGCATCGTGTACTGCCTTTGTTTTCCAACTTCTTCCAGCTCTTCCCAAAACAAACCTTCGGGTCAATGTTACACAGTCATTTTCACAACGAAAATGAAAGATTTAGGCCAAAATTTATGCTAATAATTTGTTCCTTTATGTCTTAAGTTTCTACTGACA